>WKFP01015129.1:179540-288264 GCA_011057875.1 Pterocles orientalis
TTGTTGGATGTGGAACAGGCTCATCAACTCCCTACTTCCAGTCATTTACTAATATTTTTCAGAAGCATCACTTGCTTTTGTATCTTTTAAGAGGTAAATGGATAAAAATTCAATGCAACCAATACACTTTCTTCCACTTGCACTCCCATTTAACTGTCCATCTCTCAAACAGCAAACTCGCCTGAGCTGCAGCGGCCTTACCTGCTCTTGTAGAGCATGAATAAGGATCAACTCTAAAATTTAATTCTTCAATACGTTTGGAATAACTTGTGTTGATAGCCAACATGCATTCAGGAAGTCAGGTAGATGTGTCATGCTTTAACCACTTTAGGATATGCCAAACCCATTGTTGGAGCGTGCAGACCACATTCCTTTCACAAACATGCTATGCTACCTGTTGGTTATCTGTGGAAAAACGCAGAAGTTAACTTGGAAAACATGTTCCTCAATTTACTGTCTTTCCCATCTTCCTTCACTCTGTGTGTATTGGACAAACTTACCTTTCAGAGCTTCATACAGACTTTGCTGATTTTGGAACTCTGCTGCTCTCTTCTTTTGCAATTTACCATCTCCCCTGGACCAGCTGAAATATTATGAAAAGATTCGAAGGACAAGCCAGGGGAAAATAAAAAGGTAGAGAGCAGGACAAACACTCTGAGCACCTCTCCCCTCCCCAAATGTAACAGGGGCCAAAAAAGACACTTCTTACTCAAGGTCTGCTTCCCAATAGGTGCTTAGGTGTCTCTCATTTCCACAGAGACAAATTTCAAAACCTAAAGCCTCTCCCCAGTCAGTAATGCTCCTCTATTGGCAGGAAATAAAGCAAAGTACCAGCTTTGCAAGAGGAGAAAGTTCAGCAGTGCCTCCAGTCAGGCTGGGTCAGAACGGGCGCAGTAGCAGATGACTTTCTCTTTGCATAAAGACATCCTGAGGACTTTGTTGTCTCACTGCCTGGGCTGCAAAACCCACAGCAGAACATCTGCACAAGAAATGCAGAGCTCACAGAAACAGCTCCTGCAGTCCAAAGATCTCTCTTCAATTGCAGCTAGCCTAAGAACCCACAGCTCACAAAAATGACTCTTTTAGGCTCCCCTGCTAAACCTCTCAAATGCCTTCCACTTCCCTCTCCTCCCAGAAACCTGCCAGTCAGTATTAAGGCACACACAGTGATGTTACCCAGCCACTACAGCTGGGCTTAGAAACAGGTTTATCCTGATGAGGGTGCTTCTGTGTTTTGTTCAGATTTTCTTTTGTTTCCTAGAGCCTGTAGCCCTCAGAGGATTTTCCACATTGCTGAGCACTGGAGGGGGCAACAAGCAAGGACAATAGTTCTTCTGCTGAAGCTTGGATTCCAGCAGGATCCCTCCCTCCAGCTCGCCTCAGGTTCTGGGTCTTTCAATCTGCATCGGCTATGGAGAGGATAGTGAAAAAGACCAAAGGTTCTTTAAAGTAGAATTGAACAAGAAAACGGTCTTCCTAAAAACTGCCACCAGTTATTTCATTGCCTCTAATACAAGGGATGTTATTCTCCCCAGAGAGCTTACATGGAAGAAATACCAACCCATGTTCAGTGCTTACCTTCCTCATTCTTCTGATACCTTTTCAAATCAGACCTTGATGATCTGGCATCCTGGTTGGTTAACCTACGCTTGAGTGCTTCCAGAATGAATTCATCCATGTACTACGGAATCCTCACTGTGTTTATCTTAGAGCATACATCCTATGTTTTTGGGGACAGGATGGTTTACAATTCTCTCCTGTTCAGCAACAGGAACTGCTGAACACCCTAACCTAAAGGAAAATTACAAGAAGGTATTTTAAAATCGAGAGTTAGCAGTGATCTCCCCCTGTGCTCTCCACCCAGGAAGCCTGGAGTCCCTTGAACCCCACCAGCCACAGCCCAATGCTGCTTCTTCCACCTCTGTCCAAACCTTCACTTGGTCAATGAAGCTGAGCCACAACCCACAGATCTAGTTAAAAACCCAGTTTAACTGGGAAATTCAGACATAGTGTAGTAAATAATCAGTGGCCAAGTTAGTTTTCCTACCTTGTTGCTTCCTATTTTAAGCAATTAAAATTTAAGCCCTTTGGAGTAAGGGACTGTTATTTTTGTTATTACAGGTTTAGAGCACTAGCCAGAGAAATTCAGCTTCATTTTCTAAGGACCACTCTGTTTCCTCTATACAGACCTATACAATCACCCACTTTTCATTCATTCAAAAGGAATGTTTAAATAAAATTCTAAATGTTGTGATTTTCCAAGCCAATCAGATTGCATTTCAGGGTTTTGTTTTGTTTTTTTAAGCTATAAAGATTATAAAAATATTTTTCCCAAATGACAACAAGCATTTTCACATAATCTTACCACGGCCAATTGCTGGAGGCTCGTCACAAACAAAAGTTGGGGCCGACAACACTGCAAAATAGTACCAGTAATCTAAGATGGTACAAAGAATATAGCTCATTTTGTGCTACAGTAAATGAACTTCAAATATTATGAATTATGAAAAGTTCACTATTAGTATGGCACAGTAGGGCAATACTAATGCACCTCTCACTGATTTTAAACTCTGCAGAAAGTCTTTAATGACCAGATAAGAAGGACAAGAGCTAGTATGACCAGAACTGCTTCTAGATTCAGAAAGAATTATAGCAGAGAATTTAGCTGTAACTACATTAGAATGTTCACACCTGGAAGTTTTAACGTCTGAATATCTGAACAGACTGACATAATGAGCACTGCAAAGATACTAGACAAGCTGAAATGAAGACAGACAAAAGTACTTTTTATATAAAAATGGTCTTTATTTCTTCAATACAAGGTAAACTACTATTGCAGTTTAAGACCAACACAAAAGTTGGACAGCAAATTGCTTAACAGTCCCCTAAAGGCTGAAAAAAAAGAAACCCATGAAAGCTAAAAGTTATGCAATATTTCAAGTAAAACATCTAAAAAAGATGAAATGATCCCTAAACTTAAGTACCTATGCTGAAAATGTATTAAAATCTGCACCTCCTAGGATACCATCTTACCTTGTTGAGAAACATAGGTCTCCAGAAACTCAAGTATTCAACAGACTCTTTTGGCCTGCCGGGATCAGGAAACTGTTCACTGTATATAAAATCCTCTGGAGTCAGGCATTCTGACAGACATCCATTTCCTTATATTTTGCATTGCAGTTCTGTACTCCAACTTAGACAAACCCCCCTCCTGTATTTCAAAACCATTTATTGAATAGTTTACTCATATGTCCTTGTGCAAAATGGGAATCAGGAAATGGAATGGCAGAGGAAGACAATACAGCCTTTTGTTTAGAAAGTCAGCAGTGCTGGTAATAGTAATAAAAATGTTATAGTTTACCAAATAGGAATGCATTTCACCCTTAGAACACTTGGGGTTTTTTCCCCTTACTTTTTTTTAAAAAAAAGGATATCTGCAGTAGCAGGGAAACTGAATTTGCAATCACTTGTATTTATAAAAGCACACGCATTCCTCATTTTCTTACATTTGAAGATCAAGGGAATGTCTGTTCCATAATATAGTAATAATATGCACAGATTAAAATATTTTCTATTACAAAATACAGTATACAAGAAGGTGAGGCCAAAGTCTATGACTTCAATGTACTCCAAAGTGTTACCACTGAATCATGTAAAATCACATTACATGGTATGAATAGGTGGGAATATTTACAACTTAAATACTCCATTTCATTGCAACCAAAGGTATACTGTTCACTGTTTTCAAGAGACTTCTGTAAAACTAGTGTATTTCCAAAGATGCTTTAAAAGATTTGAGCACAGACATAGATCATACCAGAACCTAAAACCAGCTGCAATAACTGCGGCTATAGAAAGGATTCAAAACCTAAGAAATGCATAATATACAAACAGAATGAGATTCTTTATCATATTTGTCCAACACGGGGGAAAAAAAAATCCCACAAAAGTATCAAATTGAGGTACTTTATGCTCCAAACTGCTCCTTAATAATTCATTCTCTAAAGCTAAAATAATCTAAAAGTACATAGCACATCAGGGGGTGTGGTGGGGGGGGTCCCGACAACAAAATGCAAAACCCACCTCAGCACTCTCACCCACCCCAAGCCTGCCTGCAATACCTCAAGCCTGTCTGCAATATTAATTGCAAGGCATCGTAGTAAACAGCTGCAAGAGACAATATTTCTGCATAAATATAATGACTAATTAGCATGCTGCAACCATTATGTTTAAGACTTATGCAATCAATTACCAAAATAATTTAAATCCTAAACAAATCCATGTTGCTTCTTTCCTGTGTCAAAATACTTATTTTTAGAAAGAATTCACTCTTCTTTAAGTGTATGCACACTGACCTGCACTTTCCTTCTCCAAGATCTTGAAGAGCTTATATTTCAGTGCAGAAGCTTTTTAGTGTCTTGGATCTCTGGAGAGTACCAGTCTTAAACATGCACGTTTTACAGTTGAACCTATATGACTAACACTATCTCAACGAGCAGTATGTTAGGAAATTTAAGGCTGTATCTCAGTTTATACAAGAACCGATTATAACTTTAAGAGGCTACATATAAAATTCTATAAATAAAAATAGGAGCAAAGTCTGTTTAACCTGTACACAGAAAGGAAGTGGACAATAAAAGGAAATCAGGAATTAAGTATTCTATAAAGAATGCCATGTATTTTTACTAGAAATACAGATGACAAGTATATACAACATTTAAATCTCCAATTATCCACATACAACTAGGAAAACATTTACAGGAAATTGGGTATGCAACTAAACAATCAGGTAAAAAAAAAAAACAGTTAGAAAAATTAAGCCTCATTTTAAAGGAACAAAAATAGAAAACATTCCTTAACAAAAAAAAAAAAGGTCAAGCTAATGCCTAAATAAGGTATCTTGTTTAAAACAAAAATAACATCTATCCAAGCTTATAAGCCACACGGTAAATAAAAATCTGAAGTTCTGACAAACGTTTTTCAAAATGAAACCAGAACTGAATTTATTGGCACAGAAAGCAAAAAGGGAATGAGGAAAAAGACTGTACAGTTTTCAAAATGCTATGTTCTTCGTCTGAAGAAGTATTTGACCTGTCAGTAGAAAATTTTATTTTAAAAAGAACCTCTACTTCTTAAAAAACAAACCTCCAATAAAACAACTCCTTTTGCTAAAGCACCACCACCCCTAAAGTTACTACTTGTTGGTTTTGTCTTTCAAGATAAAGAACACAGCTGCAAGATACTATTTTTAATGTTATTTATAAAATCAATATTTGAAAGAAATAAAGAATTTTCTCAGACTGTTTTGTCCTTTCATCAGCAAAAGGAGATAAAATGCAACTGGATGATTATCATGGCTACAGCAATAGCCATCATGGCATCATCATCAGTCAGTAAATTACCAAATTGCTATTTCCTGAGCATGCACAGGAAATTGCCAGTAATGCTTAATAAACCCAAATCAGGTAAAAATTCCACTACAGATCCAGTTATACATGATGTACATTAGACATATTCCTTTTTGGTGTCTATCAGGGTCTTTGGATTTTTTCTGTACATTTTTTGTTTCATTTAAAAAAAAAATCTAACAAATGAAACTCACAATAACAAGAGAGTATTATCTAAATTGCAACAGTGCATCTATCAGGTAAAACTAGGTATTTGGAGAACAGGCAGAAATAAAGGGCTTCATACAGGACCTCGTCTCTCAAATCACAATGACCATTCAGTTTAACTTATGTTACTTTCCCCTGGTATTCCCTCCCTGCTATTTCCATTGCCAGCAATGGAAATCTATATGTGAGTGAGAAACTATACTCAGTGTAAAAAGAGCAACAGTCTCATTAAATCTGTTTCAATGTGGAGTAAAATACCAGTTCCTGCATAAAATACTAGTAAATGTACTCTTTTAAGATTTAATTTATCTATGCAATGGAACATTACTTACCTGCCGTCTCTCCAGTATTAGCTATTTCCCATATAACAGCTACAGGCAGGTTATTTCTTCCTTAAACTTATTACACACAGCAGTAAACAATGTTTTTAAGTAAAGAAAAAAAAATTACAACAGTACTGTTCTGTTTGTAACCAACACCTATTCACAAAAAGCAGGAAATGAGTCATGACTTGTTTGATACAACTTTCAGTTTTACAAAATTTTAAAAGGCAGTTTTCACTTGCAAACAGGATTAAACAAACATGTCAAATATCTTCTCAGTAGCAAACAGGTCAATAAACACCAGTGATCCCATGCATGAGGAACTGAGGTACACAATTTAAGGAGAAAAAAAAAAAAAAAAAAAAGAGGGAGAGTCTGAAGCTGTGGCCAAGTCCAACCTGGCTGCAGAAACCTGCTGAGTGGTAGGTGACAAAAATATTAGAGCATTTCAGACTTATGCAAAAGTTTTGCAGTTGGCACAGGCTACTGGTCCCAACTCGGTAAAGCATAAATACACTCATGTAGGCAGATAAGGTATTTAAAGTGTGTGTTTACATTCCTTGAAATCTGTGGAATACAAGCACATGCTTTAAATGCTCTGGAAAACCAAACGGATTTAAGTGCTTTCCTGAATAGGGCAGCATTTTAGGTTGGCTGTTAAAATCTTCAAAATCGGTAAAAAAATGAAATCAGGAATTGTCTAAGAGTTGCCTCTTAAAGCCATCTGAGGTCTTGAAACTTAACTTAAAACATTAAGGGCAGCGATTTCAACAAGTGAAAAACTCCAAGAATAAATCTTTTATGCAACAATGTGCAGTGAGCCTTTTTGTAAGGCTGCCAGAAACTAAGATTTGTGCAACTTCATATGAACTTCCTATTGTATTTCAGACTTAACGGAATTTAAAACAAATTCTTACAATTTCAAGACAACTTCACTGTGAATAATTTGTTTTTAGGTAAATTTACAAAACCTCATCTGACAGATTTAATTAGTGCCACTTTTTGCTAAGACATTTAAATATTGTCCATCACTGAACAAGGACATACAAGTGTACCTTCTCTTTTATATGCATGTGTGAATAAACCCCAAAGTATTAAGATAATACCAAACCCATAAAGTATGAAAAATGGGAACATCTGGTTTCTTCTGGCACATTTCTAATTACAACTATGTACAGACTGCTACGGCCTTGGAGGTGAAAGAGGAAGACACACAAGCACTATTACTATAAAACTGTAAACAACTGCAGGGTTCTGATTTTTCAAGCTAACCTTTCCACCCCTTATCATGGACAGTTTAAGTTCATATGAACAGTTTAAATTAACTATAGCGTCAATCGGGATCAAGGCTGTGAGAGAGATAAAATTTTCACTGTGCTAAAATCACAGACCTGGGACCAGCTCTCCTCAAAACAATAGACCGTAAGGAGCTGCAGTTGTTACAGTTTTATATGTCAATTGGGCAAATTCACAAGCCACCTAGATAAACACTGCTAGAAAGCAAAATAGCATTAAAGGTTTTATGTAACCACCCATTTTCATATCAAAATTGAATGTGGGAGAGCAACATTAGTATGTTTAACTCACTGAATGCAAGATTAGGTTGAGGCATATGCAAGAACTATTGCGATGTTTTTAAAGACAGCATCAGTGTTTTCATTGTAACATTATCTTTAAATATTGCTGAACACAAGACTTTCCCTGAGGTGTAAACATCAAATAACTTGAACAGCTTTACACATCAGCCCCATTAAACAGTTTATTACAACACTACATCTACCGTAATCAAAGTGGTGCTGTGTACAGACATTATCATATGAACAGTTTAACATGAACAAACTACTATAAAAACAAGCATTTACTTGACTTTTTCCAATTGCTTGCACATTATAATTGCCAAATGTATATAACCAGTAATAAAGTTGCAAAAGCTATAAGGTTTAAATCACACAGGTTTCCCTCAAATAAAACAGTTAAGCAACATAAAAAAGTAAAAGAGCTACTGGTTACCATGTATGCAGATTTGCTTTATTCAGATCTATTCCTGTTCATTTTATCCGTGAATCGTTACAGGCTCAGTTCAATCACATGAAGCAAACTGCTGGACAAGCATCTTTCCTTGAAGAATGTATCTTGTCTTGCACGCTGTTCCTCTTCCTTCAGCTGTAATGTGTCAAAATTTGTGATGTAGATTTTGCTAGTCCCCATAATACACAGAAAATTGTTGGCTTATCTATACATACACAAGTCGTGCATCTACTTCACCATAATGTAAACTAACACAAAATACCCAGAAGCAGTAGCTACTTTGTGCATTAAATTGTTTTCTAGTACAATAGTTAAAAATAAAATTAACGTTGTACAACAAAGTTGAAAGAATATCAATTTCACAGTTGAAATATTGAATGATAAAGGAAGAAATAGCTACTGTTCCTGTGACTGATGGAAATGTTTATCTAGAACATTTCCTCAAGTATGCATTCTGCAGAAGTAAACAAACAAGCATGTAAGGTAATTTTGCCACAACTAAATTTTTACATTTTTACCTGCGCACTTACAGAAGTTTTAAGCTGGTTTGACATTTAAGTAACGCACTGATTGTATAACGAAGCGGATGGCTCACAGCTCAGTAACATTTAAAAGCACACAGAATCTGATACCAGTACTTCAAAATTTTCAGACTAGTGGGAAGCAGGATGGGCTTCACACATCTAAAAATACACGCTTGCAGTTTAATCACAAGAACTCACTTTTCAAATAATACAATGTAGGTTTGCAGGTTTCCTCACCTACTTGCCCTAGAAAAAAACCCAAGCCCTACTTTCTACTCTCATCTATTTTGGCAAATTAAGGAACCACACCAGAGTTAATTAAGAGTTCACAAAATGCTTGGGATGGTATAATTCCATACACTGGATTTCAGTTGAATTATATTACAAAACAATTAGCTATTTCATTTCATTAATAATTCACAATTTCAACACTCAATAATTTCAAAATTGTTGAAATCAAATTGTTCAAAACCCAACACATTGAATTGTTCATTTGAAAAACAAGACATTTAGAGGAGCAATTTCATGAATGTGCACCAGTACACAGCTGTCAAATATTCTTCTACCAGTATAATAATCTCAAAGCAGTTGGGAAAACAAAGCACTCAATTTTTGCATGAACAATTGACACATTTCTTCTTCCTTTCCTCAAATTAGTAATACATTGTTAATAGTAACTTTAAAATAAAATGTATAAACAAGTAAGCTCTATGCAATACAGTATGCAAATAAACTAATCCAAATCCAAAGCAGTGACTGAATTTCTTTTCTTATTCACAGACTTTGTTCCCAAGACATTAATTTATCAACCAGTAACTACCTTGGGGGAAGTTCCTTTCCCGGAGACCAAAATTTCCACATGTTACACACTTTTAAAATTAATTAGTAGCAAAGTGACAAAGTGCTGCCTCTGCAAGAAGATGTGTTCAGAGTTGTGAACTGAGTTAGCACAAAAAGACAGGAAAGAATCTCCGTTTTGTGGTGGAGAAAGTAAGTATATGACAGCTGTGACACTGCACGTCAGAATTTGCTGCTCTCATCATACAATTGTTGTGGCAAGAATTATGGATCTTTATCACTTCTATGGAGTCAGCTAACAGATCCAAAGCACCATATATATGATTTATAATACTAGCATAAGAAAGCTTCTGTTCTTGGGAATAATTTGCTAGATTTGTAAGGGTACTCATGAAACTATGAGAACTTTAAAGAAAGCACGATAAACCAGATTTAGGATTAACGCTTTTCAATATAGGGCTCTTAAAATGATCAGTACCACACTGAACCTTCACTTTGAAAAATATGACCAACTAAAATCCAAAGTGGTGTACATTTTGGCTCCAAGTATTCTGCCACTGCATCTTGGCAAAACTGGAAACCTTTGTGGTTCCAAAAGGAAGAAATAAATCTGTATGGATTATACCCTCATGCTCAGCCCTTTTCAGTATTCTACAAACACGCAGAATATTGAAGAAAGAAAGAGCTTTATAAAAATCTCTAGTCAGTACTTCTTGGCAATGCTGTTTTCCATCTGCCTCAAGCTCATATAAGCTATCTGTCCCAAGCATATATTACGTTTATACAATTTATCACCATACAGCAATCAGTTTCTCAGCAGTTCTGCTAATAAACCTCAAATTTCAGACTTATCTGTTAAATAGTTACTTTGTGGTTTAAAAATTAGGGTTTTATGCCAGAACATTTCACAAATGAAATCACAGAACTTCAGTGATCAAATATTTTTGTATTCATGCAAGATGCAACTGGAGCAGAGCTTTCCCAAAGACAGACTCTTACAACAAAACCCAATAGATTTCTTACATATATAAAGCATCTTGCAGTAGCCACTGTATTTTTTTCCTTTAATTCCAATTATCCAAATGAGCAGATGAAAGCTTTAAACAGTTTTTAGAAGTATGAAAACTCTACAGTAGTTTAAAGCTGTATGTGCATACAACCGTCAATTTTATAGTAGTAATTTCTGGGGTTTTCAGAGATTGAAATGCAATCTCCCAACATGTTCACATTTCAGTAAAATGCAGGATACACATTTGTCATTAAATTCTAATAGCTCCTAAGAATTATTTTATGTAATTCTTCTTTATTTTATTCTATACATAAGGAAAAAAAAATACACAAAGCAAAAATCCCACAGAAAGTATGAGCTTGAAAGCCAAAATCTCTTTTAACTTAGCCTACATTCCAGGACAAAACAAACCTCCAAATACTGTGATGCTTTAGCTGTAACATAGTGGGAAAGAAGGAATTTCAAGCTTGACTCTGTGTCTTTCTGCATGTAAGCTGAGATACAAATGTGATTCTGTTCATCACGCATGTACAAACAGACTATTTTACCACCACTAGCACCTTCTTCCATTTGTTGTATATTTTTCCCCCTATTATTAGTGTACTTACCTGGTATCTTTATTCAATCTTAGTGTATAATTTAATATGAACACCAGAACAATTTCCTGATTTTAGAAGTAATTTTACATGGGAAGAAAAAGAACGCTCCCAAACTAGTTTCATTCATCATATGTCTTTCTCCTACTATCCCAGCCTGTCTATCCACCAAAAATAACTGATAAGCAGAGAGGTGTGTTCAAGAAACTCAACCTTTGGTTTACAAATTAAAACAATGTGAATTATTGGCAAGTATCTGTCACATTAATATATGAGGAAGACACAAAAAGGTAGATCAGTCTGTCACAAGAAAACATGAAAATGAAGTTCTCTCTCTCATTCACCTCCTTTTCTTTTTTTTTTTTGGTAAAGAAATCTTAGTTCTCAAACCACAATGAGCAAAAGAAAAAAAAAAACAAACCCAATTTGTTCATTCTTTGGAGAACACTGCATCAACCCAACTTTTTCACTTGCAAGTAACTTCTTTATGTGTCAAACGCTATAAAACTTCAAAGTTTCTTGGGGAACTTTCGCACAGCTCAAATTTGTGAAAACTACTGATTTCACAAACAAAACAAAAAAACACAGACGTGAGGAACACAAAAATATAAGTGTGTCTAAAGACATCTCAGAAGACAACAAAATTACAGCAACGTTCATGGAAAACATTAATAAAAGTTCTGCAGTTATGCATTTGAAAATTAACAACAGAATAAGATTTTCAGTTAATTTTTCAAATCATCTTATCATCCTCAAGAAAACAAGAGAAAATCACTGAACGTTAAGAAACAAACTATATGTTTCTGTAAAGCACCAGAGTAGCCATAAAATAAACTTTAAGAAGCACATGAAACTGTGGCACTGCTTGCCTCTTTCACTCTATGGTGGATTTCAAATACTGAATCAGATGCACAAAGCATGATTTCAGTGATAAATGCCAGATGCAACAGAATAGTAACAGACCCACATATGTGCTTCCTCAAAAATATACATATTAAAAATAAGAGATTAGGTAAATAACCTTCGGAATAGCTTAACACTAAGATCTGAAATAATCCTAGACAGATACATATACCCAGGTCTTGAACAATGCTACCACATGATACCACTTAAAATTCCATTATTAACTAGAAGCGTGTTATTCAAAACATAATTAGGTACTTTCCTGTTAATTTACAAGGTTTCTTGTATATAAACAAGGCTAATTTCATACTTCACCAGATGTTTAAGTGGTTGCTAACACACTGCTACAGGACAGTTCCTGCTTATACAAGCAGAAATATAATGAATATTACTTAAACTACCAGCAACATTTCCCCTCCTGACATTAAAAAAAATAAATCCAACCATGTTAGTTCTTAGAGAATTCCAAAGCTTAAACTATTTCAGAGAGAGCTGAGAGCAGTTTTTGAAGAAGCATATGAGCCTCAGAAGTACATTAGACTTCAAATTATTTTGCTTACAGTGGTTTGAGAGCAAAAAATCTTGAGAAAAAACATGAAATATGGAGTACAAAGTCTACATACATATTGACTGTTACAATGTTAGTGTGTTTTTGTCTTTGCAACTCAGTCCAAATCCAGTTTAAATAGAAAATAATCAATCAACCCAATAACAAACCATAAAATCAAAAACTTAACATTCAGCAGTTATAGAAATTCAGACAGATTAAGATTGGGACAATGTATCAGCTAGAAATACATCATTGAGTATCGTTAAACTAAAAAAAAAAAATCCGTCTTAAAAAGAGTCAGGAATTAACACTGATGAAATTACATTACTGTTCCGTTTGTACACATTAATTTTTCTGTTAATCCTTCTAAATATCATTCTATTAGATTATTTTTTTTCTTGACTAATACAGGTTAGACATTTATCTTAAATCTCTTTTATATCTGTAGGCTTTCTACAAGCAAAGGTGAGATGTTTCAAGGAAAATTCAGTTTATAGTAATTCTGTAGAATGGATTATCAATGTACATGAAGGCTTACTCAAGTGAAGGCACAAAATCTTGCAAGAATTTAATTTTAAATCATGAAGTGTACAAACAGAAGTGTAAATACCTGCTACGGTACATCTAAACCTTTTAATAAGAGTTTTATTATTATTATAAACACATTTAGTAAGTTATTCCAATTTAACCCATCTCTATAAATGCAATACAGTACAAACTGAATTTCACTGTATACAAAAGTGTTCAAAGTGGACCTTTAAAATCCTTCTAAACTAGATGTGTAACACTGTAAAAAAAATAATGCCAGTACAGTATCACAGTTATGACTACAGGTACGCAATAAGTAGCATAGGTGCCATTCATAGGTTGCAGGCACAGAGGCAACTTCATGTTATCTGGCAAAACACAGTAATACGGGGAGTAACTGTTGTCAGCACTGCTGATATTTATTAAATAACTTAAACTGTTAAATCCATTTATGAATATTAATCAATGTAAATAATGAAACAAAAAAATGTATGGCAACATACATCTTCGTGAAAACGAAACACAAACCAGGAGATAACTGCATTTCTTTTATATGCGTGTGTGTGTATATATATTTAAAATCCAGTAAAGCCCTTCTTCATTAAGACAGCAACAAGACAAAATGTTTACAACTTAACTTAAAAAAAAAGCCAAATGCTTTCATTTACATGCAGAATACTAAATTTATCCTTTAAAACAAGTATTTAGGACCTATTTTCTCCTTTGCACATGGGAATCTTACCTCCACAACCCCTCTGAAACAAAAAAGAAGTCCCAGCACACAACAAAGCTGAAGGAAGTTCCATACACACATCCCAACTAAACTGAGACTGAAGCCAGACTCATTTGAAAATTGTGCTTTGGAAATTATAAAATGCAACCTAATGCTATTTGTTTTCTTGGGATGACAGGGTAGAGCATCTGTACTTGGTACAGAAACGCTGTATCTACATGCATCACACTAAATACACAAAAAATAAAGCTAGATTAATAAAGTATGCCAAGGGTAAAATAAAATTATCTTAAATTCCAGGTTATTAGCATTTTTTATTATGGCTTCCTCATCTCCACCAGAAGGAAAACAATCTGGAAATGCATCCATCACTCAGCTCAGTGGTTACCTCCTATTAATAACAACTATTTGCAGATATCACAAACACTCATTTATCATAGAAGTTAAAAATCCAATTCAACAAAATAAACTACATTTACTTTTGTTAAAACTGTGTTTTTATGTTCTGATATTTTACAATTAAGAACGACAGTTGCTATTTTTTATGTAGTTGCAGAAATATTTCTACCAATCCATTTTTATGACAAAAAGTGGCATTAACAGATACATACTGCCAACTTTATTTCAGCTGCCACATTTCACCTTTCTATTTAAGCCTTTGACTTCCCTTCTCTAGGTCGATTACCACTTTGTGTGTCCCTGTTAGTATGTGAACCCAAGACAACATCCCACTTAATACTCAATAGACCAGAGCATTTAGTATCAGAATTTGTTCTCTCCCAAAGCAGCCAGTAACACAAAAGCCTGACCGAAAAACTGACATTTAACCAATACAAAATTTATTTTCACTTAGGAGTATACTACATTTTATATGATTTCTAAAAAAGTTTTGCTCTATTTAACTTCTGTAAGTGAACTTCCATGAATAAATATGATGTGTAAATCTGGAAACTAAATCTGATGGTAAATGTAAGAAATGGAAGTTAGGCAAACAGGCAAGTCTGCAAGCTTCACTTTTAGTGTAGATATAGTGGAGAATTCTTCTAAAGAGAGCAAAGACTACTGCAGAGAAACTAATAGGTAGGGCTTTCTCCACTTGGCAAATGTAAGGAATGGGTACCTTGAATTCCCAATCCTCAAAATGGTACATTATATAATGTGCTGAACACTTCTATGTATTTTAAAGCTCTCAGCAGTACACTGAAAAAAGTATTATTTAGCATGCTACTCTGTAGCTGTCTAGACATGTGATGCACACAAGACTGCAGACATACGAAATAAAAGAACAAATTACTTTGTGATCAACCAGAAAAGAAATAATCCTTATGTCATACATTTCTTTACTAGTCTTCAGAAAATGACTTTATCAGAGGGGAGAGGGAATGAAAGATCAGGGTGGTGGGGAACAACTGATGATAAATCTTATTAAAGATAACACCTGAATTTAGCTAGAAAGCAGACGATACTGACAGGTCACATTTCATAAAATAAAGAGCAAAGTCTGGCTATGTTTCCTGAATTTAAGTAAAACTCACTAGGGAAAAAAAAAACAAACCAAAAAACCACAACAATACCGTACTTGTGCATGAACAGCAACTGTATGTACATGTGTTCTCTAAATTGAAATAATCACATAAGACATATGAAGGGCTCAATGCTGCAGCCCTTACGCAAGCAGAGTTTAAAATACGAAATTAGTATTTTAAAATACAAATAAGAAACACAACCATAAATTTAATATAATCCTATAAGATTACAAAGAGAGCCATTTTATCAGTCTGGCTTACTGCTTTTTAAGAACTGGTTTACTTGCATTTCATAAAAACTGCAAACCTAAATACCACCTGAAATTAAAAAGGCAGCATGCAAACTGCAGAGGATAATCACACAGATCCTCCCTCCCTCCCAAGACCAGTTACCTGTCGTTACTTACCTATGTTCATGTCATATGCTGCAAGAAGAAAGCCATTCAGTACATACTGCAGGACCATTTAAATACAGATATTAATAATGTAAATAATCCCAAACCTAGAGTAGTTACTTTTAGTAAGTCAGTAACAGTAAAGTTCAAGAACATGAAACAAATGCTCACCTTCTTTTAACGATGACGATATTCTCTCTCTCTGTCTCGTTCTCTGTCACGATCTCTGTCACGATCACGATGCCTCTCTCTTTCACGGCTTCTTTCCCGATAATAGTCATCGTGACGATCTCTACTACGGGATTTGTGGCGTCTACTTTTTTCTCGTGACCTACTGTGGTCCCTCTCTCTGGATCGCTCACGTCTTCTAAAAGAAATTACTTCATTAATTTTTTCTTCAAAGTAAAAACCATCTGCATGCCAATTTTGTATTCTGCTTCTAAGTATGAATTTCATCAAAAAAAGGATATGAGAGAAATATCTGTTCCCTGTGACACAGGTATGGTTTTGTATGTAACATGAAAGATGGCTGGTATAAAAGAGGGTGGCTAAGAACTCAGTTACAGTTAATAAGGTGCATCCACTCCCTGATGTATCAAGGAAAAAGAAAGTATCTAATTAGAATGGAGGATGCGACGGCTGAAATCAGACAGAGGAATGCACCATATCTCTAACGATCACTACAACATGGCTAATCTGCATGCCGCAACTATGTGCCAAAACCAGCTGTCTTTGTGTTTTTAATATTCAAGGCCAACTATACTACTGCTAAGGTATCCAAATGAACTACAGGCTCAGTGTTAGTCCTAACTCTGAAACTGACATTTAAGTTTCGAAAGAAATATCAATCTCTTATTTGTATTAGGGAGAGGAGCCCATGAATTTCAAGTCTACCTAGTCTTGATTTTTAGATTGTATGACAAAGGACAATAGGCAAAATCTTTCTGCCCAATTTTTTTTTCCCCCCCGACTCAAGTGTATTTCTACTGTGACAAGTATGGAGAAAATTACTTTTAAGCAAAATGAAAATTGGCAAACATCCTCATTCTTAATTTTCAATAGAAAATCCCAATAAAAAATATGCACGGAACATCTTAATTGATAACAGATAATTCTGTTTTGAAGTCTACATATTGCAAGAGCACCATGTAGCAAAGGATACTAAATAAAACTGAGACTTAAACCTAAGCTAGTCAGATCAGTTTTGAAAGGAGGGTTCATTAAAAGACAGCTAAGTTCCAGAAACCCCTATTTGGCTCTTTCACACATTTCTTGTGAAACTTGGCAAATCACTAAGCTTCTTAAATGACTTAGTTTCTTCTCTGTGAACTAGTCCTGTGCTACACCTTCCCTTTTATAAGTAAGGGCAGATGGAAGAGGAAAGTTTTACCTGGATCCAGAACCATAAGACTTGGACTCAATTCCATGAAGGCAGTCCTGAAGGGAGCTAATAAGTACTTTACAGCGATCATCTGCAGATACTTTGGACTGTTTTATTAAGGAAATTGCAGTTACCAAGGTCTCTATAGCACTTCCATAGTCCCCTGAAAATGATGTAAGATCATGATCAGAAAATTATGCAAATTAAAACAAAGATTTTTATCTATAATAGTATTACCTTTTCAGGTACCTTCTCTTCAACAGCCACCCAGACCATCTACCATAGAACCAAATATTAAAATACTTCCCACATTTGTACTCAAAAGGCATTCTCAGAAACTAATTGGAGCACAGTACATGATCAGTCATAGGTTGTACCTAAATTCAGCCTGCTATTATGAGAACGTGGCTTCAGGGCTGCAAGTTTCCTAATAGAAAAACTAGAAACTCTTTTCAGTTGGGTAGAATAGCAAACACATTAATCCAAGTTTTACTAACCAGCACTGGCATCTGATACAGCTCTCGAAATGGCACTGCTTGAGATCGCCCTATTTCTATTCATGATTTCTTCAAATTCTGCTTCACTTAGAGGTGTCCTTGCAGCATCCATCTCTCTGCAAGCAATAAAACTAGTATTTAAATGGTTAAGAAAAACATAACACGACATCATTGCAGTTTTAACAATCCAAGTTTGCAACTTTAAGCAAAGTGACAAACAGAAAAGAAAGCAGGATCTGGGTTTGGTTTTGGTTTTTGTTAAGGACCATGTTACAGTATAAAATCCTGAAAGTTAAAAAACAAACAAACAAAAAAGTAAAAAAAACAATTAACACATTGCTGTATAAATAGACTTTTGTTCATCCCATCTATTCTGAAGATTCAGCAGCACTTAATATTGTGCTTTACAAATATTTATAATTTTCATAAAAATCCTTGAAGGTATGCAAGTAGATATTCCAAATGAATGGATGTGGAAATACATGTACATAGGCAATGCGACTTCAAGCAAAATTAGAGACCATGTTTATAACAGTACTGGAATTAGAACTATATGATCCTGTTTCCCAGATCTTAACTAAGACCAGAATGCTATAACTTATGAAAAGCAAATATAGCCTGTCATCTTTAAAACACTCAATTTTCTGAATGATACTTCAACATTTCACAGCTAATTTTGTTTTGTTTTTTTTTCTGGTCAAGTTCAAGGTGCTCCAATTTGATCTTCAAACCAGTCACAATAAGGAGGAAGCAATAAAGCAGAATCCTCATACCCATTACACTTTTTTACTTTAATTATTAGCTACCTATATAGGGTTTCCAAAGTAACAGAACCTAACCTATACAAAAATTTTCCCACAAGTTTTGCAGTGTTGTATTAGCCAGTTTCTGCATCACATAGAAAATTTGGAGAAATGTGTTAGAGACAAATGTTGATACTGTTAAACTGGCCCACTGCTTGATATTTCTAAAACAGTGTTAGTTCTTCTGGTAGAAGGAAAATGCAGAATAATAAGCAATGCTATCCTCTTAATTGCAAGAAGTGGAACAAGATCCTATAGCCAGTTTAGCATAAGAGGAAATGTCTAAAAATTCATACCTCCCTGAGTTTTGAGTATTATTTTTCGTGTGCCTCCCATAGAATGGAATATGTAATTTTTCTCTTATGGACATGTTATTTCCAGTGAAACGCCTATGATATATAATTAATGACAATTTAAATAGTTATGGATTATAGTTTTAACATTATTACTGAAAATACTGGACAGCAAGTTATACTGTCCTATTCCCACTCCTTCCCTCCCCAGACATTCTACAAACTGCACACAACTTCGACTTTGTCCATCAAAAAACAACCAACAACCTTATCCTTTTATTATTTCAGGCAATTAAGCCAAATGCTTGAATTTCTATAGTTTCTGTATGAACACAGTATGTACAGATGTGTAGGGGTGATTAAATTTGTCATAAAAGAAGACCCAAAGCAGAAAACATTTTAAGCAAGAAGTCTCTCTCATGCTAGCAGTAAAATCACAATGGGAAAATCCAAACCTATGTAAAAAGTGTCTTTCTTACAATTTATCCCAAAATTCTCTGTGACAAATACAAATATGGTAAAAAAATCAAGACAGAGAAGCAAGACAGAGATGCTTGAAAGCACAGATGAAAAAGATGTTTCAAACAAGACGTGAAAAACTTGACAAGTCAGAGAGACTCAAGAACTCTGTCCCAGAGAGGATTAACCATAGGAAAAGACACTGCTGCAAACACACCAAGACTGAACCACATGAGCAGAAGCATCTTGATAGGAAAGGAAGATAAAAGTCTTGTTGTAAACTCACACCTGGCTATTGAGACAAAGACTAACTTCTAACTAAACCCTGAAGAAAAGAAGGGACAAGAAGAGCTGCTGAAAGATGAAAATGGTATGAGCTTGGTATGGCACTGTACTCAACATATGGATATATTCAAAAAGGACAACTCAAGAGCATTCTAAAAAGCTTGCAAAGCACGGTAATAAAGGTACAAGTCAGAATTTTAAGTTAAGAGAGAAGCACAACTAGAAGCTGCTTCATAAGAAGTGATAGATGAGTTTACATGTAGAACACATGGAATGATGGCACTGCCAAACACAAACAGTGAAGACAAACAGTTCATAGCTGAAAAGGGAAAGTGAGATTGCTGGTGCTGCAGTTCAGGATTTTCTTACTGCTACAAACATGTTTCTGAGAGATATTTCACTAAGAGCAGTGAAAAAGGGCAAATTAGATTGCTGGGATCCCTTCTAGACCTATTTTTCATTATTTCTAACATTTGCATTAAGAGGGAAAATCAGATGCTTCCTACAAGAGGAGTAAAATCTGCCACCAAGCATATGACATGAAAAGCACTCACCTTCCAGGTGGCCCATAGTCACCTCTGTCATATGGTGGAGGTCGGCCATATGGATCTGTCGGAGGTGGGCCGCGGCTGTCTGAAGTAGGTATGCCGCTATTGGCAGGTGGGGGGAAGAAAGCTGGATTCACATGTGGTGCAGGCGGTGGAGCACCTGGAGGTGGCCCAGGGAGATGTGGAGGAGGAGCAAGAGTCAGGGGTGGCCCAAGAGGGCCAGGTGGACGAGGGGGAAATGGACCTGGAGGTGGAGGTGGACCCTGCTGAGGTGGTGGTGGACCTGGTGGTGGCCCGTAACCTGGAACTGGTGGTGGAGGGCCTGGAGGAAGCGGCCCAAGTGGAGGCTGACCAAAAGGCTGTCCTGGAAACAGAACTGGTGGTGGTGGACGGTCACCACGATTGGGAGGTCCAGCTAATGGAGGTGGGAGGACCTGACCAGGAGGTGGAGGGCCTGGTGGGCCTGGTGGGCCAGGAGGACCTAAAGGTGGACGTGGGGGAGTTTGTCCAGCTAAAATAAAAACAAAATAAATACAAAAAAAGAGCTAGTAAATATAAAGAAATAAAAGCAAAATAATTAAAATTCTTGCTTTTTTTTTTTTATTCTTAAAAACAACAAAAACCCCAAAACAACCCTCACTGAACAATTTGCAACTTACATAAGACATGTATGGTCCCATTTTGGGTCCAGTAGCTTAGAAAAATGTTAACCGTTCCTTGACTACCAATATCTAAAGAGAACAACATTAATGTGAAAACTAACAACTCGTTCCCCCCAATCACTTAATCACCTGCTATTGTTACCAAAACCCCCAAAAGCTTACAAAAACTGGAAAACATTACATCCTACTTGCACCTGAAGGTAGTCTTTCATATGGGGCATAAGATACAATATATACTAAAAATACAGGAAAAGCTATACTGGAGAAGGTAAATGCAATATCCAAACCTACTTTCAGGTAGTCATTAGTGCTTTTCAATTTAACTATGTCACTTTAACTGTCAGTAGACAATCTACTACTGAATGTCATTTATTAAAAATACTTAAGCTGAAATAAGAACTTCACTGCAATGTAAGCCTGATTGTTAAACAGATTTCTCCCATATCAGACACCTGACTAAACATGAACACCTCCTCTTCAAATTTGTTGTATTTTAAGTGCCAACTAACTGACCTGTCACAGGCATGAATCAAAGCTGCATTTCTGATGATGTGCAAAGTTGTAATACAGTAAGAAAGAGAGTTACTTTACGCTCTGCAACATGGGTTTTCTCAGCCCATACAGCAAATCAGAAAATCTGAACCACACTACACTAAAAGACAAGTCTACTTGTTAACATGATCTATCTTAAGTTTCTTATACTTTAAAAATATGTACATTGATATATTATAAAGAATGTCTCTAGAAATGTTATTATACTGCTATCAAATTCAGGAAGTACAACTCTTTGTTTGAATATCAACAAGGAAACATTGTCAAATCCTACAATCCAGCTGTGAACACTGATTGTAGCACATTACTGAATCGGCTTATCTTTATCATTTCCCAAGTAAGCATGCTGCATTAATACATGAAAACACAAATGAAACTGAAACTCCACATATAAATTATTTTACCTGGGAAAGGTGGTGGTGGCCCTCCTGGCCCTGCTGGTCCAGGGAATCTATCTCCACCTGGAATGGCACCTGGAAAACGGCCTCGCCCTCTATTACTAGGTGGAAATGCTGCTCGTGAGCTTCCTCCTGGGGGACCAGCTTTACCTTCCCCAGACATCTGTCCAGACTGTGTGGCTGCAATGAAAAAGCAAAAGTGTTATTACATAAATCAAAATAGGTTAAAGCTTTTCAACACTTGAACTAAACTTTTATGCAGTGCTAAAGCATGACTTTATGAGCACCAACTTGTTCCTTGGTACCCCAACCCAAAGCATTTCAGGAGGAAAAAGCACTTTGCTAAAATATGGCAGCATTCCAGTATGCCCCATACTGATGAAATAGCATCTGGGGAGACAGCCAGTCCTTTCTTTAATGCAGCTCAAGGCCACAAACTATCAAGACTGGGAACCACAAGACAAGGTGCTGGAGGAAAGCACAGTACAGAATCCCTCTTCCTCATTCTGTCATAAACCCAGCCTATCCAGACATCAGATTTTAGTCCAGTTTGTCTAAAATGTTAAATTTCTAAATGTTCTTGTGTCTTTTTAAAAATTACATCCACAAGAAATTGAGAAAGCTTCTCCAACTGTAAGACAAGAGTTTCACAAAGTTGCAACCTTCTTTCAGCGAGTGCTAGCTATCTCTTGCCAAAACAGCAGCTCTTCAGTGCATTAAGTGATTTATTTTTTTTAGATTTTTTATTTAAGAGGACCACCTTTAAACAAAGATGCAACTTCATTCACCTGGACTTTAAGTATTTTGCAGCTATTTTAAACCATGCAGAAATTATCAGACGCTGAGAGAAAAACCGCCATACTACTTTTGGAATAAACCTCTGTTTTTCCAAGACAGCACATAAGAAAGGCTTACTTTTCCTTGACTGCATTTCAAACTGACTGAGAAATTGTTTATTACATGGAGTTACAACAGGATTCTGCCCATGCAATTCTCTTTTAGGCAACAAATCCATCAACTTTTTGGAGGATGCTTCTGATCCCACACCCACAAGGGCAAACCTGAAAGGAAGAAAAAGAAAAACTGTGGTATAACTTTCTATTTCCTGGATATCCTGATGCCTCCTGAGGTTACACATAGTAAGCAAAAGAATACTTGAAACCTAGATGCAGCAACTGTCTCACAGGTCTTTAGTTCAGTTATCAAAACAGATAAAGTAACTCATTCTAGGACATAAGAACAACCAAAAGTGCAAGTACAAGAGGTATCAAAATATATCACAACAAAGGCAGCTTTTTGGTAGAGTATCAATACACTATATATGAATTCACATGCCTAAGTTATTATTAAGCATTCACTGTGTTCTCATTACAACCAAGAGAGAGAGGCACGTTCATGCAAAGATTAGGTTGTCAGCGAAAAATGGGCTCAAGTGCTCACTTTCAACAGTTCATGAAAAAATAGACATGTAGAGAAAGAGGCAATAATGGAGGTGGGGAAACAGAATTTACACTATGAGGAACAATAAGTATCACCACCACTCCAACTGAAATCTAGGAATAGTCTTAATGAAGATGGACAACAAGATTTAACTCCCAAAATAATGAGACACACAATAACATAATAAAAATTTATGCTTGATATTGAAGTCATTAGTATGAAATTATATACCCAATCATTGCTGGACATCAATAAACAAAGATTATCAGTTCACATACTGCCAGTTATGAAAATTGAGAACTCTTTCCCCATTTTTGCCCTCCCAAACTTCAGTCCATTTACAGAAAAAACAAATTACAAGTTCTTACCCTTTAGACTGGCCATTAGCACGATTTTCAAAAAACTTTATCTCCAAAATATCATTTACCCCCAGTGAATGAACTGCTTCAGTCAAGTCTTCATCTGTTGTCCACTGAAAAATATTTTCAATATTCAACTATGAAAGCTTATCTAAAACACCAGGAAAACGGTATCTAAGGCTTCCATGGATTTTTTTTTGTTCATGTGAAATGGGTCAAGAAGAACGCTTTATTCAAGCTGTCAATATATTCTGACTTTTGGAGACCAGTCAATTATATTTTACAACTCTCAGAAAATTACTTTTAAAATAGATACACTTCCCCTTATATTAAATTGCATCAACCCCTGCACACAGTATACCAGCAACAAATGCAAAAAAAAAAAATTTAAATTGCATTTGACTAACTTTTGTCTTCTGAGATTACAAGGCTTAAACTGCACTATTTCAATAACTTCCTTTTTTCACACCAAATCCATTTTTTCCACCCACTGATTCTATTATTTCCACACAAAAGTCAAACACCATATTAACCAGGTGCTCTTCATGAGAGCTTTGACTAGTGAGTGTTTAGTTAACTACATATTATTTGCACAAAAATAGCAGGATTTACAGACAAAAGAAGGAAAACTAGAAAGAAACTATAGTTAGTAACAACTGCTTCCACTTAACCAAACCTACTTGCTGTAACTTTCTATTAATTACTACGTAACGCTTAATTTCACTCATATCCAAAGATACACAAATACTCTAATAATTATGGTTTTCTTCCTAATTCTGTAACTCCATCCCTTCTTTACATTTCATAAGGGAAGTGCAAAGCAGGCTTTCAAGATTCTGAAGTAGTCATCTGATCTTCCCTCAAATTACGGCTTCTTTTAAAAATTAACAAATTATTTTGCTGAGAGTTAAATGCAACGAAAACAAATACAATAGCAACGCTAAAGTAGATAAATGCATTTTGTTGTGAGTAACTGAACTTGTGAAGCCAAATGAGTAACAAGTACAAATTGCTGAACATTGGCCTACCTGCTTTAGAAATTGTGACATTTCACTTGGATGAGTTCAGCTAATTCATCTGCTTTTTACCGACTCTTTCATATGCTTTAGAATAGTACAACTGTGAAGTCAACGGCTGCTTAACTTACCCATTAGCTCCTGAAAAAAACACCTCAGCACCCATAAAGCATTCTTTTTTTAAGATTAGTACTAGTAAGAAATTAATCAGAGGGAAAAAAACCTTGAATGAGCATTTTGCATGTGCAGACCTAGAAGAACTGGATTTCACGTAAACAGATGAAAACTCCAGCTAATTCAGCTACCGAGCAGCTCTTGCACTTTGTTTGATTAACTGCAATTGATTTTAAAATGTTTTAATGCTAACAAAAGTAACTGTCTTAAGGGCAACTGCAGTTCGGTGAGTTATTCCAAACCTGTTACTCCGAGGACTGCAGAAATAAGCCTCAAGGCAAATACTCGAAAACAGTTTTGTTGCAAGAGTCACTGCCCTACAAAAGGGAGGCAGAAAAAGGCCCTGGAAAAACGTGAAAAGTAATTTCAAGAAAATCCCAGAAAACCTTCTAGTTCCTTTCTAAACTAAAAACTTCATAAAGACTTTACTAAAAATGGGTTCAGTAGTTTAAAGTATCTACAGGAAAAAGTATTTCAAAGTTTAAGCTTGTTCTCCTCTTTCATCCAGTTCTCTGAAGACCTTAAGAAGATAGTAGCACAAATACCCTTTCATAACACTTAAAACATGAAGGACCACTCGCTGGATAAGGAACTGGCTAGATGGCCGCACTCAAAGAGTTGTAGTCAATGGCTCAATGTCCAAGTGGAGACCAGTGACAAGTGGTGTTCCACAAGGGTCGGTACTGGGACCAGTGTTGTTTAACATCTTTGTTGGAGACATGGACAGTGGCATGGAGTGCACCCTCAGCAAGTTTGCCGATGACACCAAGTTGGGCTGTGCGGTCAACACGCTGGAGGGAAGGGATGCCATCCAGAGGGACCTTGACAGGCTGGAGAGGTGGGCCACTGCAAACCTCATGAAATTTAACAAGGCCAAGTGCAAGGTCCTGCACGTGGGTGGAGGCAATCCCAAGCACAAATACAGGCTGGGCGGAGAATGGATTGAGAGCAGCTCTGAGGAGAAGGACTTGGGGGTACTGGTGGATGAGAAGCTGAATATGAGCCGGCAGTGTGCACTCGCAACCCAGAAAGCCAATCGTGTCCTGGGCTGCATCAAGAGAAGCATTAGCAGCAGGTCAAGGGAGGTGATTCTCCCCCTCTACTCTGCTCTCGTGAGACCCCACCTGGAGTACTGTGTTCAGATGTGGGGCCCCCAACATAAAAAAGACATGGACCTGTTGGAGAGAGTCCAGAGGAGAGCCACAAAATTGATCAGAGGGCTGGAGCACCTCCCCTATGAGGACAGGCTGAGAGAGTTGGGGTTGTTCAGCCTGGAGAAGAGAAGGCTCCGAGGAGACTTAATAGCAGCCTTCCAGTACCTGAAGGGGGCTACAGGAGAGATGGGAAGGCACTCTTTATCAGGGAGTGCAGTGGAAGAACAAGGGGCAACAGGTATAAGATTAGACTAGACATTAGGAAGAAATTTTTCACTGTGAGGGTGGTGAGGCACTGGAACAGGTTGCCCAGGGAAGCTGTGGATGCCCCATCCCTGGAGGTGTTCAAGGCCAGGCTGGATGAGGCTTTGAGCAACCTGGGCTAGTGGAGGGTGTCCCTGCCTGTGGCAGGGGGGCTGGAACTTTATGATCTTTAAGGTCCTTTTCAACCCTAACCATTCTATGATTCTATGAAAGAAAACTTTAAAGTTTATATTGACTGAAGATTTCCCTGATTTTTTTAGATATCAAGACAGTTCCAGATAAGGCTCACTAAATTTCAGGTAAAAGAAAGACAAACAAACACCACACACAAAAAAACCCACCTGCTTTCCTGTACTCTTAATATTTCATATAAAACATTTTTTAAGCTAGAAATATTTACAAAGAGTTACATTCATAATTTTTAAATTCCTGGTTACACCTAAATAGTAATAAGATACTTACCCAAGTAAGATTTCCAATGTATAAGGCAATTCTCTTTCCAGTATAGGTATAGACAACATTTGGTGCAGCTCCTTTACCTACATCATCCCCAACAGACGGTGGAAGAGAATCCATGTAATCTCGATCTTCTGGGGCATCTCCATTATTTGCAGATGGAGAAATTACATCATCATATAAATCGATCTGATCGTGTCCACCATATTCAGCTTCCTAAAACACAAAAGACACCTTGATTATATTTAACATTAAACACTCTCAAAACGTACATGAAACACTGATAACTGCCATGTTCCATAGACATGGTAAGTCTGCTCCAACACCTACACAACACCCCTGCTGAAAAGCTAAGCCCCAGTTTCATCCACATTAAAGCACACAAAATTCTTATGACTTCTATTATGTTCTAAACTGACAAGGAAAAAAAACAAAACAAAATAAAACAACAAAAAATACTTCTGGCCACTGTTCTGCATTGCAATACTTTTGCCCTTATAATATAAGCAGAAATGCAAAAACCCAGAAGCCCTACTCCCAGAATTATAGACATCAGCAAGCACAAGCAACACCAAAAAGGAGGCGCTAATATCCACCCTTAAGCAAATCTTTTTTCCATCAAAATATTTGGTAGAGTGAACACACCAAGCTTCTAGAGGAACCCTACTGACAAACACAACATCCTACCTTACAGATCTCTACTGCACTTCTAACTTGATTTTATCTCCTCATTCACAAAGGGGCCAGACAGGGACAGAATTTTAATTTGTTTTATTAAATTCAATAAACACAAAGGTTTATATTTATTAAAGATTTACTTATTCATGGGCTACAGAGGGACTACTCTAGAGCATCATGGCTGCCTCCAGAACATTTTAATTCAGAAAAGCATCCTGGGTTTTCGTAGTGAATCACTCCCTTCTCCCCTGGGTTGGTACAGGTTACAGTACAGTTCTGGGCAACTGAACTAGATTCCTCTCAGAGGGAATAGAAATTAGTTTCTTTCCAGAAGTTCTGCTTCATGTGCTCAACAATTGCACCTGGCCTGCTAAATGCGAACAGGCAGGTCAAGATCAATCAGTAGTCCTTCAGACAGTGCTGACTCCTAAGTGTGGTAGGAATATTTGGTCCAAAAAGCCACATTAAATTCAGTCTGAAGTAGATGATGCAAACAGTGTTGTTAGGCATACGGATGGGCCTGAGCACCAACTGCCTCAATCTGCTACTGTGCTACTACCAAGCCATGTTACTTTTATAATAAAGACAGCTGTACTGTCACCACCAGACAATTAAGAGAAGGGTAAAACATGTTGACTGCAAATTATAATAATCTCCTTCACAAAAACATGCAAAACTGTTTTGTTTTTAAACACAGTGTAACCTTCATCAGTGCAACTGCTTAATTCCAAATATGAACGAATCCGGGTATTGTATATTTGCATTAAGGAACTATTTTTAAAACAAAGACATCTTTTGATACTTGCTATTTTTCATCTTCTATACTGTCACTCATCATATTCAATGGTGATCAATTCCACAATGGGATTCTGCTATCCTTTTTTTACTATCCTAGCAACCACTTGCAATCGAACAGCCCAATCTGTGTGAGACACAGGCACCATTCAAAATGTCTGCTGACAGGAAGGCAGAATTTTTCAGTGAACAGTGGTCTGACAAAGCTTAGGAGAGCCAGTCAGTGTTAATGTTAACCTTTTATACTGACTTTCATAGGTTGCTTTGCCTACATGCAAACATTGGACTTCACAAGCTTGCAGAGGGTTCCTGAACTCTTCCACCATGATGCAGAACAGAAATCACCTTATCAGGTTTTGATATCGAAGATATATCAGCATGCACTATCTTGTGAATTTGTATCTAGAAACCCACACAAGCATCGTGCACAGAATAGTTCAAGGTACCAGATATGCCAACTACAGAGAATCAAATTTTATTCCACAAAAACCAGGCCACAAAGCTAGCAATCTTGGTTGAAAACCCATTATATCCACAACCACTGCCAGATGATCAGTTGTCTTGAAAATATAAAAATATTATCAACTACTACTCATATAGAGAGTGTATCACTAAAATAAAACAAAACAAAACAAAAACCCCAGGTAAGCTAAGTTTTGGCATTATCAATCAAGTAGATTTGATCCTCAGTAAACTGCACTGTCCCAATACATCCTAAACTTCAACAGAAAATTTCTCTCTTTTAAAGTAACTTTATCATAATTGTAAAGATTTCATATTTTCACATAGTCTGTCCAGTGCTCTGTCTCAGTTTGATTCCTCCTATCATCATAGCTAATGAAAGTAGGTTCAAAGAACTGCCTGCGACAGGCCTAAACATGACATCTTACAACAAGATTAAAGATGATACCACAAGGCAATAAGGAAATCCTCTGCTAAACATGCAGTAATTCTAGTCATCTGTGTGTATGGATGATGACTTCAGAGAAGTAGAATTTAGTCTTGGTAGACAGATCCAAACAGGCAGCCACCAGTCTTTACAGCAGATGCAACTAACCTATCTCTCCAAGAAGGCTGAGGTCAGCATTGCCAAAATGCCAGAGCAGGCAGCAGTCCACAGCTCTGCTGCACTTCCCTATTGGCAAGAAGCTCCTCCGAAACAGATGAAGTTTCAATCGCATAGGCTTTCAGGTCACCAAAGGAGGGAAAGAATTATCAGAGCAGTGCAGTCTACATGAAATTTTGGAGGGGCCCCAACTGTCCGATAGCATCAGTGCCTTAATTTAAATCAATAAAGACACAACAGAAAACCTGATGTTGTTCACCATAATCTCTTCTTACATCGTGGTGGTTTTGCAATCAGCATGGAATTCATTCAGTTACCAGTCTGTCAACAAGGTGCGTGGTTAGATGATCAAGAATGATCAGAGTCAGCAACTGCAAGTGTAAATGGGAAAGAGGTGTCTCGATGGCTGTTGCACAAGATCCAACAATGCTTCCTCCTTCATATGTGTACCATGGAAACTTAACTAAACACACCCTCCTTCCCTAGATGCGTAAGAGTAAGAAAAAGAATACAGGAAACATTACTTCTCTAGTCTGAGCTATTTTAACAAATGCTCTGCCCATACCAGGAACTATTTTTGACCTCTTCCAACTTCCTTAGTTAAGAGGCAGCCACCAAGCACAAGGAGAAATTATTTATGCTCAATTACAGTAATTCACAATCTTAGAGATAAATATGCTAAGAAACAAAGTCAGCAACACTGTCTGGCCCCCTCTACAACTGACACAGAGTAGCAATATATTACCAGAGCCCATGTTTTAACTAGACCACAGTCTGAAGCAGTAGATCATTTGCTTTGGAAAATCAAGACTGAAATTCCACATATTAAGTGGGACTAAGTGAATAAAAAGCGTACTGAAAAGATATGCTCTCAAAGATTCACGCCGGAGTAAATGCTACACTTCCAGTTACTCAGCCCTTCCTCAATATGTTTTTTATTTTAATTACTGCTTGCAGCATTTTGCAACATTCAAATATGAAAGCTATAAACACATGGAACACCACGGCCACGTCTGCAAGGGACAAATTAAAAGTCTCGTTTCTTTCTGGAATTTAGAAGCCCTACTCCTCTGAGTTGCAGAGGAGAAGTGGTCACTCCCTTTACAAATGTTGTTTTGGAAATAACTTTTTAAATAAAATTTCTTTAAACTGTACATAGGTCTCTGAGACTTGCTTTTTCCACTCAACTCTGTTCAATTTAAGAGTTAAACACTGAATTACACCTCCAAAAAGACATTAAAAAAATCAGTGATGTAAATAAACTCTCATGAAAAAAATTTGCTACTGTTTCTGCAAAAAACATTCAGTTAAGAAAAAGCAATTTATCCAGCTTCACCTTTATCACTTTTACATTCAAGTTATAGTTTATGTGGTCAAAAACTCTAAATATATGTTAGCATCCTCACTTACAAAAAAAAAAAAAGGTTTTAGGTCCTGAAGAATAACAAGTTAAAGAGACAAGCAAAAATCTTTCTGGTCTTGACTAGCTGTCTGAACACACAAACTGGAGCCTTAACAAAACACAAGGCCCTTGATGTTTCTAAAATAGCACACTGCCTGTGGCAGAAACATCCACTACAGTGGACACATTTGTTAGACCATAAGATTTACATTTACTCTACAGGCCCACACACTCTCAGCTCTACAACTGGCACATCACTAAAATTTAAGCAATCCGATCCTTCTAAAAATTCACAAGTAGTCAAAAGTACAAATTAAACGTAGTATTGCTGTTTGCATTAGAACAAAGCTAAGAGGCACCAAATGAGATGGTCTCAAGTTTTCTTTGTAGTTTGATATTTCCAAATATACAAAGGTTATCTCTTCCCCAGGCCCCTTTCAGCAGATCAACAGAACTGATGAAATACATATGCGATAAGGTATTGCACATAGATTTTATAATAAATGCAAGTCTGCCAGCTTGTGTTTTTTATGACCAGGACGGCCCTTCTGAGTAGAAATTTATTATACCACAATGTGATGAGACAACTGTCCTGATACAAAGGGTGTTTCTAATAACCTGGTTTATGTGGCTGTTAAATGCTCACCTTTTTTATTACACACAAAAAAATATTTTCCTCTCTGTGTTATAGACAAGAAGTCAAGAGAGTAACCAACACGTTCCTCAGAATCTGTAGCCACAGACATTTCCAGATAATTAGCCTCTTAGCTGCTTACTCCATCTAAATCACTTTTATTATCCAGTTACAAACACAAGCCAAAGCTCTTTCATTTCTAATTTGTTAGCATTTAAATATCAAACTAGAACACTACAGGCATGTTTAGAAGTATCCACAACACAACTATGCAAGTATACTCATTAGAGTATAAACAAAGCAAGCACTTTTCCCACAACAGTAAAATAACACATCCTTCTGACAAAGCAGAGTATAAAAACAATTTAATACCCCCATATGTATACATATAAAAATTTATTTTCCTGCATATGATAACAGTAAATAATAATATATAATAAAAATGTGTTTTTACTGTTTAATTATGTGCATGTGCGTATGTAGAAAAAAAATTAAAAAGCTTGGGAAATGCAAAGCTGATCTAAGTGTCAGAAATCTTGACAATCTTGACTGCAGGAAAGCAACCCAATTTGCTGGCCAAAGTTACAGGCAACCTTGAGTCAGACCCAAGCTGGCCTCATGCACAGACTCCTTATTATGTCAGTATCATGCACTGATACTCTAGATTTTCACATCCTAATATGCTAAAGCAACCATAAACTTACTGTGGTCTTCTGCCATCAAGAGAATGCCAACCTCAGACATTTATGTGCAGATAACATAGTTCTCATGTGCAGCAGAGATCTCTTTTGCTTGAGGAGCAAGATGTATAGCATGTGTTGGGAGATGTTAAAAATAAAATACGCCATGCAATACCCATTTCTTACAGATCACAAACAATGTGTACAGGAAATATTAAATTTATAAGACTCTAATCTCAAAATGAGACTTTAAACAAATACAAAAGACCATCAGATGGGGAAGCCTTTTAGAAGAACAGAATGGAAAATGATTCAACCAAGTTCTGAAAAAAAAGGAAAACACAGCTTATAAAAAATAAATACAATTGGTGGGAGCCAAACTGAACAAAGCTGTAAGCCCAAAGACAAAAAAGAATACAATTATGATGAACAGTAAATTAATGAAAGGGTAAGAGGCAACACAGACAGTTTTGATGAGCTCCACATGGAACGCAAAATATGCATTTGCACCAAAAAGATCTGACTTCAAGTCAAGTTAGTCACCTCACTGCAATCAACACTAAATACAATCCAAGACAGTTCTCAGTTTTCATCCATCTTAGCCAGCTTGTAAACCCATGCCTCTGCGATCTTTATTTCACCCTGACAACCTATGGTTCCTTTAGCACAAATCAAGTAGAACATCCCCCCTCTGCCCCCGCTTCTCCCGGAAAAAGGCGCTAGACCCCAAAGAAGACAAAACAATGAAGGGAAGCTCATCCAGACACAACTCCTAAATGACCCATTTGTTACAGATGTAAACAAAAGTTTTGTCCCAGCTTTGGTACAGTTATACTGTACCCAGAAGAACAACCAAGCTACACAGTATATTTTTCAGTCACTGCTACTGGCAAAACTAGCGAAAAGGGTTCCTATAGTCCAACTTGAGCAAATACTGGTAAGTCAAATTAACGTAGCGCAACACAATCCAAAAACAATAGCTTGTTGCTTTACACATAAAAACAATTTTTCCTTACAAATATGGTGTTCCATAAAATGTCCACTACATAAACAAATTAATACTGCAAATCACTTCCTACAGCATTTTCTCAGCTTTCACCTTCAACCATCCGCAGATACGCAAAACCATGTCCCATCTTATCAATTTAAGCTGTCAGCTTCAAATCAGAAAAAGTAATTTACAAATAGAAGTTTCCAGAGGACCCACCACACTGATGTCAGAATTAGAGGTAGTAAGTAATACTGTACACAGTAACTAGCCTTCTTTTGTACTTGACAGAAGGAAATGGGAAAGTGCAGAGGTGCCAAAACTCTCCCAGCAAAACTTCCTATTTTTAAGTAATATAGTACAACTGAGCAGGTCCTGAGACAAAATGAAAGTCACAAAAATGAAACTAGGAAAAGAAAAAAAAGTTCTGCTGTTTAAAAAAACACCCCAACAACTAAAACAAACAAACCTAAAGCCAAGCTGAGGGAAAAGGGGCACTAGCCTCTTGTCACTCTTCTGCCCTATATTTTGCAACGTTCACAAACTGAGGAAGCAGACTGCAAAAACGCAGTCCCAGCAGGACAGCAACTGGAGCAAGCAAAGTGAAAAGAGCAAAAGGGTCTCCTGACTGCTGGAATAAGCTAAACCAAGTTATCACAAGACTCTCATCAGAACCATCGTCCTTCCTTGCACCATGGCTATAAGGAGCATCAATACTAACCATAACCTGAGTAGACCAGGACAGTGTGAGTGAAATGGAGCAATCCCATCACTTGTTCTGGCAGAACCTGTCTGCACTGTACTCATAGCACAAAGCTATTCTATTCTGAGGGCTTCTGCACACATGAATTTACACAAACACTACTGGATTTAAATTATTTTTTTCTTAAAACCTTTATTTGTTATCAGTGTTTTACCTGGAACTGATTAAAACAAAACCAAGTTATTAATGAAACTGAAGAGGTGTACTCTTATGCTAAATGGTTCACTCCCATTTAAATTCACCTAACGGGTCTTCAATTGTAAGGGAGAAACCTTGACAAGCAGACAAACTAAGAGCAAATCAGTCCTCTTCATCATCTACTCTTTTGTATGGCATTCTTTTAAAGTATACCTTTATGAGATTACTAACCTTATGAATTACTTTATCAATAAATATCTAAAGAATTAAGTTTCCTAAGACAGTTATAAATTGCTATGCAAATTAACTGTGATTTCCACAACCTATTACGCATTTCCCAGTTCCCTGTAGGGCAGGTGGGCATACAATTGGGCATCACTCAGTAAGCCCAATAAACGCATGGAAGTGCAGTTGTTCTCGGTTATTTACGTTCTAGGGCAAGAACAATGCAATCTGAGGCAACATGCCCTGGAGAAGTGCAGGAGTCACAAACAGGTCAGATGGCACAAAAAACTGATATGAAAATCAGGTTTCTGTAGAAAAGTAGGCACACGGCTTTTTGGGAATGATAAGAGGTAAAAAAAAAAAGAACTAGAAAAGTGGACTAGTTCTAATCCAGAGAAGTTCCAATTATTTCATCCCCACTTCCTCACCAAAATACAAGCTCCTCCTCTAAAAGAGAGTTGCGTGACTTTTTTAAGGACTAGGAAAGAATAACGAATAAAAAAAATTTTAAAAGGAAGATAATTTCTCCAGTGCTGCAGAGTAAAGCTGCACTGGTTCTGCCTCCCCCGCAAAGAGCGGCGGAGAAGCTGCTACCGCTCGGCGGCTTTTTTATTAATCTGCGAACAATGGCAGTATCTCCCCCCCGCCGCCGGGAAGGAGCTGCTCTCCCCGCCGCATCCGGGAGGGTCCCGTCCTCTACGGCCTCCTCCGACCCGGGCCAGGAGAGAGACCCGGAGCCGCTCCTGGGCGGGTACTGGCGAAAGGAGGGAAAGAAGGCGCTCGCTCCTGGCGCGCCGCGGCCTCTCTCCCTCCCCGCCAGCAGCCTCCCCTCACAGACCGCAGCCATCCCCCGCCAAGCCGGGCCCCGAGAGTCCCCGCGGGCTGGGCCGGGCCTCAGCCACGGCCTCTCCCCGCCCCGCCGAGCGGAGGAGGCAGATCCGCGCACTCGGCAGCGGGAAAGCCCCGCGGCGGAGCCGGCCGAACAATGGCGGCTCGGCCCGGCCGCCGCGCTGAGGGCCCTGCAGGCGGCGCGGCGACGAAGGCGGGCGAGGGAAGGAAAAGAAGGGGAGGGGCCGCGCCGTGCCCGCCACCCGCGCGTACCTGGTTGAATTCCTCGCCCACATCGGCGTAGATGTCGATGTGGTCCACGCCGTCCGCCATGATCCCGCCCGGCCGCGCCTCGGGCCGCCGCCAGCCGCGCCCGGCTCCGGAGCCGCCGCCACCGCCGGGAGGGGGGAAGGGAGGGAGCGAGGGGGCGGGGCACGAGGCGTCACTTCCGCGCGAGGAGGAGGAACTTCCGGCAGATGCAGAAGGGGGGGTGGAGGAAGGGCTGAGGCGGTGAGGCTTAGACCGACCCGCCCCGTGGCGCGTGCCCCTCCCCGCGCGCGGGGCCTGCTTTGCACCGCGGGGCCTCTCCGCGCGTGTGTCGGGCTGTGCGCGGCCATGTTGGGCCGCTGGCGCGCGGGGCCTCGGCGTGTGAGGGAGAGCGGTGGCGGTTGCCGGGCTCTCCCCCCACGGGGAGTGGTGCGAAGCCGTGCCGGGGCTGCTCTGGGGATGCGGCTCCCGCAGGCCCTGCTGGGTGCTTGCTGGTGTTTCTCAGTGCCTCGGCTCGGAGGAAGGTGCTGCCCGGCAGAGGGGAGGCGCGTTGATGAACAGCCGAGGGCTTTAATGAGCATCTCGGGGCTGAGGCGCAGGATAGCGTGAGGAAGGGGCGCGGGCCGGCAGGCAGGCGCTGTTGGCCTGGAGACAAGCTCTGGGATTGCTCAGCTGCTGCAGGGCTCAGTTTCAGCATCGTAAAGTGAAGAAAATTAGTGCCAAGTCAAGAATTTTTTTTTCATGTACCTTTAGGGTCGCAAAGACAGCTTCAGATTATTTTTGAATGGTTCTGCCTACTACCCAGACCCACGTTTAAGCTCCAGGTGTTTTCAAAACCATGGAGCGTCGTAGATTATGTTCTGTGTTGTATGTTACATTGCACATCCAAAAATGCTTTTTTTACCGTATCATGAGCCGACAATAGGAAGCTTGTGTTTCTTAGACTGAATTTAAATAATGTAAGGAAATCACTACAAGGAGTAAAAATGCTAAGTGTTCTTTTTAGCTTGACTCAAATTTGCTCTTTCAATGGCTAGAAGTACTTCCCAGTTCCTGGATCAGCATCCGTGTCCCAGACTGTCCTGGCTTCACACTGGGTACAGACCAGCCCTGTCTTATCTTGCTGCCCCTGTGTTGTGGTCTCCATTGTAGAATCGTAGAATCATAGAATCATAGAATGGTTTGGGTTGGAAGGGACCTTAAAGATCATCAAGTTCCAACCCCCTGCCATGGGCAGGGACACCCTCCACTAGCCCAGGTTGCTCAAAGCCTCATCCAGCCTGGCCTTGAACACCTCCAGGGATGGGGCATCCACAACCTCCCTGGGCAACCTGTTCCAGTGTCTCACCACCCTCACAGTGAAAAATTTCTTCCTAATGTCTAACCTAAATTTACCCTCTTTTAGCTTATACCCATTACCCCTTGTCCTCTCACTACACTCCCTGATGCAGAGTGCCTCCCCATCTCTCCTGTAGCCCCCTTCAGGTACTGGAAGGCTGCTATTAAGTCTCCTCGGAGCCTTCTCTTCTCTAGGCTGAACAACCCCAACTCTCTCAGCCTGTCCTCATAGGGGAGGTTCTTCAGCCCTCTGATTAATTTTGTGGCTCTCCTCTGGACTCTCTCCAACAGGTCCATGTCTTTTTTATGTTGGGGGCCCCACATCTGAACACAGTACTCCAGGTGGGGTCTCACGAGAGCAGAGTAGAGGGGGAGGATCACCTCCTTTGACCTGCTGCTAATGCTTCTTTTGATGCAGCCCAGGACACGGTTGGCTTGTAAGGAAAGATGAGCGGACCAGAAAAGAGCTGAAAGCACCACAACAAGGACTATGCTGTGGAGCACACCTGCTGACAGTCCAGATATATGTCAAGCATTTAGGTGGTTATTCCTGGAGTTCTTGCCCAGTTTGTGGCACATTAAGATTTGTCAGCTGCAGATCTATTGTGTCATTCCTGCTGTTAATAATTCTGGAAGGTAGAAACCCTGTAATTGAGTTTGTTTTCAACTTTGTTGGAATCTCCTGGTTAGAGGAGCTATCAGATCCCTTACCCTTTGGAAAAGTTCAGCGTATCACCTGAAAAAAGCATTTTAGAGATTATAGTTGGGAAACTACAAAAAACCAAAAAACCTTAATTGAACTTCTAGTGTTGGTTACAATTATGATTGATAGTACTATGTTTAATTGCTGGTTAAAAGTACAAGTTCACATCTGTGAATGCCCAAGGTGTATGTAAATGAAATGATTCATTGGTTTTGCAAGAAAGAGTCACTTTTCTTCTGGATGTCCCGCAGTCCATACAGGTACCGTTAAAGTACTGAGATCTCATTGGGTTCCCATATTTGCTTAATAATGAAATGATTTAGTTCCTAGTTGTCTACTGGAACAAAATGAAGCACTGTGACACTTAATACTTTTGACTATGCTGAACAAAGTTACTGAAGTCTAGCAAACTTAACGCTTGCTCTTAATGATCAGACAAAAATTCACAGGAGACACTAGGTCATGTGCAGTTGAATGTTTTATATGCATATAAATATCTTAAGAAAGTTATGCATAGATTATGATGTTTAAAAGGGCAAGGAAATTAAATATGAATGAGAAAGTAATTATCATCACCTCAGAAATCACCTCGGGGATTGCTGCTAGCATTTGAAGGACCCTGCTGGGGGTCTTTGAAGAGGCAGGAAAAGACATCACCTCTTTGCTGTGTAAGATAATGAAGGGTAATCAATTAAGCCCTTGGACCCCCCTGCTTGTGTTACTGTGCTCAGGGGGCTTTTCCGCTTTGGAGCCTTCCTAAATGGTTTTGTCTTGCTAGATTTGTTGCCCATGGGCAATTACAGAATAGGCTATGATAATTTTTATTCTTGTCTACATATCATTAACCGAATTCTGTAAACAGTGTAGGAGACTAAATATTATGCAAGCTGTTCTATTTACTTTCTGCTGTGTTTTCATTCTTTTCATGAGTAGATCTGCTAAATCTATCTTCATCTTTCTGGTGGTCAGCAATAGCTTCTTTTTGAATTATTATCTCACTATGGAGTATCTTAAGAGTTGATCTGCTCTAGTGGAAATGTTAATGCTTTGTGTTTTGTACACATCAAAATTATTTAGACCATATGTTGCCTTCACCTGGTAAAATTCAGAAGCTGGGCTTCTGAATTTCAGCTGGGCTGAACTAGAAATGTGGTCATGAGAGCAAGAGTTACTGGTGGCACAACTGGATCTGGGAGAAGAGTCCTGGTAAGGTTTGTTGGGCACAGCAAAAGCCACAGGTTGTGAAGTTATTGCACACCTGCCAGACCCATAGCCCATCATGAGAACGAGTGGCGTCAGATGAACTGCTGTCTTGCATCAGTTCTTCTTTCACACCATGGGATATTCTTTCATCTGACAGCAACAGCTGGAGTTCCCTTGGTATCAAAAGCAGGAGGAAAAAGGGACACTGGCAGCTCTACATGAGAAAGTGGCCTGCACATTAAGTTCCTTTGATCTCTTGTGCTGTAACAATGCAAATTCAAGTATAATCCTCATTTTGAACATAAAGCAGCAGCTGTTGCTCTGAGAACACTATGACACACCTCTCCATGCTTTGCTCTCCAAGGCCTTTCGAAGCCTTTTCTGCTTGGATGTTACTGCCACAAAACAAAGGGGAGGAGAATGCTTTTCCCACTCCTTTGTATTGTATGTAATTACTTCAAAATACATTTAAGTGTATTACTTTAGGTAAGTAGGGCAGAACCAGTTTCAATATAATAACATTTTAAAAAAACTAATCTATTTTTGCTAACATCAACACAGCATCTTTAGTTGTAATCCTGAAGCTTTTGGTCTTTCCAAAGCTGCCTGGAGCCACTGTGCACATTCTTTTCTTTTTTTTTTTTTTCCCAGGAAAATAATTCAAATGGTAAAAGTCTGTACACTGTAACCTGTAAGAAATCATCTTTTCGACTGAAATGCCTCAGATTATAAAACTGCACAGGCAACAACTGGGAAAAACTGTTGTGTTCCAAATGGGGTTTGAATAGGCACAAAATCTTGACTGCGTACTTGCTTTCAAAGGCCAAAATTTCAAGTTATATTAACCCTGATGTAGCTGAACGCTGACCAGGAAAGAGACACTCATGTTCCCATTCCCAAAGGTAGCAACAGCCTGTGCTGGGAAAGGGGGAACATCACTTCCTCTTTTGGCTGCAGCTCACAGTTAGATTGGATTAAGTGTAACATGAAATGCATGGGAAGGGCATCTACAAGAGCTCCAACTGACACAGCTATTGTAGGAAAATAGCTGGTATTAGTCACCTCTTACCCAGAGTCGTCTTTTTGTAGGTATTCAGTTGTTCTGGGCTCACACATGTGAGCATAGTGTTCCATCTTTTTTTTCCCCCCTTTAAGTGCCCATCGGTCTGCTCATTCTTTTGGTTCAGCTCTTCACACTGTGGTTCAGAGCCAGGTTGAAAATTACGGGTAATCAGGAGATGATTTGCAAATGGCATGGCTATCCCAACCCTCAAGGCAGGAAGGTGTGTTAGAGAAGGTAAGTATAGTGCAGGAGGTGATAATAAATTGAGTTGCTAATCAGAAGGCTTAGTTACCTGCAGAAAAAATGTGAAATTGCATTTTCAGCTTTAAATCACGTGCTGGTTTTTTTTTGATAGCTTCACTTTCCCTTAGTGTAAAAACCTTTCTCCAAAATTTCGTTTTTGCCCTTAAGATCAACGCTAGTCTATTTTTTGCAAAACCTTTCTGCAGTTGCTCTCATCTTCTAAATTGACTGAAACCTCCTAAACATGTTAAGTGCATTCAACAAATCTTTCTCAGAATGTGCTATATGCCTATGCAAACAAAGGAAGAGCACTGTCAAGATCACTTTCTGTTGGTTTTGATTTTTTAAAGAGTATAAGCTCTGGGATAACTTAGGTACATAGGTTTCTGTTCATTTTCTTTTTAGTTTATTATCATATCATATCAAGAGTCACTCTGAGTTTGAAAAAAAGTCTTCACTGCTTACTCTTGCGTTGCACCTGCACATTTTACCCAGGCTGGTACAACACTGTTCTCCAGGCATCCTCTCTCTCGGGCTTAGCTATTTACAGATACAGTTACAGACAGGAGGAGCCTCCTCCATAACATTCAGGTTCATTTTTTTTTAGACTTGTACACTTTCAGATTTCAGGAGTGGCAATATCTGTTGTTACTGTGTTATAAACAAGCAGAATTAGTCTGGCACTGGAAAGCAACGTAACATCTTCAAACAGCAAACTGGTCCTCATCCATGTCTATGCAGCTGCGACAGATTGCTCCTGAGGACTACCCCGGTGAGGATGTCCTCACCTGCCGCACCTTGTCCACATCCATATTGCATCAATACAGGCCATGTGTGTGACTTGGGCCGTTTTCTGCTACTCTGCTGTAGAAAGAGGAGATGGAGGAAGAGGAGAGGAGGTGTGTGTGGGGGTTGAAATGAGGTGTTCTTTAAGGTCCTTTTCAACCCTGGCCGTTCTATGATTCTATGATATCCAGATCTATATCTTGGAGGAAAGAGGTTTGGGGCAGTGGGTAGGGCTTTGCTGAAAGCGTGAAGGGGAGGATGGGGGCTGTGCAGATTCAGTGGTACCCAGTCCTACAGAAATACTATGCCATCCCTGGGAGCGTGGACTGCTCTGCCCTGTTTCTAATGTGTGCTCAGGGATCAAGGCTGCCCTAGACACCTGTCTGGCCAGGAGCAGGCTGTGCGGAGCTATACCCCCGCTTCCCCTGCAGCACACCAACACCACAGTGTCCGCTACCACAAGAGTGGGGCTGGAAGGGAAGGATAGAGAAGGTGTGGAAGTGGGGGGGTCAAAGCAGACTGTGTGGGGGAGAAAGGAGATTTTTCCCTCTGCCTCCCACTCTTTTCTTGCATTCTGGGCAGCACTGGTGGCTGGTCAAATACGGTGCCAGAGACCAGGCCAGTGTTTGGGAGGGGAAGGGGCTGTCATCCCTCCCAAAGGACGTGGTATCAGAAGATGCACTCACATGCACAGAGCTGGTCAACTGGGCTTGCAGCAGGGGTTTGGTGGTTCTGGGGTGGGATACACCGGTGCTGGGCGATGCCCGTGTGAGCAGTTAGTGATGGGCAGAGGGGACATGCCCATTTCTGTGCCTTCCAGGAGCTCATCGCTCCTGCTGCTGAGAAGGTATTTTCTGTGGCATGGGAGATCCCAACACCTATCCCACTGCTGGGATTGCCCATTTGTACCTCTGAGATTTGGAGGAGTGGCTGTGCTGGGGGGGCAGAAGGCAGGTGCAGTGAGACAGGCTGCACCAGGCACCTCTGCAGAAGTGCAACAGGGAACAAGGATTATTCTCATCTGCAGCTCTCCCAGGGGCTGCTCAGCCTGCAGAGACAGAGGAGAGGGATGGCAGTTCAGGGGTTTTCCTTCCAGCATTCTCTGAGAGTGCTTAGGGATGAGGCTGCACAGATAGCCAGAGGGTTTGGCCTTGAGGATACTGCAGAATAAATCACCACTCTAAGTCCCACGACAGCTTCTTGCTCCCCTTTAATTCAGGGTGGAGGGGACTTGCCCCAGAAGAGGAGCTGTCAACCACTGCCCATACCATAAATCACAATTATGTGTGCACTGATTACAGCTGTTACAGGACAAAGGTTTCAATTTAAAGACAGCAAAGGGAAGCAAATACGCAGAATATGAATTGCTGAAAGCTGTGTGCACTGGTGAGCTGCACCAGTAGACTTATGGTCAGAATACTTGTGATATAGTAAAGTTGTGGCTGTCGAGGCCATTCTCAAGGAGTGCTTCAGCATTATTTTTATGTGTCTAAATAGAACATGTTTTTGCTATTAACACCTTAGTGGCAGAAAAGTATTCCTTATTCTCAACAAGGTTATTTCTTTAGGAATTTTTGTGGTATTTTAAGAATAAACAATTTACATATGTGATAAGTAACTTCTGGTATGTAAGGTCTCATTCTGAATCAGTTTTAGCCCAACTTCACTTTGTGTTACAGAAAATAGACAAAGTACTTTTAAGTATTTTGCCTTTTCCCACCACTTTAAATCTGAGTTTATTATATAGTTTACAAATGCTATCAGATGTTCATTAACCCTCTCTCTGTAAGTTAGGTAGGTATACCATGATATTTATTTTAATCAAAAGCAGATATTTGGGCTCAAATATCCACCTACTGAATTTGTGAGAATCTGGCATCTAGAGTGCCAGCCAGTAGTAGCTAAAGTTGGTAAATGTTGATAGAATTTAGCACATTTATGTATTTGAGCTCCCAGAATGTGTGGGCATTTTTAGAAACACTTATTTTCTCTCCCTGAAGGTGTGAGGCTATAAGATATCATCACTAAAGCAATAAAAGAAGTAGAAAGTTTCAGAAATATTGGAAGACCATCTCAGTGAGTGAAAACAACCACAAAAATAATATAATTTTCTAATTTAAAATGCAAGTAAGTAAATAAACTCTTGGTTTGTGTTTGCAACCTAGCTGGGATGACTGAAGATGAGCAAATGGGAAGAATAAATGAGAATCTGTGTTAGATTCATTAGAAGGGAGATAACGTCCTAATATTAATTTGGTGCTCGCTTTAATCCAACAGAAAAGGAAAGAAAAAAAGTATCTATATCTGTAATTTTGTTTCATGTGTGTGTCTTTATTCCTTTTATTTATTTGTTTGTTTGTTTAAATAGAAATATATATTTTTATTATGAACTGAGCACATATATATGGGGAGCAACGGAGAGCTTCAGAGATAAAAATAGTAAATTTTTATTTGTATTGCAGGTAGAAGAAGTAATGTTTCTGTCAGTCATTTTGCAAAATAAAAATCAGACATGAAAGAAAAAAAAAAGAAAGAAAAGTAAGAGAAATCAGAAAAGCAGGATCAGAAAATGCGGGGTTCGTCAGCCGGATATAAAATGGCTCTAATGGCTGTTTCTATGGCAACAGAAAATGAATGGCTCTGAAGATAAACTCTGTATTTTTTTTCAGCAGGGACATTAACGTTGCTGCCTACTGGCATACACTCCAAATGATATTCTCTGCTCCAGATGTGAGCGTCTAAAGATTCACTATTACCATCATATAATTTCACACAGATGACCTGCAACAACTTCTGTGGACAAAGGACTGACCCCTGGTAGCATCTCAGCTGCCCTGCCCTGAGCAGTAAACAAGAGCCCTGATCCATTCTTTTCTGAACTAAAGCCCACCCATGCCCACTCATCTTTTACGCATCCCAAAGCCAACTCAGCGGCTTTTAACTTCTTCAAATTACATTCCCTTTCATTAAGATGAGTTTATTACATGTCATTGCTAGGAGAGTCACGACGTCCTTCCAAGACCAGCTGAAGTCCTCCAGGCATTGGAAATGGACACTGCCGCAGCAGGAAGGGGAGCTGCGCTTCTGCAACCCTTCCTTCCCCTGCCTGCACCTCCCCTCTTTGTGCCAGGGCAGGTTCATGACATAGATGGCTCCAGGATCCTCCTGACTGGACAGGATGGATGAGACTTTGTTAATTCTGCGTCCCTCTGTCCTACAGAGTCCCCCAAATTTACTCTGTCCTCGTCAAACCCAGCCTTGCCCACGTTATCACAGGGCGTGCAACACAAACTCACTGCTTCAAGCAATAAAAAAACCTCTCCTGGTAAGCTGCAGCATGGCCATCCTGTTCTTACAGACTGTTTGAATGAAAAGAAGCACACAAAAGACTGATTAAGTCTTGGGGCCACAAGGGCACTGTGTGTGATCTGTAGAAGATCGAGGGCCAGGTGTTTTGCAGGGAGGAAGGAGCTGTTCTCCAGAGGTCACCAGCCGTAAAGAGAGTAGCTGCAAGTCTCTCTGCACCGCTTGGCACTCTATTAATTAGCAATAAAGTCACTGTGTAGACCGTGGCGAACTGGGTCAGAGCAATGGTCTGGCTCAAAATGAACATGGTAAAAAGAATAGAGCTGACGTGAGGCCGTATGAGACTTTGTGTGAGCAGGTGGGAGTGGCGGGGGCCATGCACACACGGGTCAGGGAAAGGCAGGCTGGTCTCTTTCAGTGGCAAGTCTGGTTTATGCTAGTTCCAAACATCTGAGAAGCTATGGCCTTGTTTATCACCCTAGCCTGCCTTTTAGTTTGTTAAAGTTTGGGGTTTTTTTTTCCAGAAATTCTGGTGCCACCATACCCAATGAAAAATAGCCATTTTTTTCAGCTGTGTGTGCTATAAATGTGCAGAACAAAGGACTTTCAAAGAAGAGTACCTTCAAACAGTAAAGTGTTTTCACACGGGCATGACTAAAACGTCCAGCATCAAACTCAACCAGCTGATAGAGAATGAAATCCTTAGGAAGCCCCATCTGGGGCACAACTGACTCGCACCAGTCTTTATATGAGGTGACCTCTCAGTGAACTACAATATCATGTGTTTCTTTAAGGTTTGTTTTCCATTGCTCAATAAAAATTCCAACAGGGGAATCATTCACAATACAAGCAAGACGGAGAAGGGCTTACAATGCGGTTCACTGGAAAGGGGGAATTAGCCAGCTGTAAATCTCCACTGCCTTTGCAGGGCAACCATCAGCTGCAAAATGGTCTGAGGAATCAGCAGAAAGGGCAGGCTGGTTTGAAGGAGTAGGTAGTGAAAAGGACAGAGCCCCATCAGTCTAAGACACAAAGCAGTATAGTTTTGTATTGAATTTGATGTTTGGTGACACAACCAGGTGCATTTTAGATGTGAATCCTCCTGACTTGGAAGCTGATGCAAAAGTTTTGAGGAAAATATGAAATGCTGTTGGGCTGCAGGTTCACTAAATTAGTGGATGTTGTGTGGAGTATGGACAGAAACCATAGAATACAAATGCTCACCCACTCTCCAGAGTGAAGATTTCTGTCTTTGCATTTAGAAAACTAAAGCCTGATACAGAAGTAGTGCTACCACCTTTTTCTTCATAGTGGCATGTGATGTAGTTACACGCCTGCGTCAATGTAGAGGCTCTCTGGAACATAACTGGTCTAACAAGCATGTAGAAAAATGAGACGATTGTATGTCACTGACTATTCTGCAGGGTGAATACAGCAGCACAATAAACACATGGGCTGCAGAACTGTGGGCTGTGTATTGACTGTCTCTGTCCTAAGAGCTGTTATATCCCAGTCATGATACCAATGTGCCAGAAGGCTCTCTGGAGCCTACTCTATATCTGTCTCCACATTTCTTGAATCAGGGGAACCATGTCTAACTAGCATCTCTCCCTGCAGCGTGTTGCCGTTGTCTACAGAAAGGCCAGGTTTTCATCCCCAGTTCTGTCGTTGAGGTCTCATGAACTGTCGGTGTCGTGGGATATTTTGCATACACTCATCGCACTGGGGCATTGAGGGAAGATACGTATGGAAATGTACGACTTTGCATCCCTGCTCTAGCATATGGGGACAAAACTCAACTCTGTGGCGTGTTTTTGGGGCAAGAGGGGGGTAGGGTAAGCAGAGAGTGCATTTAATAGAGCAGAGTAGAGAAAAAAATCCCTCTTGCAACAGAATGGTTCATCTCTTGGGGTACCCTCTTCAGCAGCTGCACTCTCAGAAGTTTCAAAAGAAGCTGTGAAAACTCCCGTGAACCTGTGAAAGACCTCGGGGGTATAGGAAAACCCAACAGCAGGAAAATTTCCTTCTAATTTTAGTATTTAAAAACTGGGTTTTGTGGCCATCCTGAACTCTGAAGCAAGCTATACACCCTCAAAAAGTCTTCACTGCAGTTTGTAGGTCTGTCTGGTCTCCTCAGAGCGTGTTCTAACTATGTTGTTGTATCTCTGGATGTCCCTCCTATTTATATTCATATCTGATGCTATTTTGAGTGCTTCTAAATTCGAGCTTGATTTGATTACAGCTGCAGTAGAAAATAATTGAAAAATAAGCCCAGGAGAGGGAGTTTTTATAATATATCTGGACTTTCTGTGGCTATTACTACAGTAGATGGCACTATAACTTAAGTCAAATGAGCAAATCAGATGAACTGGGATCTTACAAACCTCTAAATAATAGGATTCTTTGTGCAATTTTAAAGAACATTCCAACAAAGTAAGTAAGGATCAGGCCTTTGGCATGCATCTGTGTTGTGGCCAACTTCCAGTTTTAGATTTTTCAGGTCAAATTATTTCCTTAGGAAAACTATGAATCATGCATTTGCATAATAGTTTTCCCATCTGCTTGCGTTTTTCCACTGAGAGACTTCTTTTTGTTCCTTTTACTATTCCACCTGAAAACACATACATCTTGTTTTATTAAATTCAGTTAAAATCTTTGGATTGCTGTCAGAAACATGCAATATAATGATCTAATCTTGATATCATTACTAACTAAAACACCGTGTCTTGCTCTAAGTTGGGAGGATCACATCCTGAAATTATAGTGCACATATTCTGGATTTGCACATTAACTTGATCTGCCTGAGCTAGAATGTGTATCTAACCCTTTTACCCATATTGTTGAAGCACCCCAAAATGATTTACTGCTTGTGCTCTCATAATATCCCAGGAAATAAGATGGCAATATTGTTCGTATTTCTGAATAGAAAATCAAAGAACGGACAGGCTTTGCCTTGTTCACATAGAGACTGTCCTGGAACAGAAGCTTGCATTATATATGGAATACATCTGTATCTCGGATATACGTAGAGCACATTTTTGTTCCATGTTTCCCATTTGAACAAAATAGTCCGCATTGCTCTACACTGGTATTTAGGTTGTCCTGCTGTTTTGCAGAAGGAAGGGCTGGCTTGAAATTAGTCTTGCTGTTCAGTCTGATATACTTTGGAAAGGGCCCTAAATACTGGAGAGCTGAAATAAAGATGTTTGCTTTAGACAATCGAAGGCATTTGTAGCTGTTTCTAAACCTCTTTCCACTGTACTGAAAACATCACAAGGCTGTAAATAAACTAATTCTTTGACTTGATAATGGATTTAAAAGACAAGTTCAATCTCTCCAAGAAGCAGAGAAAGAAGCAATTCCACAAGGAAGCATGAGAGATGTAAATCTGCCCATGTGTGTGGTTTTATTGTCCACTGTAGACTGAAATACAGCTGCGGCAGCTACTGCATTCCATCAGGGTCATCACTTTCTTCAAGATAATTCTGGATATGTATGGAACTTTGTTTCTTCAGTAATATACAGCCAAAATAAAATAAGACCTTGAGGTGTAAGGTTTTTCTTATTGTGTTCAAGAAGATGTGCAGAAAGGACTCTGGTATTTTTTATTGTGTTTCCTTGGCATGTATATGACTGTGTTCATCAGACCAATCATGCTGCTGGTAGTTCTTCCTATAATGCAAGGACATGTTTTTCTAATTTAAAAAAAAAAGAATTTAAAGACAGCAAGAGCTGAGTCTGAAAGACAGGGAGAACACATTGTTGCTGTCAGGAATATTATTAGTTTGGTAAAGAACTCACAAAGCCTTTCCAAAAGCTAAATGATTCAAGTTTGCACTAGGCTACACTTGATTGCCAGAATAAAAGTAGAGAGCACATTTTTAGGCAAACAAGGAAAATCCTCAGAACTGTTATCCATAATGTACATTTTTCTGAAGACTGATTTTTTTTCTTACCTTGACACATAAACAATCATATAGGAAACCTCAAAGGAGCAACTCGTCAAGACATAACTTGAAACAGTAAACATCAGGGCCTAAGACAAATAATTGAAACAGTAAAAGAATGAATCTAAATAAGTAAGTGCAAACTCCAGGCACATTTTTTTTATTCCAAAAAGAGTAGCTACCAAAGACCATTTTAAAATAAAAATTTACAATGCGTATTTTGAAGGAAATTATATACACCATGAAATACAGTAGAGAGAGCTTATCTTTTGTTTCACAGCTCTCTTCCTTCTATGGAACCTGTCCTAAAAATGAACCTAATGATGGTTTTCATATACCTCATGTTTAAGGTCTTTGTATAATTATTGGCCATAAGCTTCCTGAGGTTTCCTTCGAGGTTTCCTGAGCTGACCTGCAGAGGAGCCTCACTCACTCCATTAACAAGGGTCTCCTGAACTAGATGTCTTAATTCAAACTGTGAGTATCTTTCTCAGGCTGATATAATTTTATAGTATATTTCACTGAAACATTATATAGTATTTTAATAACTTACTTATTGGCTGCTTTGATTACATAATTAAACTACAAATACGAAATAAAAGAGTCTGAATCCTTAGATCCAAGGTTCTGCTTTAATTAATATGTCTCTGAAAAGTGTATGGTTTGATACAAGCAATTATATATATCAAGTGAAAGAATAATCTCAAATATATGTTCTTAAAGTAGTGGTTATATTGATTTCATAGGCAGAATGATTCTTTTCATATGCCTGTAACAGATTTACGAATGAAAACAAGCTCGCCATGGGTGTACTCAACCTACACTTTGTTTCTGCTTTGTGAGAATTTTTTAAAGTCCTTTATTTCTTGCACAGGTACGGTGAGGTTATGAAAATACTTGCAAAAAATGATTCACTACCAACTCCCTATCAGTAGGCAGCGTAACTGCCCTTATTTTGACCCCCTGAACAATCTGGGATGACAGAGACTAGCAACTTTACTTTTGGAATGATTAATTTTAAAATGCTTATATCAGTGGTTTTTAACACATTATTTGCACGTATCTTTTCTAACCCCTCAAAACTTGCGTTGCTTTTTTTATAATAAAACATAAACTGTCATGTAGTCATTGCCTATCCCTATTCTTCACTTCTTTTCCAGTTCTTCAGCTTTCTCAGCATCTGGGGCTGGAAAAAAAATAGTACTTTATACTTCTTTTTCAGGAATACAACACCTGTGCAAAACTGGTATTAAACTGAGGCCATATGATTTAAAATATCGGCTAAAAAGCTGAATTTTTGTACTGAGGTGCTATGCACTCTGACTCGTTTAATTTGACAATAGGTGACATCTTCTACCTGTAGGATCAGGGAAATATAGCCTGTAGATCAAAATGAAAATAATGCTTGCTATTGAGAGCAAACACATTTTCTCTTACAGCCAAAAGTGTTTCTTTATCTGTTATTACTTTAAAAAAAATAAATGTAATTGTAAATGTATTTTATTTAGTACACTTATCAGAAACAGTAATTTTATAGTAATTCTTTGATTTCACATATTACCTGATATGTGACCAAATTGACCGTGACTGACATGGGAGTTACTGACCTTTTTTGTTTTTATTTAATTTTTAAGGGAAATTGAACATCTGAGTCCTCAGGAGATGACTGTTTTCTTTTAGACATGTTGAGTGGCAATCCACAGGGGTCAGTACTGGGACCAGTGTTGTTTAACATCTTTGTGGGAGACATGGACAGTGGGATTGACTGCACCCTCAGCAAGCTTGCCGATGACACGAAGCTGTGTGGTGCAGTTGACATGCTGGAGGGAGGGGATGCCATCCAGAGGGACCTTGACAGGCTGGAGAGGTGGGCCCATGCAAACCTCATGAAGTTCAAGAAGGCCAAGTGCAAGGTCCTGCACATGGGTTGGGGCAATCCCAAGCACGGGCTGGGAGGAGAATGGATTGGGAGCAGCCTTGAGGAAAAGGACTTGGGGATGCTGGTAGATGAGAAGCTCGACATGAGCTGGCAGTGCACACTTGCAGCCCAGAAAGCCAACCATGTCCTGGGCTGCATCAAAAGGAGTATGACAGCAGATCGAAGGAGGTGATTCTCCCCCTCTAGTCTGCTCTCGTGAGACCCCACCTAGAATACTGTGTCCAGCTCTGGAGTCCTCAGCACAGGAAGGACATGGACCTGTTGGAGCGAGTCCAGAGGAGGGACACGAAGATGGTCAGAGGGCTGGAGCACCTCCCGTAGGAGGACAGGCTGAGAGAGTTGGGGTTGTTCAGCCTGGAGAAGAGAAGGCTCCAGGGAGACCTTATAGTGACCTTCCAGTACTTCAAGGGGGCTGCAGGAGAGATGGGGAGGGACTTTCGGTCAGGGAGTGTAGTGATAGGATGAGGGGTGACTGTCTGAAAGAGAGGAGATTTAGATTAGACATTAGGAAGAAATTTTTCACTGTGAGGGTGGTGAGGCACTGGAACAGGTTGCCCAGGGAAGCTGTGGATGCCCCATCCCTGGAGGGGTTCAAGGCCAGGCTGGATGAGGCTTTGAGCTGGTCTAGTGAAAGGTGTCCCTGCCCATGGCAGGGGGGTTGAATCTTGATCTTTAAGGTCCCTTCCAACACAAACCATTCTATGTTTCTATGATATTACAACTTTTACGATGCATTTAATGACCAAAAGCCAAATGAAGCACATTCACTTAACAGAAAAGCTTAAGAACTGAACAGGAACAGAGGGAAGACTTCAGTGTGATGCATTTGGAGACAGCAGTAACAGGCAATCACACGGTTTCTTGCATTTGTAATTCTTGGTGCCATGCCAAAGTGATCAGAGTTGTTATCTGATTTTTTCCCAACTTCAAAAACATCTCCCAAATTCTCAGTAAACTCTTTAGCCTTAATTGAAAACACCTCACAGTCTGTGTTTTCTGAAAGGAGGAAAAATGTCAAAATATTTATCTTAGAAACAAATTATTGGACAAATGGTGCCCTGTAGATAATTTGTCGGAACAACAGGATACTTGGTTGGAAAAAGGGGGTGATGATGTAAAAAAGATTTATGACTTACCCAGTTCACTGCACTGGCATCAAATCTCCTAGTAAATGAACTTTTCTTCTGGTTCTGTCTTATGCCATGTCATTTTAATGCCTGTGGTGATGGAGGTGGGAAGAACATCAGGGAGAAATATTCTGAAGAAACAGCAGATAATTCTGTTGGCTTTCAGACATTTTAGTTAATGCTCTTCCACCTCAGAAGATAGATGTGAGCTTTTGATTGTTAGTTGGATCTCAGAATAGGCTAAGCACATGGTAAGCAGAGAGGAAATCTAAAGAAGACCTAGAAACCCATATAATTGTTCTGGTGACTTAGCAGCAGCGTTTGTAACTCATACAAACCTCAGGAAGCAAAAGGGCTTTTTGCTGAGATGACAGACACAAGTGGTTGATTGAATCTAGCAGAGGAATAAAAGGGCCACTTTTGCAGGAGGTAGGCGATACCTCTCCCAGTTACAGCAGAGTGCTTGAGTTTCTTAAATAAGCTTTTGTTATGTTCATGCTCACAAGGGGAATGCTTAATGTGGATAATCTCTCTAATCGCTGTACAATCGGAAAGTTTATTTTTCCTGGAAAGGTCAATGCAAAAACTCTAGAGAGAGAGGGGATGAAAAGAGTGTGAGCTCCGAGAAGCTGTAAACTGAGAGGGGAGAAAAATCCTGTCCTTGTAGGGCGGTGGAAAGGAACAGAAGAAGGAAGGAAGGAAGATGAACCCGAGAACAGTGGGGAATACAGCAAAAATGTAACAAGAGGCATGGAATGTCTTCTGTAAGGGAATCAGTGGGAGTTGTATGCTATCTGTGTCTAAAGCTGGCAACAGAGACTCTCAGGACAGCAATGAACACTGTTTAACTGAGAAAGATATCACCAGATGTTGTTTCTTCTCTCTTGCATTCATCATTCTTTTGTCTGTCCTGATTTATTTCTGGTTTATATCCTCTACTTTTACCCTTTTGTGTTTGAACAGGTACCCCTCTACTCTAAAAGCATCCATAGTTATATATAACGTGAACTTGTAGTTATGGTAACTGGAAAGACTGAAATATTTTCCCTATACATTTTTTTGGGGGAAAGATAACCTTAATGTGTTTTTTAAACATATTTTGTAAAAATATTTACACTCTATGCATTGTTAGTATGAATAGTTAAAATTATTGCAAACACTGTAACTTCAAGGAAAATCAGGATATTGTATTGATTTCATTGGTTTACACAACCAGGACTTATAATAGTGTGTGAAGATTATCTAATATTTGATAGCAAAGGTCCTCAAACCCACTGAAAAAAATCTGTCTGTCTGTCTGTCTATCTATCTATCTATCTGTCTATCTACCTATCTATCTACTCACTTCATAGTCCTAGAATCGCAGGATTACATGATAACTGTAACTGGAAAGGATGTCAGGAAGTCTGCAGCCCAGCCTCCTACCCCAAGCATCGTCAGCTGTGAGATCAGACCAGGTTACTGAGCGTTTTTTCTAGTTGGGTCTTGAAAACCTCCAAAAATAGAGACTGCACAGCATTTCTGGAAAACTTGTTTCAGTGTTTGACTCTCCTCAATGTGAAAAATGTGTGTGTATATACTGGTGTATGCCAGTGAGCCAATATTGTTCTTCAGGAAGATGTACAGGTCAGAAGTACATAAGGGCTTCATGTCGATACTTCAAGATATTAATACCAAGATTCCTGTATTATGTTTTTTTAACTGTGCTGTTTGTGTGTAAGTATATGTATTCGTGGAAGGCTGAAGAGGATGCAGAGGACTGCTGATTAAACAGAGAGCTTAAAAAATGCCCAGCTGGCTAACACCCAAACCAGATACATGTCTGAAAAAGGCTAGAATTTGTACATTCAGGTGAGTATTTTATGATATGTAGTACAAGAAACATCTGGGGCTCCAGCCAGCTTCTCGTGAAAGGAAGTTCTGATTACAAAGCTGTCATAGCAGTGTACACTAATCTATATACTTAATGGAAATTTCGAGGAGAGGAGAACACCAAACAGTTCTCACCCTTCTCACCCTCTGGAGCTGGGAAGTGATGTGAATTGTAACCCTTCAAAACCCCAGAGACAGAACCTAATGATTCATGAGATTAGTTTAAAAATAGGGGGGTTAAAAATAGTAAATATTATTTTTTTTGTTGGTATGCTGGTTTTAAATCCATATAGTTCACATTTTCTGGCTACACAGGCCTGAAATCTATTGAAAAATGCAACTAAAAGCAAACAAATAGCAAATGAGACCATTGTATAATCCAATTAAACTATGAGCTTGGCTTTCTACAGACAAACAGGGAATTTACAATGCAAAAGGGCCTTGGTAGGAGTCAGTCCCAGGAGTTTTAGTCCAACCAATCAATACCTTCTACATCAGGTTGGTAATTAAACCCACAAAACCGAAGGCATGAGTTTCTGCTTTTTATTAACAGAAATCTCAGCTCAAGAGAGAAGAAAGCTGATGCTGACACTTTCTTCTAAAACACTGAACTCCTGATCCCGGTCTACAGATCATCCCTCTTTCCTAAGTAAGGTGGGGGTGCTGGCATAAGAAGATGGATGAGTCTGACGTTAACTGTCTTCTGCGTGCTACCCTGCTCCCCCTGAGAGCTCGCCTGACATCAGCGCTGTGTGCTACAACTCTATTTCTGACATACTGTCCTCTATCCTTGTAATGCCCTCTGCACTGTGTCCTAACATCCTTCCTCAGATATAGTCAAAACTCCCACTGACTTCATTAAGTCTTTTGAGATTTGGCCGTATCACGTTAGCACATTGCAATCAGCTATAAAAGCAGCAACAGAACAGAATCCCAGAGAGTAGCATCAGAGTAACGTACATTATTCCCATCCAAGTAAAAAGATCTCCAGGATTTTCTTTTCTGGCCAAATCTAAAGCTAAACACATTACTCATCTGTGCACAAGTCTGTTTGCTTTCCAAGCCAAAACTCACTAGAAAAACAGGAAATAATAAGATTGTGATATATAAAACTAGCTTGCTCTGCTTTGTTAATTTGTCAAAGCCACAAAATGTGTTTTCCATTAGCTTTCAAGTGCAGGGTGAAATGTTTAGTGCATCTGTCTACTCATCAATCCATCCATTCATGCATCCATCCGTCCATGCACCCATCTATGCACCTTATTTTTTCTGAGCTGAGCAAAAGTTCAGCACAGTTTTTCAGCTATATTTCTTGGAGTCTTCTGTTTAGAGAAAACAACAGACATGAAAATGCAGATTGCGTTTTACTGATAAAACTATCCCTGTGAAAGAGTAAAACAGAGTCAAGGACCCCACATTTGAAAGGTCAATTCTGCTGGGGCCAGTCTCAGTGGTTCGGGAGGCCAGTCCCTCCTAAACCCCTTCCTAAGGACAGCTAAGAGCAAAGGAAAGTCGTTGGAAAAAATCCCACTGATTTCCAAGTGCACTGCACTGCACTCGCTAAAGAGCAGCATTCACCCTTCATTTGCACACTCCTTAACTTGCGTTTTCTCACCAAACCTCTGTGCAATAACAAATCCCTGTAACTCTTTATTTTCTGACCATTTATTCAGAACTGAATGAAGTGATTTGGTGACCGGTGATTTTCGAAAGACTCTGAGAGAGGTCTTAAGAGTGTGTATACTTCATTTAAGCCTTGGAAACTGTGGCAACTTTGGCAGTCTGTGCTGGAAATGGAACTCCAAAAAATGTAACATAGCTCTTTATTTTTCTAAACTCTAAAAATGTATAAATGTGGAAAATTATCATCATCGAGTCTCAATACACCCCAACGCCCCAATTTTTAACAAATAATTTTACTAGAAATACATGCTTTTTTTCACTTATACTTTTATAGCTGTTGTGCTTGTAGTGACTATATGTGAGAAATCAGAAAGTCTCGTTTGCTTGTATTAATCCTAAATAAAGAGACCAGGCAACTCTAGTTCATGTTTTCCTCTTAATTTACTAAACCTTTGGACTATATTAAACTTTGTTAAAGTGTAAAAATGTTACTGATCATGCTGTTATAAAAGCACCTGTGTAGAGAAGCAGATAAGTATTTAAGCTAACTTTAATATATCTCAAATACATACACAGTAATTTTCAAAGAAAATTATATCTGTGTGCTACATTTGTTCAAATGCATACCTTGTCTTGTACTGGATTTGCTCAGGTAGGTAAGCCTTCACTGGTGACATAGGTCTCTATGTCTGTTGTCTGATCCAGTAATCTTTGGACATCACAATTTTCAGGGATTAAATCATAAGAATCTTCTGTGAAATTAAGTCTGGGTCAGGCAATTAAATAGCCAACGCTAAACTAGTGGTGAAATGGTTTATCTGTTTCAGGAAATTATTCCAATCAGTCCTTGTCTTCTTCCTGTGTTCCCTCCAAAGTTCATATTTTATGACAGAAAGGTGGAATTGCAACACCAAAATGTATGGATGATGGGATAAAACACAAATATTTGCATACTTTGTTGGCTTTCCAAATCCACAAAAATACAAATTCAGTCTGGTGGATTGGTGTTTACAACAGGCAAGGAAGAGATGGGAATTACAGCTAACATGCAAATTGGGTGATCGCTGCTGGCAGTCCTTATAAAACCAAATAAATTCTGGGAATGGTGAATGTGTCTTTAAACAAATTTCTTGAGCATTCAATAGACAATACAGATGTGAAGCCATTGAAACAATACATTAGCATTTTTTTCCCTACAAAAGGTGATTTTTAAAAACTCAGAACCTATAATGAATTTCAGGACTATGGTGAGGCTCACAGCGTGCTGATACAGCTATGAGTTTACATTTAGGTGAAACCAGACAATGTCATGACAGTGGACAGTGCATGGACTTTCTGTCAGGACTAACCTCATCTTTGTTCAGGTAAGCTACAAATGTGAAATTGAAGCTAGGTATAGGCTTGGCCTTGTATTGCGGAACAAGGTACATTTTGATGTATTTTGTAATTATTTAAGTCATTGTGCCAAATCTCTCACTGGCAGGTACAACCGTAGGTGCCAATAAGCATATACTACATATACCCTAACCATGTAACCGGTATTCTTAATACTGCTGATTTTTCAATAACCATTTAAAAAAACAAAATCAAAGTTTGCAGCTGATATGTGTTGCTAAATGCCATACACTTCAAAGAATGTCCAGCACTGTTATGCAATTCCACCATTCTTCACAGAAGCAGAGCTGCAAGATAGGACCCAGAAGCAAAGCGAAAATACGTCTAAAATGATACTTCATTTCTGTGGCAGGAATGTATTCTTTCAGTGGTAATTGAGATGGACTCAAATGTACCATTGTACTTTGGCCTGGATTTTTCAAATCTGAAGCATCATATATTGATGATCACATCTGTTCCCAAAGGCTGAAAGACCAGGTCATGTGAAAGACTTTGGTACTCGTAGAGGGCCACGAACACGAGCACACAGCACTGCTACCCTTCAGACTGGTGCTCAGATATGACTTCAGCTGGGAGGAATCTAAAATCCTTGGCTTTTCAAATGTCCTTGTCATGGTTTAACCCCAGTCAGCAATAAGCACCACACATGCATTTGCTCACTCCCCTCAGGGGGTTGGGGAAGAGAATCGGAAGGGTAGAAGTGAGAAAACTCGTGAATTGAGATAAAGACAGTTTAATAGGTAAAGCAAAAGCTGGGCACAGGAGGAAAGCAAAATGAGGAATTCAGTCGCTACTTCCCATGGGCAGGCAGGTGTTCAGCCATCTCCAGGAAAGCAGGGCTCCATCATGCATGACGGTTACTTGGGAAGACAAATGCCATCACTCTGGGCTTTCCCCTCTTCCTTCTTCTTCCCCCAACTTTGTATGCTCATCATGACGTCCTATGGTATGGAATATCCCTTTGGTGGGTTGGGGTCAGCTGTCCCAGCTTCCCAACTTCTTGGGCACCCCCAGCCCACTCGCTGGTGGGGTGGTGTGAGAAGCCGAAAAGGCCTTGACTGTTTATAATCACAAATCCAAAACATATCTCCATACAAGCTACTCTGAAAAAATTTTACTCCATCTGAGCCAAAACCAGCACCATCCTGGAGGTTCAGTGTCTGTACATGTGCAGAAGTGCTTCAGTTTCAACAGGGCTCAGCAAATCGGTTTGTGTCTCGTGCTTGTACTGCGTGCACTTCACCAGAATTCAGAAATTAGTTTCTCGCCGAAGTGTCTTTGGTGGCCTGCTCCAGGAGATCTCAAAACCCCTCTCTCTCATGCATCAGCAGGGACACTCTCGGAGGCTACTGATGGCACTTGAATCATGGTGTGGTTGCTGTGGCACTGTTGCTCCTTTTTCACAGAGCTGCCCCAGAGCTGCAGTTCTCTCCTTTGCCTGAGAGAATAAACAACTCTTATTTCACATCTCCTGTCTCTTCCAGAGACTGGCTTAACCACTGGTCTGTGAGTTACTCCACCTTCCAGTTGACTCTGTGCCCCTGTGAAGAAAAGAATTAACAATTTCTGAGGCCTGAGGGAATACTCAGACAGAGCCTGGCCTTGTGACTGCAGCCCTCTGGCTGGCTGGCGGGATGCTACTGGTCTTGTGGTTGTAAACGAGCTATACAGGAGCCATAATAAGGCCAGTATGGGAAGGGAACCTGCCCTAGAGGCAGCTCCTGTGATACTGGAGAAAGACCAGTTCACAGCAGTTGCTGTTTCTCCAGACGGCTAGGACTTACCACTGGCAGCAACAGGACGGTGGAAGGAAGCTGCGGAGAAGGACACTGGGGAGGGGGCACCAGCAGCAACTGGAAGTGGCTATAAGGAGACAGAAGGCATATCTGAGGGATGAGTGTGCCCACCTTCCTACCCGTCCCCCTGCTCTTTGCAGCCTCCCTGGCGCAGACAACATTGCGGCCAGAGGTGCTGGCACTGAATAAAACAAAAATGTCTCTTCTGGAGGAGACGCTGGATCTGAGGTGACTGCCCTGCCACCTGGGCAGCACTCCCCCTTTCACTGGCAGTTTTTCTGCCCTTGGACGTTTCCTGCACCGTTAGGAGCCGAGCGCTTGAGTGGTGAGCATGCTGTGCAAGCAGATTCACACTCTGCAGGCATGCTGCTTAATGGAAGACGTGTCTGCCTTTTATGCCAGCTCTGTGATTTATCATTTTCCAGACTGAATACCCTCATCAACAGCCTTGTGTTCTCAGTGCGATGTTATGTGCTGGGGGAGTGGGAGGGTTCAGCAAAGTCCTCCTTCCCCATTTTTCATAAGCAGGCAGTCTCTTTCCTTCCCCCGTGCAAAGCAAACATTCAACTATCAGGGGAAAAATCTAACTGCCGGGACAAATTGTAAACTTCTGCAGCAAAAAGCACAGACAATTAAATCCAGTGACTGGCTCTTTATTACAGGCTTTTCACTCCAGGTTCAAGCATGGGAGGTCTGGATTCGTACAGAGCATGAGGCTGAGCAAAGGGGCATAGAGAATGAGGGATTAAATCAAAGGGAGGGTGGGGTGATGGAAACCGTGGGAGGGAAGAATGAGTGGGCAGAAGGAAGGGAGGAGGAGAGGGGAGATAGGAAGGGTACAGGCAGCTGAAGAATGGGAGCAGGTTAGTGGGTGATCATACGGATGGTGTGAATCATCCCGTGCTGATCTGTTCTTCCACACTGTTAACTTCTGGAGCCATCACTTGCCATTTTTCTATGATGTCTTACTGAGAACAGAAGTAACTCTTACGTTTCCAGTGAGTAGAAGGTGAGCTGTTAAAAGTTAAAGACTAGAAACCAGCAGGTTTTGGAAGAGATACAACTCCTCACAGATCTGGAAATAAAGCTGAACTGGAAACCTAATTAAAAAGTTTAAGTCCTTGCCACCTGGCAGCTTTCCTACTTTTTAAAGGGGTGATTAAAGTCCAATAATGTGTTTTGCTAAATTGTGGGAAATGATTAATTTTTAATGTGGCATCCCCAAAAGAATTCTTTTCACTGGGTTGTATTTTTCCCCTCTCAGAATTTGTTTGAGATGTGTAAATATTGGTATATGATATTTGCGACTGAAGTCGGTTGCTGAACTTTTCCTGAATTAAACTCACCATCTACCAGATATCTGAGCATTTTTGTAAGGAACAGAAAGACAAGTTTTAAGGATTTGTCTTTCCTTGTGGGCTGCGGGATTTGGCTAGTCCAGTTGTACAGAGAATATATCTGTCTTGAAGACTTTTCTTGGTCTGGGCAGGGATCTCTTGTACTTCATCTTCCACCACACATATCTCCCTTGAGGTTCATCATCTGTCCCAGTAGTGTTGCCAAGAAGAACTAATTGAAGTAGCATCTAACAGTATTGTTGGACACTGTGATTTCTATTTCCGATGTGACTACAGTAATTTTTTTCCACTGTGCCTCAGTGGCCTTGTTGGCACCCATCTTGTTTGAGAGGATGTCTCTCCATTCTTCTCATCTTTCAGCAGAGTCTTCTGTCACCAGATACTTTCTTGATGTTATTTTTAAAAGTTTTGAGGCACCCACTGTTCTATTCTGCAGGGTTTGGAGGTAAGTGGGTCTCCAGAGACATCTGGCCCTGGCAGAGTCCATCCCCCTCGGCCACGTGGCCCACCTGGAGTCCCTCCAGCTGCCCTCCCCAGGGTGGACAACAAATTGGACAAAGGTGGCTTTATTTTTCTTCTGCTGCCAAGTGTAGCAGCACCCTAAGGGAAGCTTTTACTATCTGAGTGTGTAGTTCCCTACATGTTATCAATTAGAGGAAGTTCTCTTGGCCACAGTTTTGCTGGTGAACAGCCAGTGTCACGTCAGGTACTACAGAGGAAAAACCCCGTTAACTAGATGACTACCATAACTGTATCCAAAACACTGCTGTATGTTAGAAGGAGCTGTGTACACTATACACTACAGGGAGGTGACCTAGCAGCCAAGATCTGAAAAAGGAATAAAAGATCTGTAAATAAAGGCAAGGAATATTGGTTCCCTCTTTAAAAGTGCACCCAGAATGCGCACGGCAAAGCTCCTGTACAAACTAAATCACGATAAGCCCATCCAGGTACTGCTGGTAAGACACAGCAGAGACAGCCTTCACAGTCTTTGGGTGTTAGATTTACCTCTGCGACTCCAGAATTAAGAGCTCTGGAAACAAAAAAGACGTGCGATCACAGAAGCACAGTTCATGGCATATTTCCAAATAAAAGCAGGGAATCACCATGTTAGAGGGTTAAATTATTTATGTCTTCTTCGTCAAGTTGGTTTGTCCAAGGTTGCATTTTGTCTGTATCTCATTAAAAAGAGTAAATAATCTATAGTCGTGACTGGATAATGTTGCATGGGCAGGTCTTCCCGTAACTCCAGCATCAACATCTGAACGGCTGTAATCTCAACCTGGAACTGTTCACTAAACAAAAATAGGCCTTCACTTTGGTTTTGGCTTTTGAACCTGATTGCATAGCCCATGTCCTTTTTTGTTGTTGTTGTTGAAATGCTGCTCAGCATTCCAGTGAGACTGGAAATCTTAATTAATTTATCAATTGTACTTTATTTCCAATGTGACATGGGGAATGGTTTTGTCAGTTCTGCTGTCAGAACTTTTCAAACTGGAGATGTATCAACGAAAGTGGTATATGTTCCTCATTGTTGTGAATTGTGAGCTTTATGACAAGAAGATAGAAGAGGAAGATTTACCAGGAGAAGATTGCCAGATGCTGTCCAGAGAGCAGAGGAGGTTTTTAGCTCTAAACTAGGCTGACTGCTTATTCCTTACTGAGCCAATAAAGTCCTGGTGCTGTAACAAGTGCTGCGTGTGTATTTGAAGGTTTGAGAGGGAGACAATGAATAATAAATTGTCCTAATTGAATGGGGTAGAGTTAGCTTTGAAAGCCACAGCACAGTTTCTTTGCAGATGTCCAAATTAAAGTACATCTCATTATATATGTAAAAAATCAATCTTGAACATTATAATTGTCTATTAAAAATACAAGTCTTTTATAATTTATGGAGTCTGTGAGTTTTAGAAAGCTGATTCCCGTTTGTCCTTCCTGCTGCTGCTGTTGGAATAAACTACAAACTGATTTCCAAGATAACAGCTAAGTAGCAATCAGCTAGTGATTGGTAAAAGGTTGCCATCTCCCACTAAACACACAGACCGTCCAAGAGAAGAAAAAAAATCTTCTACTCCCTATTCCCAGAGCAAAAGGCACAAGAGAGACACTACGGCAGAAACTAGCAACAAGAATAAGAGAAGCAGTACCAACCTGGAGACAGATGACTAAGTAAAAGAAAACTTCCAGAGAAAGGAATGATTTAGAGTCTGTACAAAGGATCTTCCTGTAGCTTCATAGTGAAATTACAATTTGACCATTGTGAAGGGCTCACCATGCTGGTGGATTTAAGGGGTGAAAAGAGAACAAGGAGACCACGGAGGCTGCTGGATATTGGGATACTACTTGATATTAGCTGCCAGATATTGTCATTCTACGATATCCAGCAGCATAATGAAGAAGCCTAGATACAAGATAACTACTATTAAAAAAAAAAAAAGTAGAGGAAAAAAGAGAACCATTTGCTTTTCTTTATCTGTTGCGTTTTTAAAAATCTTTTCATTTGCTGATTTTTTTTTTATATTAATGGAATATCTAACATGGCTTTCAAAAAATTTTGGAAGTAAAAGACAGCTATACACAAAAAGTTCCCAATTGTTAGCAAATTTAAGGCAACTAAAAAGAGGTGTTCAAGATAAGCAAATCTAAGATGTATCAAGGGTAAAAATTATTAGTAAAGGCTTAATGACAGTGGTATTATGAAAATCAGTAATGTGTTTCCAAGTAAATATGTGAGTATGTGCATGAACGAGATCTTGGAGGAGTATGTACGTTGGGTATACAGTAAGTGGTGGAAAGAAAAGAAAAAGGAGAAGTTTAAAATTACAACCTGAGTAAGTGCTGTTGGTTCTGAAGTGGTTAAGAGCAGAGAGAACTGTGGGTTTAGCATGTGTATTTGAAGATTTGAGATGGAGAGAATGGATTATATTCTTACTGAAGAGAAATACAGTTGGCTTTGAAAGCTGGAAGTCGGCTTTGTAGGCGTGTGTTTCTAATTGATGTACTAGAGCCAATTTTTCTGATCATGTAAAGAGGGACTGTTGATTTAAGTGAAGACATAAAGGTCATCTTTTGTTATACAGAAAAGATGGAAGTAGTGGATACAAAACACAAAGTAAAGACTGGATAAACTGTTCACCAGAAACTCACCAGCGGAGAGAGAGGTTGCATAGCTTTGCTTTAACTGGATGTTTTTTTCTGGTTTTAATATCACACATGTGCAAGTGAGAGGGAAATGATATAATATTATTATCAGATTGATTGCCATAGCTGAACTTAAGAGAAAGATATTGACAAATTGAGGTAACTTGGAGAAATAGACCCCACTTTGACCGGGCTTCCATCTCAAAACACGTCAAACTGTTTCTCTCAGTGGATAAATGTCCCTCCATTATTACTAGGAATCGTGACTAACAGGTCACTAATACATAAACAATGTCTGTGTATGTTACAAAGTGTATACAGGTAGATGTGACTTCATATCTGTAAAATGTTGAGCACTGTGAAAAAGAAAAGATGAATCAGTTAGGTATAAAAATGCTCATTATGGTAAAAAGTCCTTTTAAAGATTGTGTAGCATCGCGTAGTTTTGCAGCATTGAGGTTAGAAAAAAGTCACTTTGTGCAGGGCTTTGTTGGGGAAATTTTAAAATGCTTATGGGAGGAAACCGATGGAAAGGAAATATACAGTCAAAACCAGAGGTTTGTCATTTGTGGAGACTGATAATCACATCTTTCTGTATGTGTTCAAAATGCAAGCATTCCCATTTAAAGAAAAAAGGGGTTTTTTTTGCAAAAAGAGCCAACCAGGTAATGTTAGAAATGTACAACAATGTTAAAAGAAAAACATGTTGCCACTGGGGTCAAGTAATCACAAATCAACCTGCACTCTCAGGGTGTGGCAACCCAAAATATGTTCTGTTTTAACCTTGCTATTTATCAGTCAAGGTAGATTAGAGCAAGAGAAAACTTCATGGATGGTTTTGTTGTCCAGATATTGCTAGCTTAAATTGCAGATCAGCCTGTGCAAAATGTCTGTGAAGAGCTGCACCTACGGCCACCAGATGATTGCTTATATTTTAACTTAATCATATGTGGCCTTATAGATTGTTTAGAAATGGGTCAGTTGTGTAAGTAAATCTTTTCCATGCATAAAGTGACAGAAATATGTGTGTTTGTAGTTCTGCATGAAGAGTCATGATTACAGTTACATGATACGCGTAGAAATGACCATCAAACTCCATCACATAAAGGCAGTTGTTTGACAGTTTTAAACTAGTGCCTTTAGGTAGCTGCTAAACTACTGAAGTACATGCTAAACCACCCTACCTTTACTGGATTTCCAGAAATTACAGTCTGTTAGAATAACAAGGAGATTACTCATACAGCAGCCATGGCGAGAATTCCTCCTAATGGTGGCTCCCCGCAGCTACAGGCATTTTCAAATGGGGCTTTCTCTTTTGCAGCTGTCATTTTCACTGTCATAATGATTTTGTTAACTGCGCGTATTGTTTTCGCTATTAAAATGAAATGCTTAGCAAGGTGAGGAACAGCAATACACCAAAGCTGTGAATTACAGGCCATGCACAGGTCTGTACCCTCATTACGAGGCAGGACCAGGTAGAAAATAGCAGGTGACTCCTACAACAGCCTTTGCTCAATCCTGATCAGGAGCTTTTAGCTAAAAGGGCATTTGCAATATCATGTTCTTGTGTGTGATATAGCTTGCAGTATGCAGACTATCAGAAGAGGGAGTTTTGGTTGCCCATAATACCACTCTGTATGTAACGTTAGAAATAATACCTGCTGAAGAATGGTTTTGTGGGCTGGCCCTGCAGTAGTTTCTCCTGGAGTCACAGACCACTTCTCTGAGCTTCCTTGCTTTTCAGAGTAGTAAGTTTGTGATGCAACAGGACAGATTGTGTAGAAATTTGCCTTCAACTGAAGAAAGAGATTCTGGGACCAAATTCCTGTGTACCAAAATGGAAAGGATCGTGCTGGTAGGAAACAGCATCACAAAGCACATAGTCAGAGAAATGGAAACAAAACTGCAGTGTCCCAGACCTCAGAACAGCCCAGATACCACCAGTGAAAGGACAAGATTGGCTGAGAGTGATGTGCATCCCAGAAAGGCAGGACAACAGCCCTACTGTAGCTTATTTCTGTGAATACAGAGGACTGACACAGTAACAGCCCGTACCAGAAGGCAATAGTGCTGTGTTAGTGGCTTACGGACAATATTAAATCTTTCAGAACACAGAAAAAAAGCAGTGTGATTTTGAAAAGACAGCTAGTGAAGGGCAAGGGAGCCTGATGTGGGAGTCCTCTCAGGAAACTTGTTCAAAAAACTGCGTGGAGAGTCCTCGTCATTACAAAGATATGCAATACCTAATATCAGTTCGTGGCAGCCGCACAAGCCATCACAGAGAGAGATGATCATTTATTGACACAGGACGACTATTGTGTGACTCTTCACTCAATGGATTTATTACACAGAATTATTCATGCCATAGTTTGCAAGAGCCTGGTGTTCCCAAATTAGCCTCAGCAGTTTTAGCATCATGTAACAGTGGATCTAACAATCTAATTCCCAGTAAAATTGAAGGGTCACCTTAGCCGCCTGTGTCAGAGCCTGATCCTGTCCTACGGTGCAAATAGTCTTCTCAATTGTAACACTTTTTGGGAATTGTAACAGCATTTTAAAAGGATAAATCCTTCCGAATAATATGTTCATACGTTTTACATCTTCTTTCTGTGTTTTTCTTTCTTTACCTTAACTTATTTGTGGAGCTACAGTAACCTCAGCAGAGCTACAGCGTTTTGGATAAAGCAGAGAGCACCTGTAAAATAAGATCAAATTGAATGTATGACAGTTTAGGCAAAATAGCAGCATTTTCAGCACTCCATATAGGGCTATAGTAAACTTACCCTTTTTATCTGTGTTTGTTTGCAGGGTACAACCAGAGATTCACTATATACTTCTTGTGGTTTTTAATCTGGTGTCTAATTTTCCTAAAATGTTGGGAAGGTCATTTTGAAATATCCATAAAACATATTTTAAGCAAACAGAGCACCAGGTTGGATTTCAGTCTTTACTTACATGTACAAGCTGAAAAAGCCAAAGGTGCAACAGGGCTTCTGCAAACTTTGTACTGTGCCTTGGAGCATCTTACACTAGCAGGATAAGCAGTTTATTTGATGATTCAATTTAAAGCCTTTTCTGATTGTAGTGATGTGACAGTCTGCTTCTGTAATAGGAGAGTTTGTTATAGGAGATTTTAGTGAAAGACTCTTCTGTTCTGCCTTTACTATTTTTAAAATCACTTTTTATTAAATGTGTTTATGAGCCTTCTGTCAATTTACTTTGTGCACAGCCTGAGCGTTCTAACTAGGCAGGAAATTAAGGTTCTGATTTTTGAGTCGTTTCAAAGGATGAAGTGTTGGGTTTGTCCTTTTTACAGAAAAAAGAATGAGTCAAGATACCCAGTTCTGAGAGTGGATTTAGTCTTAAGGTCTGGATTTTATGACTTTCAAAAAAATTTATTGGTCTTGCCTTGCATTTTAATACTCTAATATTTCAGTTTCATTAATATTTGAGTGTTTTTATTTCAATGTCCTGATAATGTCATTTCTCTGTGTATGTCTTGTCATTCTTTATATTCTAGTATTTAATATGAAGACTTTCTTACTGCTCCAAATATCTTATTCTTTATGAAATTTATATTTAATCTCTAACTGTATATATATATATATATGCATATGTATTCATCTCTTACATAAGTGGAGATAACTCCCAGGAACTTGAAGGCACTTGTGTCTATTTATGCAAACCTGAATTTGACCCACTGCTTTTTTTGTGACTATGGAATAAGACAAAACAAGGAGCTTAGTTCGTTAGTCATGAACCATGTCATTAGCTATACAAAACTCGCTGGACCCATTTCCTTGCTGATATTACATAAATACATCAAAGCTTGCACATCCATGAATTGCTCAGCAACTCATGCTTTTTGTGTTTTCTTGTCAAGACTTCTGAGTGCTCAGACTTTTTGCTGGATGAATGGTATTGAATCAGAACCTGAGATCCTTAGATTACCAGCCTGGTTGCTGTCTCCAGTTTTATGGGTCTCACATTAATCAGAACTGTGTATTCAAACTCCAGGTATGGATGGGAGCATAAAAATGGTGAAAACAGTTGCATTTTGAAGGGAGGGGAGAGAGATGTTTACACTATGCTCAGAAAATGCTCTGTATTATCAGTGGGCCCTTCTAAGTCAAATTTTCTTCTTCCCTCATTTTTGCTGATAATATATCATTTTAAATGAACGTATCTGCTCTTCTTCAGTTCACTCAGATATTTTTTGTACTTTCCCAAAGCTTGTTAGCACAGTCCTTTTTAATAGCTTCTCTTGACTGTTTCCCCCTAGTTTTATCAGAATCGGCTGAAGCTCCAGTACACACTGGCCATTCTCACCAAGTTAAGGAAATAGAGTAATTAAGTTATCAATGGCTTTTGGTGTTACCCTTCTTTAAAATCCGAACTATCCAACTTAGGCATTTGACTGATACTTCTTCTGTTAGTCAAAGTAACACAAAATGAATGAAAGGTTTCTGCCTTTGAACCTAAAAAAAAGATCTTTGAGTATTTTTGGCTAGAAAAAAAGCCCACTAATTTTAAATCCCAAAAGTAGCACAGCTAATAAACTTTGGAAAAGTATATATTCTGTATAAGGCTCAGCCTCAGTTAACAAAGGTTATTTTTTCTGTTTAAACATCCTACTTGGGGTTGTGACTGGACATTAACATATGATGCTGTAATTATTACTGAATAAACAGTTTAAACAGTTTTCATAAGCATTTTTGCAACGCAAGAATATCTATTCTTATTTGTAATACTCACTTATCCACTTTAATTATCTGTATAGTTGTGTAATTGTTTTATATTTTATGAACAAATGTTTTTATATATGTTAGCAAGAAAAAGGTTCAACAAAAGGGGAGAATTATGTGAGCAAAGAGAAGAAACCAGATTTGTGAGAACTCATACACTGCAGTATATAAAAACATGCAACTCCTTTCAAACTAGTTGTTAAAGTTGAAATTAGTAGCTGGCATGACATGGAAAATCATCTGTTAGGTCAGAAAGCCAGGGTTCTGAAAAGTCCCATTATAATTTTTGTTTCACCCTGAAAACCTGACATAAAATGGAAATTGTATTCTTATGCTTTCCTAATTTCCTAAGTGTTTTCCAAATAAAAAATAAAATAATAAAAACCACGAAGCATTTCTTATGCCTCATTGCACTGTCAGAGTACTGTTAGTGGGGCAATAGCAGGTAAAATAGAAATGACAGAGCCAAAAGACACCACAGGCTTGGGAGATTGTGGCCACTGAGGATGTGAAGGCAGACTGTTATCTAAGAGTAGAGAAGTGGGTGGTAAATGAATGGTTAAAATGGCTTGGCTTGCTCTGACCTAGACTGCTTCCTAAGTATTTCTGAGAAGGCCATCAGTTTTCCTGTGTGTTAAAGCAGAGAAAAAAGAAAAAAAAATGTTTGTAGCCTTGAAGATTCTACAGCAAATAGTTTGGTTCACTTTATTTTTCAAAGTGCTGTCTTTGCAGATGATGAGGCTTTTAGCAAATATGATAAGATACTAGTCTGTGTCACAAAGAGAGCAGCAATTAAGAAATACGTGGGCAGTAATTCACTTGAGCTAATACAATAAGGTAGGCAGAAGCAGGAGGAAACAAGCAAATTGACCGACTGGTGTTATGGACCTTGACCATGGAGAAAGACAGCGTGTAAGCGTTTAGGTGTTGTCCTGATTTACCTAACATGACAGGCAAGAGTTATGTTCATTTCAGGGGCACAGGAGTTCAGTCTACTTGAATTCCTTGGGTATTCAGTTGAACACAATGCCATGAATGGAAGCGTAAGTACAGAATTTAGGCCTGATGCTTTTGAAAGGGAGAGGATGTTTTCTGATGCTGTTGACTGTACAGAAAATAGTCACAGGGATAGCTTTGAGGCAGATGATCACTTCTAGCGTTCAAGTTTCTCAATGTCAGCTTCAGCTGGAGGTATGCAGTTTCTCCTCTATATCCAGAAAATGTCTAAAAATCAGTCAGTAAACACAGCGGATGAAACAATGCAGAACTAATATAATAGCCTTTTGTAGGTAAGTAGAGGCAAACTGGGCATAGGAATGTCTTCGGTACATCTTGTGAGTCTTGTTAAGTAGAGAAAATGGAAATGGAAAAAGAAGCCAAGCACCAGGATGAATCAGACTGGAAAAAGGAGGAGGTCAGTGTGCAGAGGGTGTGGGAAGTCCTGCTGGGTAAGAACAGCTCTTGTGCTTTCCTCCAGGCCAAGAACACATCCCCGAGGTTCCCAAACCTTGACTGGCCTGAATATATTTGAAAGGTGCTTGTACTGCTGCAAGTGTACCTATTGACACAAATGATAATAAACCCATTGCTGGTCTCATTAACTCAATCAGCAGAAAACAAATACAACCTTGTTCATGAACCGTGTAGAGGATGACATTTCACAGGACTGAACACCTGTTCTTTTTGCTTGTTTTGGATTTTTCATGTGGAAGACTAGATTAAAAGTTTCTTCACTAAACAAGTACCATTGCAAACTAGAGCACCCATGCATCCTTCTTGCTCCTTCCCCTGAAGGCCCTGTAACACACTTACTAAATGAGACTTGAATTTAGGCTGTAACTAGGGGTCATAGCTGAGTCTAGTCTCATTTGCTGCTGAAGCTGGCAAGCATTAGCCGAGATCATGGAGTGTAGGAAGAAAATATAGAGTTCTGTGTTTAAGGTTGCAAATACTGACCAGTTGAACAGGATTATGTCTCTGCCTCTACTATGGATGCAACTTTGTAAAACTAGACTTACCAGATGTGGTGTGTTCCTTATTTTTGGGGACCTGCACTGATACGGAGTGGTCCCATTTGTAGAAGTGTCTAGTATTTACAGCTGCAGCTGAAGTCAGTGATAGTTGTCTTTTAAGCCTAAAGAAAGTAATATAATGCTAACTACTCTCAAAAATCAGTTTGCTGGTGTTTCAGATTGGCTCCTAAGACTGAAGAAAAATTTTGATCCTATTTTTCCTCTGTTCCAGTACCTCATCTGTAAAATTAGGATAACATCAATCTTCAGAGAGGCTTATGAATATATGTGAATGCTTGTGAATTATTAATATTCATTTTTTATGAATATGACCAAAAAAAAACTCTGGGGAAATTAACAATTTGGTCCTCCCAACAGGGTTTGGGATGTCTTTTTGTGGTTAGAATGGTGGTTTATGGAAATGTACTGGTATCATGTAAATTAAATTGTTTTAAAAGTTCACCATGAATACAAAATAGGAGGATTATGGTTCTTTTGAAAGTAAGTCAGTTGCAAATACAGGTTATGTACAAAGTGGTTAGAAGCTGAGCTCCCTGTCTAGGTGAACTTTAGTTGGAGAGACTGGGTAATGCTTGGTGGAGATGCCAGCAGAAGTGGGACAGAAACTAACAGCAGAAGAATTAATGCTAGTGTTGTTTGAAAATGTGAGAAAAGAAAATGCTTCTTGTTGGACTCCTACTGAGTTCAGCAAAATATCTCTTTGTGACTGTCCATTCTTTCTAAATTAAATGAATTGAGTGAACAAAATGCTTGATTCCATCCCTAGTCTCTCCTTTTAAAGGGAACACACACAACATCTTGAATGTTGACTGGTCTCTCAGATGAAAACAAGCCACCTCCTGAAAAATGAACATAAAACAAAATATTAAATGACTGCTCTATTTAGCAGTGCTCAAGTGGCACTACCTAGTGTGTACTCCAACTAAAGCAGGGGTCCTGGGTACAGAAAAAAATTGAGTTAATAAATATCATAGTACAGGCACAAGGTGACAGAGTAACTGTTGTGCCAGAAATCTTTATTCTATGCGAGATTTATTCTTTAAATCTTTATTCTGTGGTAGATTTTACAGCTGTAGTAATATTTTTTTTAATTCTGCATATACATCAGGTAGAGGATTGCTACATAAACTGAGATCAGCACACTGTCAATTCTCCTCAGAGAATTCAATCCCATATATAGCAAGAGATTTTACATAAACCTTTATGAACTCATAAATAGAAGATACTTCAAAAGGAGAAACTGAAATATTGTATTAAAAACCATTCTTTTGAATTATATGAAATTTAATTTTGAAATTAGAAATTTTGAAATTAGAATCATGGCCAAGATTTGCAGAACATGGTAGAGAATATAAACTGAAATCTTCCACTAAAATTACTTAAATTCAGAGTTAATAAAAGCATTTTAACCACGTATTCTGTCTCATTAAATAAAAAATATGTAGTAGAAATGTATCTATTTTCACAACACTTTCCTGTGGATATCTTCTGAAGTCATTTCTGAGCAGAGGGAGAAAGGAAGGAAGTGAGAGATGCTGACAGACCAACCCTAACTGAAAATCTGAGGGTTCTTTTAATCCCCAGACAGCTCCATCATCTCCAAGGCCTGCCCTTTGCACTGGCCAGGGTCTCCAGTCCCTCTGGCCTCGAGTTTATTCAGATACTGGAACTGTCCTCAGCACTGTGAATGGCAGTAAAACCGGTAGTAACTGTTGGTCACAAAATACATAGACCATAATCTGGTGGTGTTTGGCTTTCCAGCAGCCAGGAGCAAAGACCATTCACAGTAGTCTCCATATTCTGTGGAAGGTCGTGTAGTTGCTAGTTCAACATCAGTTACTCCATGCACGTGAAGCAGTGTTCTTACCATGTTTATGATACATGCATTGTTGCCTTGTTTTTACAGAATTTTTGACTTTCAATAAAACTTTTGAGTGAGCTATTGCTACCTACAAGTTCAGCTAAAATCAGAAGTACAAGCACCATATCTTTCTAATTAACCTTCTTGACATAATTCAGCAATTAAATAAATACAAGGCTTCTGCAAGCAGCTCTGCTTTCATTTTACTTGCCTATGGTCTTTGCAGAATGTCAAATGACAGTAGACCTATTGTCCATGATGCAATCTATACATCAGTGCCAAATGTACGGAAAATGCAGATTTATCACTCTTCAGTTACTCCATGTACATAAATGACAATGCAGAACTGAGTCCAGAGAGTCTGGAATCTTGAACGGAGCAGAATGATAAATTCTTCCCACTTCTTTAATTCTTTGAAGAGACAGGAGTAAGATTTTTTTTCCATATTAGTCAGTTCTGAATAGAACATAATCACAGAAAGAAAAAGTTCTTCAAACAAGAGTAAACAACAATATCATATTTTAAAGAGATAAAATGCCCATATGGGACAGGGAAGGTTTAGCTACTCACTAAATTGTTGTTCCAAAATTAATGATGATGAAAATTTTGAGCTCAAATCATTAAAAGAAGACACAATAGAAATGACAGATAGTTATGTCCATGAATCAACTTTGGTTTTATATAAAGCAATGTAAAGTCTCGAGTGACTAATGCTAACAGACATTTCCAGAACAGTAGAAGCCCCTGCTATGAAAGCTCCCAAGCCTATACCCTCTCCTGCAAGGTAGCATGCATCATCTTAGTAATATGCTTAACTGTGATTGAAGTCAAGAGAACTTTGGCATAAGTTTAAAGTTGTGGAACGTATGGTTGTGTGATTTACTGTCTCAGATTCTCTATTTGCAGCTGGGTAAGGCTGGACAACAGATAAAGATTTTTTTTGTAATTCTAGATCTAGACAAAAGTACCAAAAATACTAAGAGTAATTAGGACAACACGGGCTGAAGAGGAAGAAATAAATTTTGGTCCTTTTGTAAGAAATAATGTCCTAGATGTAAACATACGCAAGGAGTAATATCTTTTGTGGTTGTTTTCTCACGCACAGTGAAAATAATTCTTTGTTTAAAGACAATGAAAGAAGTCTGATAAAATAACCTAGTAGAGTGACTGCCCATGTTGGTTACATTTAGACTGAAAAGGCCAAATTTATAGGTCCAATCTCATGAAATGTCACAGAATCACAGAATCACAGAATGTTAAGGATTGGAAGGGACCTCGAAAGATCATCCAGTCCAATCCTGCTGCCGGAGCAGGGGGGATTGGACTTGCTCTTGTTAAATTGCATTAAATTTTTCCCTGCCCAAATCTCCAGCCTGTCTAGGTCTCGCTGGATGGAAGCACAGCCTTCTGGCGTGTCAGCGTCTCCTCCCAGTTTCGTATCATCAGCAAACTTGCTGAGGGTGCACTCTACTCCCTCATCCAAGTCGTTGATGAATATATTGAACAGCACAGGTCCCAGTACCGAACCCTGGGGGACTCCACTAGATACAGGCCTCCGACTAGACTCCATCCCATTCACCACAACTCTCTGGCTTCTTTTCTCCAGCCAGTTCACAATCCATCTCACTACCCGATCATCCAGATCACACTTCCTCAGTTTAGCCGCAAGGATACTGTGGGAGACGGTGTCAAATGCTTTACTGAAATCGAGATAGACCACATCTACTGCTTTGCCATCATCTGTCCACCTGGTAATGTCCTCATAAAAGGCTATCAGGTTGGTCAAGCATCACTTCCCCTTGGTGAAGCCATGTTGACTGCCTCTAGTGACCTTCTTATCCCTGATATGCCTAGAGAGAGCATCGAGAATAAGTTGTTCCATCACCTTTCCAGGGATAGAGTTGAGGCTGACTGGTCTATAGTTACCCAGGTCCTCCTTCTTGCCCTTTTTGAAGACTGGTGTGACATTTGCTTTTCTCCAGTCCTCAGGCACCTCCCCTGTTTCCCACGACTTGCCAAAGATGATGGAGAGTGGTCTAGCAATGACTTCCACCATCTCCCTATGAATGTGAACCTAAGGAAACCAAGACAAGTGAAAAAACTGAGTTTACATTAATATAGCTTACATCAGTGAATCAGAAGAAAATGCAAGTTCTGCCAACTCAAGTACTCCTTTAATTTTAGTCCATTTTCAAAATTATTAGAGGTACAATAAAAACAAGAACTTTCTTCAGTTCACACATGAACTGGCTAAAATTGCAGTCATACAAAACATCCATCTGCCACCATGAAGCTAACATCTGTATCATGAGTCTCTAAGGCAGCAATCAGATTCGGTTTATACTGTAATACATTTATGTAATTGTGACAGTGATTTTGAAGTCATACCAAATGCCAGAGCACAATAGATCTATGAATATTAGAACAAGATGAAATGATTTATGTTCAAAGAAGGCAGATAAAGGAAGTGGAAATTTTTGAATTATTAAATGTCTATATCCATGGTAATCTGTGGCAATCTTTGTAATACATAGTGTAATTGAAAGTATTAGCCCACAACAAGATAGTTTTAAGGGCCAAATAATTCTCTGAATAGTCCAATCTTTGATCAAAGCAGAATCCTTCACATAGCTAGGCTTGCATGGGCGCAGTCATGGTAAAGGAAAGGCTCAAAAAGATTACTCAGTGTGTAGTGAAAAGAGCAGATTGAGGCTCCATAATCATCCACTAAAACCCCTGTATATAAAAAACAATCAACTACAGAAATGCTTTTCTTATGCAGTATGTCAAGCTTTGCAGTGTATGCAACATTCAGCCTTGCTATCTGCTATGGAGATTTGAACAGATGTCTTGAAATTAGGACATCCTTCAAGTTATCTTGATTTAGTGATCTCCTTATCACAGCATCTCTGGGGAATTCATGTTTTTCTTCTTGTTTATTTTCAGGCTTCCTGTGTGCAAGACTGCCAAAAAGTATTACTAATGCAAATGAGAGGAGGCTACTCTTCCTTAAACACTTGAAATCCTCATTCCCAATAGAGAATGTTATATTATATTTACACAGCCATATATTAACAAAACAAAAATGAAGACATTTGACCCCGAAGGTTTGTCTCTTTCTGAAGCTGGTACAGGAAACTGTTCCAATCTGGAGCTTGCTCAGATGCCAGTTTGGTGCCTGATGACCGTGCCTAAGGCTGCTGTAATGTGTGTTGTTTTGAAACACGCATTCCAAGGATGTGCCAAGAAAGCAGGAGCATCCCTTATCCTACACATCTTCTCCAAGCATCTATTTGACTGTGCAGGAAAAATTACTGAGTGGTTACTCTTAAGGAAGCATTGTGGTAACAAAACAACTCTCCTTACATGGTTTAGTTTAAGTACAAAGCATTTTAAAGTAAGAAATCACTTAAAAGTCTTTGTAAACAAGTATCATTAGAAGAAGCTTAATAATGTAAAAATTAAAGGATCCAAGACAAAATCAAAGCTTTACCTGGTCTTTCTTGCTCCATATCAAAGTTTGACTGCTTTTATAGTTTTCTAGTCATTCTGTAACATATGAACTAGGAAAAAAAAATTGTCTGATGTCAGTAACAACTGCTTTCATCCTGATTTTTTATTTTCTGATGAGGTTGTGCATGACCTCCAATAAACTACCTTCAAAGCTGGAGGACTGGAAGTTTTGGGGTGTTTTTCTGGGTTGTATCTTGTTAAAGGCTGCTCTTTAGCCAGCCTCCGTAACCACTATGGGAGCAGCTTTTCTCTGTGGACTTACAAACATTTGTGAATAAAAGTTATTCTTTCCAATGCTCTTTTGTGCAGGCTATTGTGTTTGCAAATACTGATTCACAGAATCACAGAATCACAGAATCACAGAATGTTAGGGATTGGAAGGGACCTCGAAAGATCATCTAGTCCAATCCCCCTGCTGGAGCAGGAACACCTAGATCAGATCGCACAGGAACGCATCCAGGCGGGCTTTGAATGTCTCCAGAGAAGGAGACTCCACAACCTCTCTGGGCAGCCTGTTCCAGTGCTCTGTCACCCTCACTGGAAAGAAGTTTTTTCTCATATTCAAATGGAACCTCCTATGTTCCAGCTTGAACCCATTGCCCCTTGTCCTATCACTGGATGTCACAGAGAAGAGCCTGGCTCCATCCTCCTGACACTCACCCTTCACATATTTATAAACATTGATTAGGCCACCCCTCAGTCTCCTCTTTTCCAAGCTGAAGAGACCCAGCTCCCTCAGCCTTTCCTCATAAGGGAGATGCTCCATTCCCTTCATCATCTTTGTGGCTCTGCGCTGGACTCTCTCCAGCAGTTCCCTGTCCCTCTTGAACTGAGGGGCCCAGAACTGGACGCAATATTCCAGATGAGGTCTCACAAGGGCAGAGTAGAGGGGGAAGAGAACCTCTCTCGACCTACTGACCACCCCCCTTCTGACACACCCCAGGATGCCATTGGCCTTCTTGGCCACGAGGGCACAGTGCTGGCTCATGGTCATCCTGCTGGCCACCAGGACCCCCAGGTCCCTCTCCCCTACACTACTCTCCAACAGCTCAGTACCCAACTTATACTGGAACCTGGTGTTGTTCTTGCCCAGATGCAAGACTCTACACTTGCTCTTGTTAAACTGCATTACATTTTTCCCTGCCCAAATCTCCAGCCTGTCTAGGTCTTGCTGGATGGAAGCACAGCCTTCTGGCGTGTCAGCAACTCCTCCCAGTTTCATATCATCAGCAAACTTGCTGAGGGTGCACTCTACTCCCTCATCCAAGTCGTTGATGAATATATTGAATAGCACTGGTTCCAATACCGAACCCGGGGGGCTCCACTAGATACAGGCCTCCAACTAGACTCCATCCCATTCACCACAAGTCTCTGGCTTCTTTTCTCCAGCCAGTTCACAATCCATCTCACTACCCGATCATCCAGATCGCCCTTCCTCAGTTTAGCCGCAAGGATACTGTGGGAGACAGTGTCAAATGCTTTACTGAAATCGAGATAGACCACATCTACTGCTTTACCATCATCTATCCACCTGGCAATGTCCTCATAAAAGGCTATCAGGTTGGTCAAGCATGACTTCCTCTTGGTGAAGCCATGTTGACTGCCTCTAATGACCTTCTTATCCCTGATATGCCTAGAGACAGCATCAAGAATGAGTTGTTCCATCACCTTTCCAGGGATGGAGGTGAGGCTGACCGGTCTATAGTTACCTGGGTCAAGGTAACCTTAATAAACTTTCTGTCATGACAAGTTGCCTTGGAAGGCTCATTTCGCTGGAGGAACTATTGAAATATTATCACTTTCTACAGAAAATAAGCTATAGTATCAGACTAAGCCTAACAGAGGTTTCCATAATTGAAATATCATTTTCTTTCTCTATTTTTTATTTAATTGGCATTGCAAAACTGCTTGACAAGCACTGATTTATCTACAGTTAAATTCAGCACTACTATTCCAATGTCATTAGTGGGGTAGGAGAGTAACAGAATTTCATGTCCACCCGAGTCATTGCCAGAACTGAGGCACAGCACAGGAGTCACTTTCTTCTGAGCACAGCTCATTCTTCTGAATAAACTTTCTGCTGACCTGTGGTATCACATACCTCCTACCTCTAGCCAGCAGTTCACTCTCAGTTCTTTCTCACCCGCCATGGGCTGTTGAGCCCTTCTGTTCCCTCAGCCAAGGCCAGTGCTTGTATGGGCTGGATCAGGGAGCTGAGCCAGGTGAAAATGAAGACATTTTTTGGATTGTGTGCATGTGTTTGGGTTAGCTTCCAGCTGATCATGTGGCTACTCAAGAATTCACACTGCCAAAAGGGAGGCAGCAGGGTCGGATGCAGGAATGCCTCTCTCAGGGGCAGCTCAGATTTAGGTTGGTTTAAGCTGGCCAAAAAAAACATACCTGTATCTTCGGAGAAACTGAGACTTCACAGAGCCATATGGTTTCATAAATGATGGTCTAACCAGTACACAGCCAGTACAGATTAATCCAACAAAAGGCTTGCCAACTGCTTTCAGTGAGGTCAAGTAAGTGACATGTTTGTTTACTGTACCACTAAACATTCATTTTTAAACTGCTGATCATAGATATTGTATATCTAGAAAGCTCCGTTTTCATTTCCCTCCCAAAAGAAAAAGGTTCGTTCAAAACATCACAATGTGTACTTTTCATCGATAGGAGATTTCAGTGCAAACTGTTTACTTGGTTGTCTGTGTAGAAGCCTTTCATGCATAAATCAGTGGAGAGAAATAGCAGATTGTTTTATTACACAATGAACTTTTCCAAAAATGTCTTAATTTCTTGTTCAGGAAACGGCACCATTGTTTACTTGAAACAGATATGTTAAGTGGCCTGCAGGAATTTTGTTTAAGGAGGCAGAGTAGCCATCATTGTGAGGAAGAGTGTTGCATTATTCTTGACAATGGCAATTAGGAAGATATTTTGATCCGAAGGTAATTAGCAAAAATGGCAAAACGCTGTTCCAAAGCTTGACAATTTTTCCAAATGTTGAAGACTGAAATGAGTCCAGTTGGGATGCATTTCAGATTACTCAAAAGTATTGCATAATGTCAAGAAGGAAACAGCTATGAAGAATCTCTGTAATTTCCATGGTATTGACTGCAATGTATTTTATATATATATTAGCAGACCTGACAAGATGCTATGTCAACATCTTAAATACCTCACATTTTGTTATCCTGGGGTCAGATTAGCAAGATGTTAGTGAGCAGAAAGCCGATTCTCAGTCTTTTTCCACATGACCCACCTCCCAAATCCTCTCAGTTGCTTTCTTCCAACAACAGTATCCACAATCCTTCCACCTTCCAGCCCTTTCTGCCCTTGTTCCATCCTCCCACCTCCTCAAAATCTTCATGGACATTCCTCACCTTCCTTCCTCCCATTTGCTTCCTTGAAATCCATCATTCCCCAGCCCACTGAGCTTCCCACCAAACCTTCCTGGCTTTCCCCATTCCTAGTCCTGTGCTGTTACCTACCCAGGGACATATTATGCCACAGGTACAAAATTAACTTATGTCTTTCCAGAGACAATTTATCTTCAAATTACATCTAATTCTGTGAGAACTGCTGAAAGGGCAAATATAACCCAATTTAAGAGAAGGAAAATAAAACCAAAGTGTTTTCCAACTGTATTACAATACCCAGCACACAACACTCGAGACATTTGTCTTGAACAAGATTGTGTTCCCATGCTTCGACCCCCTGTGGAGCAGAACTGACCTGTTCCACCACAGCACGTGACAATGTGTTGTCATATGGCAGCCCCAAATCTCTGCTGTATGCAGATTTTGCTGTTTGCAAGATGGGATGAGTGAGAAGCTTGTCAGGCAGCTAGTTGTCGTTCCAGATTCTCCAGCTAATTCAGTGCTTGTCTGGACAGCTCTAAACTATACCAGCTGCTAATAGTCTCCCTTGGGATCATTTTCTAATTGCAGATTACCAGACACAGCAGGGCATCCCTGTTTACACTAATCCAGGACTGCGCTATCCTATCAAAAAGTCATGTGTCTGTGTCATCACTTATACTGAACTCACTTGTCTGGTCCGTCTCACTTGAGAAAGCCTTTATCTCATGTTTTTCCCACACCAGAAATCTGACTGTCAGGTCCTTGGTGCACAGAACCTGAAGCTGTAGTCTGTATGCCTACAAATGAAAAAGTCTTAACAGCAGTGGTGATTCTTAAAAATTTAATGCTTGTTAGTGACCTCTGTGTATTTCTTGCCAAAAATATTTTGAAGCTTAATTTATAATGTGGGACACTGTTTTTCCTTACTAATTTTTGAAAAGTGCAGAAATCCTGCATGAAAGATAACAAAACATTGCATAAAGTTCCAAATTCTGAATTGGTCTCCAAAATCACTAAAGCTTCCAGAAGATCTTTATACTGCTGCGACCTATTTTAACTGTGTGTCTGCAAAGTGTCAGTCTTACAGTACTACCTAACTACGGTGTGAAGAATTTTTCATACCTGTTGCTTGTGACAGGATTTTCTTTACCTGTCACTAGAGGGCAACACGGCTACTCACATCATTACCCCGTCCCGAGATACTCCCAAGCAACTCCACCGAGATCCATGGGTGAGAATTTCACGTCAAAATTTGCATGTTTATCCTACAAACCCCATGCTCAGGTACTAGCTTTAATAGTTGCTTGTTAACAGGTTTGAAAGGACACTGAGAGGAGAACAATTAATGGTGTTTACAGCAATAGGACTTCTCTTTATCTGGCTTCCTCATAGGGGTCATTATCCACTGCAGTGCTGAGAACAGTAACTGCAATCAGTTTCAGACAGTAGTCTCTGATTTTGAACTACTGATGCCAATGGGAGATTTATGACTGAGTTAAATTTCATTCAGGATTTGGTACTAACTTTTACCCAGAACTGTGTTTTCATGGTTTAATCCCAGCCAGCAATAAGCACCACAGAGCTGCTCACTCACTCCCCACCCCTCAGTGGGAGGGAGGAGAGAATCAGAAAAGTGAGAAAACTTGTGGGTTGAGATAAAAACAGTTTAATAGGTAAAGCAAATGCCCCGCATGCAAGCAAAGCAAAATAAGGAATTAATTCACTACTTCCCATCGGCAAGCAGGTGTTCAGCCATCTCCAGGAAAGCAGGGCTCCATCATGCATAACAGTTACTTGGGAAGACAAAACACCATCACTCCAAACTCTCCCCCCCACCCCCTTCCTTCTTCTTCCCCCAGCTTTATATGCTAAGCATGATGTCATATGGTATGGAATATCCCTTTGGTCAGTTAGGGTCAGCTGTCCCAGCTGTGTCCTCTCCCAACTTCTTGTGAACCCCCATTCTCCTCGCTGGTGGGGTGCTGTGAGAAGCAGAAAAGGCAATAAGGAAACCACCTCTGTGTTATCAACACTGTTTTCAGCACAAACACAAACTGTATCGCAGCCAAATCCAGCACATACATATACCAGTGTATTATTTGCCCAGGTTGGATTCAACTGACCTTCTGAAAAGTGAATCTCAAGAGGAACAGGTATCTTTGAGTTTTGTGCAGGCTGAAAAAAAAAATCTTCAAAGTTTGATTCTGTCACATGTAACTCAAAATATTGCCAAACAGCCTGACTTGTCTTAACTTGCAAGCACCTGGCATGGAAACAATCTATCATTTTAAACATTCTTAAATACAGTAATGCTCTCATTAACCATGACTATGTTGGCTACATTAAAGGGTGGTGTAATTTCCAAAGGAGATAACGCTGTGTGATTACCTAGTACCAAAGGTGATTTTAGTCATTTCACTGAGACTAAGCTTTTACAGCCCTCTGTGATTTTTACCATGTTGCCAACACCCTGTTTTGGAGTCAGAGTTCTCTGGTTTCATGTGATTATCTTGGGACAGTTTCCAAGTATGTATATGTTGGATTACCACCTGAGTATATTTTCTTCCCTGCTTACTCAAGGGGTGTCTCCAGATCATCTTTCAATGAGCCTAATAAATTCAAGCCTCACAACTTCAAATGTGAAGCTCACTTACTTGACTCCTTCCTCCTGCTTCTCTGCAGACACGTTTGCAGTGTAACCCCACAGTTTCTCTCCCATTCCAAGTAACAAATGCAAGTAACCCTAACTGGCTACTAACTTTTTGTTTTTTGTTAAGAAGGTAAAAGACACCCATATTCAGGTCTTGCAAGAATTTTCTTTTGTGATAAGTGAGAGGTCTTGTCAAGCTATGAGTTAAAGTATGCAAGAAAGGTTCTGGGGCTGTCCCTCCCCCCCAAAATGCCATGCTTGAGGGAATACTATTCAACATAAGCCTAATACATCTCTTTTAACCAAGCAGCCTTGTACATTACCAACATCCCTTGTCGTATGTGATATGGAAGTCACTCCCATGAACTAAGAATACTTGAGGGGTCTGAACACAGATATCTTACCACCGTTTTTTGATATATATGCCTCTGGTACATTGGGATACTACAGGTACTTGTGTTAAAGTGTTGTTTAATCTTTTTTCTTAAAGATCTAGGGTTTAAAAAAAAGGTACCTTTTAATTTAATAGTAACTTTTTATTCAACAAGAACTTTTTATTAGATACAGTATTTGCTATTCAGAATGCAGGGTTTGTTATTTGGAATTGGCTGATAGGTTAATTTCCTTCAATATCCTTTTTCTGTTATTGACCAGCATAGCTAATGTCAGAAGGCAGATGAAATCCTGCTGCTGATCATAGTGAAAACTCCTGTTTCTCTTTCTCAGAAAAAATTATGCAGAATTTACAAATGGTTGTATTCTAACACGCAACTATATCCACATCATATTTTAAAAAGAAATTTAGATGCTATCCTTATTTTTGTTGCTGGAGGCCAGCTTCACTTTTTTTCTCTTAGTCCTTTTCAATCTTAAAGCAATAAAACGTGATGAAAAAGTGTTTGTGGTGAATCCCAAGAGTAGCATATCCCCAAGGCAATGTGGTTAGTGCAAAACCAAGAAAAGCATTTAATTCTGTAGATATAATCCAGTCCTTTCAGTAAGCAAATACAAGCCTATTAAAATCTCGTCTTAAAAAAAAATAAAAACAACAAAAAAACCCGCTAGGCAGAGATTTTGTTAGATCTGGAGCAGCTAAATTCTCTCAAGAGCCCCTCTGCACACAGCAGGTTTTGTCTCTGGGCCCCAGGTGCTGACACCCCGGTCACACCCCAGGACCACACAGGCCCTGAGGAAGAGCAGTGGTAGGAAGGGTCCGTGTCGGCCGGAACCGGGCAGCTGTCACACCTCCCATTAAAACAAACCAACCAAAAAACCAAAAACAAACCCAAAAAAACAAGGAAGGCTGCGCCACCCGCCGCGGCGCTGACAGGAACCGTTCCGCTCACAGGTGGGAGCCGCTGGCGAGGCGGGAAAAGGGGAGGGGAGAAGGGGAGGGGTGTCTGCGGGCCGGGGGGACCTGACTGGATGAAGCCCGTGTCAGTCAGGGGCAGGGCGAGGCCGGCGACGGGGGATGGCGGCCCGCACCCGGCGCTGGGGCTTCAGTTGTGGAAAAGCGGCGGCACTATGCGGGCGGCCGCCGGGGTAGGAGCGGAGGTTGTGTGTGGAAGGGGGAAGGCACTTGCTCTCTGTGAGGGGAGACGGGCTGAGGCGGGAGGGCTCGCTCCGCGGGCTTGTCGCTGTCCCCGGCTCTGCCGCCGCCGGGGACAGCGACAAGTCCGCCGGTCCCCTGGGTTGTTTGGTTCATCTGTTTCTTTCTAGGACGTGGTGGCCATCCTCTGCTTGCTTTCCGTGGCGGCCGCGCTGGATTTCAAGTACCACCACACCGAGGAGCTGGAGGCGTACCTGAAGGGGGTTCATGCCTCCTACCCTTCCCTCACCCACTTGTACAGCATCGGGCGGTCGGTGGAAGGTAGGGGGAAAGGCGAGGGGTGGGTAGCGAAGGGTTTCTGTTGGGTTTCATTTGGGACAAGCGTGGGCGAAGGTGGCTGCGGTGGCGTTTCCCGCGGGCTTGCTGGCGGCGGGGCTGCTCTGCTCGCAAGCGCCAGGTGCCTCTCTGCTTCAGGCTCTGTGAAGTTTCCTCTTCCTCTTGCTTAAGCGTGAATAACAAACTCTGGTGACACCTAAGTTCTCCCGACACCTATTTGTTCAAGGATTTGGAAACCTCCTCTGAGTGGCAATTTCAGAAATAGAGTTTGTTTTTAAAAGAGCTTAAAATGTGTGTTACCCCGTTTGCTGAGTGCCCCGTTCTAGGTGGGGCTGTAATAGGAGTGTGTGCTTTCCAACTTGTGGCTGCTGTGTTAAAAATATCTTCTCTTTTGGCTTTACCTACTATTCCAGTAAATCTGGACTGTCTAGAAAAAGGATTTCAAAGTCCGTACTGACACAAAGTCTTGTGTTTTAAATGAAAAATGGGCTTTCAGCCTCAAACCCTACAGGAGAAAATACTGAAATCAATAATCACCTTTCTGGCCTTATATAGACATTTGAATTTCTCTCTCTGTGATTGGTACTTTCTTACAATAGGTAAGAAAAGAAAAAAAAAGAGAACTTTTAAATTTGTTTAATGATATTAGAAAGTTTAGGGGGTTTTAGCATATAAATATTTGAATGTACATCTGTCTAGTTTTAAACAAAAGAACTTCAGTAGATTTCAGAAAATTAAATTGCTTTGGTAAGAGGTATGAAACTCGACAGAGAAGTTCATTCTTTAGAAACATCATCTGTTCCTCTAATCCGATTTCATACCACTAGAATGAGACAGTTGTAGCATCTATTATCAGATCTTATGTGTTTAAAAAAACAAATACATCTAGAAACTTCTGGGTAGACAATAATGAAGAATGCTAGTAGTTTCTTTTCATACCTCCTTCCTTTTGTTGCCGTGTGTGCCTTCAAATTTTTTACATATATTTGTCTGCGATCTAACTTAAAGAATCATAGAATGCTTTGGGTTGGAAGGGACCTTGAAGATCATCAAGTTCCAACCCCCCTGCCATGGGCAGGGACACCCTCCACTAGCCCAGGTTGCTCAAAGCCTTATCCGGTCTGGTCTTGAACACCTCCCGGGATGGAGCATCCACAACATTTCTTCGATTTATAGTTGAAAAGTGTTCTGTTTCAGTGAGGTATCAACCAACTGTTATATTGGTATGGATATGGGATCTTGTCTCGGTGCATGTCTGCACTCATTTTTTTTAGAAAGTCTCTTCTTGTACGAAGACTCAAACTAGGCAAGGAATCTTAAAGTTATTGAAGTTGTGTTCCTCTTGGTTTCATCAAAGGCGGAATCGTGTTGGATTATGTTATGTATCCACACAAGAAAAGGCTAGTCTGTTTAAGTACAGTTCCCTCCAGCCCAAAGTACCAATTATCCACATCCTCATTTTCCTACCTTGAGGGGATTTTATCATTTTAATGATAAGACTGGATTCTGACATCTCTGGCATGAATTCTGCTGGCTTATCTTCGTGCAGGTAGGACAAAACCTTTAATCCAACCTGAGAGATTGAAATTTTGGTTTTACATATCTAGATATCTGAAAGTTGATAACATGAAGTGTTTAACTTGTTTCAATTCCATTAACATGAAAACTGGAAGTGCATCATCTCATGACTGTGATTGAGCAATGCACTGAAACTTTATTCAGATTTTTGGTATATTGCCTTCTGCTTTGCCAAACTGTGTGAGAAAAGATAATTACGTGGGCTTTCCCTTGTTCTGCCAGCAACATGTCATGATTCACAAAAAAATGATCAGTTATGTTTTTTTGCATGTCTTGTGTGCCTGCAGTATTCCTCTGAATAGAATAGGTGGGCAGGGGAAACTTTCTCAGTGCCATGTGAGGCAGGATGGCAGTGAAAAATGTTCAGTTATTCTCTGTTCTTTTCTTTTTTCTAAATGTTAAAGAGATTTCTACTTCTGTTAAGAAATGTGCCTTTTAACTCCCCTGAAATGTGATAGATGGTGGAACTGAATTAGTGTCTCCCCGCCCACCTCCCAGACAGTTTTGGTTATAATTTTAGTGAAAATGAAGTTTCAATTTTGGTCAACGGGCTGAAGTTCTATTCCTCTTTTCTTAGATAACCTGACAAAAAGCAAAATAGTGTACATGCATGTGCGCTTACTTGTGTGGGCTTACCAGTGTTGTCCCGCTACTGGTTACCTAAGCTGTGATAGCAAAACGTATTTACTGATGATGAGAAACAGAAATGAATTTAAACATTATTAAATTGAGATCAATGTGATGTAGTAACTTTTCTATTAAGCTGTTGACATCCCTGATATGGAAATTGTTCATAATGAATAAAAAAATCCCCCGAATCGGAGTGGTGGCTATAAATCCACAAGACATAAATTTACTGTTATTGTGAATGGCTATGGTTCCCATGTTATTCTTAAATCTAGTATTATGTACTGCCTAGGCTTGGGTTTTGAAGAATGTGGAGTAAAGGCTTGGCTTTTGTTGGTATGTATAGACCCAGAGCTCTGTGAGAGTATAGAATCTGCTCTTAGAAGCCCAAATGTGGAGGGTGATGGGGACCTCTGTATTACCACTTCAGAAAGTGATTGCATGTAGTTCTTTAACAGTCATATTAAATACTCTTCAAGTCAGAAGCCTCACATGCTCCAGGCAGATCATAAAGTAATTTAGGTCTGGAGGCCATCTAGTTTGAGCTCCTGTTCAAAGCAGGGATAACTTGAAAGTTCAATTATGATGCTCAGGGCCCTCTCCACCCAAGTTTTGAATATCTGCAGGGGTGCAGGTTCTACAGGGTATCTGGGTACCTGATTCAGTGCTCAACCACCTTTGTTGTGGAGATGTGTTTTCTTGTATCTGGTTAGAATTTCCCTTGCTGTGAGTTGTTACCTGCCCTCTTGCTGTGCACCTCTAAGAAGGGTCTGGCTCTGTCTTCTCTGTAATGTCCCTTAGGTAGTGGAGGGTTGTAGCTGTATCATCCTCTAGGCTAAACAAACTGTCTGCCCCCAACCTCTCCTCAGACATAGCGTGATCATCTCAGCAGACCTCTGAGTGTGGTGTGGTGTTGTGTTGTCCCCCCCTGTGCTAGGGAACCCATAGCTGGACATAGTACTCCAGAGTAACTTTACTAATGCTGACTGGAGGAGAATAATAATATCCCTCGAGCTGCTGGCTCACGTTCTTACTGATGCAGCCCAGTATACAGGTGGCCTCTTCTGCTGCGAGAGCACTCTACTGGCTGCCATTTGTCTTGACCACCTGGATGTTCCTCCCACACCCTGTAACCTCTAGGTTTCAGAGCTGCAACCTGGCCAGTCTGCAGCCTGTACAAGCATGGGGTTATCTTCTTGGATTGATAATTCCAGTATGTGGTTCTTCCATTCCAAGTGCAGGACTTTGTATTTGCTTTTGTCAAACTGCATGAGTTTTCTGTTGAGAAATTCCTTCAGCTTGTCAAGACCCCTCTGAATGGCAGCTCTGGCCCTGATGAAGATGTTAAACAGTATCTGCTTCAGTATTGACCCTTGAGGAATGCTGCTAATGATTTCCTGTCACTTGAACCACCAATTGCTCAGTCCAGCCAGCTTCTGACCTCACTGTAGTCTGCTCCTCTAATCCATACATTCCCACCTTGTTTACAAAGATACCATGAGGGTGACTGAGCACTGGAGTAGGCTGCTCAGGGAGGCTGGGGAGTCTCCAACCTTGGAGATATTTGGCAAGTGGCTGCAGGTGACTGTGCTTGAGCTGGGGGGGTTGGACCAGGTGACCTCTAGAGGTCCCTTCCAGCTGATTCTGTGGTTCTATTGAAAGCCTTGCTGAGGTCAAGGCTAGAGAAAAGAGTGCTTTCTTTTCTCTTGCTAAGCCAGCCACTTCTGCATAAAAGGTAAGCAGTCAAGTATGATTTGTCATGGATAAATTTGAGGAGAGGCTTACAAAGTGTGTTTATTTGATGTATGTAGACCGTAACAGCAATGTATACAACAGAACCAGTATCATGTGCCTCACTGGAAAACAAACTAAAAGGTGCCAAATCTGTTTAGTGGTAGTTTACATCATTGTATGGAAATTCGCTGCCCCTCTGCTAGATTACTAGTAACACCTTTGCTAGATTACTGGGAATAATGTGTTCTAGACTGGCAATGGCCTGTTCAGTCTCCAGGTCTGTACATTTGGAAGCTATGATATTAAATTGTGCATGTCATCTGCTAAGCTATTACCCTTAAATGAGGGGAGAAGGGAGCTTAAAAAGATGTAGCCCATTGGCTGACAAAACTGAGCGTTTTCTGTTCTGCTTAATTTAGTAGGTAACCTCAAATCCCTCAAGATTTGTAGGTGATCTGTATGTTTGTGAGAGACCTGGTATGTCCTTGTAAGACTGTAGACAGAGATGTGTGATGGCCCAGAAAATACCTTGATTCTTTCATGTTGTTTCAGATGTGTTGTTGAATAAGCTCATAAAAGATCTTTGGCAGGAGGTCTGTTTTCTAATACGCGCAATATCCAACCTCAGTACAGTATGTGCACTGTGTAATAATAGAGGAGGCTGCAGAACTGCGTCATTCCAGAGAATGGGACCTGGCGTCATAATTTTAACCTGTCCTGCCTTATGTCACCCCAGGGAAAAACAGACTGACTCTTCAGCAAGCAAACCTTACAGTGTGCATTATCAAAAAGAAAATATTTGACATACGTGTATGATCTGTGGCTTTTCTTTGTTCAGGATACTGTGCTGTTATTCTTCTTTGGAAAGAAAATGGAAAGGGATTCTAACAGATGGACCTGATGACCTTATTAGGAGAACAAAACCAAGCAAGTTGAAAGAACTGAGTGGTTTTTCTAGTAGATCCACACTCCTTAAAAACTCTTTTCAGATACCACTGTATCTGAATCCAGAGTGTAGCGTGCCAATTACAGCTTTTTTTAGATTTAGCTTTTCTGGAGGCCAGACTGCATTTTCAGCATTTCTGTCACATTGGAACAGTTGTAAACATGACCCTTGAGCCAAATCCTGCTCACTGAGCAAGAGGTTGTGTATGGCAGAAGTACTGCTGTCTTTACCTAGTGAAGAGCTTCAAAGTTGACTGAATAGTTTAGCATCTCTTTGGCAGATTCTATCATTGGAGAGACAAAAACCAAAACAAACTTACCAGATTTTATTGTGGTTTCATTAGAAATTTTCAGAAATAGCTTCTTGCAAAAGAGCTGTCCTGGAAACTTTTTTGGGCAAGAACTATGTGGTTTAATCATCCTATTCTGCTGCTTACTATTCAAATGCTCTCTCTGTTGCCCTTGAACTGGTATGTTCCATCTGTTAATCTTAAGCACTTTACTAACTTTCACTAGTCCACAAAAAAAAAAAATCTCACTTATTAGCATTCTGCTATCCCCACTCTATAAACAGAGAAGCTGGAGCATGCAGAGAGTGTGTGTGTGTGTTTGGTTGGCTTTGTTTTTGAAGTCCATGTAAGATTTCCACATGGCTGGGTGCATAGAGGATACTACATACTACAGGGAAGGTGTATTCAGCAGGGCTCCCAGCAGGCGAGGTTTCTCAGTGGCTCAGATGAGGTGCCCGTTGGAGCTCACTGTTTTCTTCCTGCCTGCATTCATGGGCTTCCCTCCTCAGAAAGCAGAAGGGAATGGCCCATGCCCAGGGTTCTGACTGATAAGCAGCTGTGACTTCAGCAAAAGGGCTCATTAGGTATCAGGGTTTGATAATGCAGTGGGAAGTGTGTGCTTCCCTGGTGACAGGGTTAATAAAGAACCAAGGCAATTAACCTGTCCCTGACATCATTCTGCGCAAACGTCAGTGGAATGCGTGCCCGAAATATGCCAGGGATCAGTTTAAGTCTCCGGACTGTTGTGATACAACGTGATTGATGCTTTCAGGTGTTTATGGGAGGCTATTGAACAGGGAAGTGCTAACTTGAGGTGTTACACTCCAGTGAAAATAGTTAATAATAAAAGACCAATTATTGTACTTGTCTAGTTTACATATTGATAGTCTGTGTATGTAACTGAAAAATCATGCCTACCTGGGGAAAAATAGGAACTTATTTTCAGACATTTCTTGTGATACAGTATGGAAGGAGCCTGGATTACTACCATCAATAGTAAAATGCACTGAATTTTATTGAATTTATGTTAGAAGCTCTTATATTCTTGATGTTTTTACTTTGTTTAAAGTACTGGAAAACAAGTTTTACTGGTGGAGAAAACAAAACTGAAATATGTATCCATAAAATGTTTGTACTCTACTTGAATTGTTCCTATAGAGTTAGCTTTAAGGGTCCTGGCACTATACAAATATAGAATTAGAAGGTTATACATAGCTCAGATTACTTTGAGGGAAGTTTCTCATTGTTACCCGTTATTAAATGTTTGTACAAACTAAATGCAAGTACCAGTGTATTTAAAATAAGGAATGAAAAAAAAAGGTACTAAAGAAGACTTTTGTCTCAAAATAGAGGAAAATCCACGGGGAATGTGTATTTTTCTTTAAAGAAAATATTGCAATTATTTTTTCTGTGGTTACATGATGTGAAGTATGTTTGTTCCATTTGAATGAGCACTGCAGATGACTCTCCTCCTGTCTCCAGTCCTTGATAATGTCTCCCATTCCTTCTTCCTCATCTCCCACCCCACAAATTTCCTCAGTCCTGTGAATTACAGACTCATCGTGCAAGCATGGCATGTGTAGATAATATAAGCATTGAGATTTCCAATGTTCATTTTTAGAAACGAGAATGAATTAGACATTTCCCACTCCGAGGGCCTCATGTAAAGCATACTAAAGTCACTTGGCTCAAGTCCAGAGTTTCATTAAAAAAATGGGCATTCTAAAACTCATTGTGATAGTTAAACTTTTCCCCATTCTTGCCTCCTTCTCTTCCAAATTTTTTTTCCCCTTGTGTGCCGCTTGCTCTTTTTGGTCTCCTCTTTCATAACCATCTTTGCGCTAGTCTTTGTTAGTGCTTCTGGCATATAAATCTGCTAACAAGATTTATAGGTAGGTTTATATGTTATTGTTGACAGGGTGCTTGGGTTCATGGATGGGCTTGATCTTAAAAGCGTTGTAAAACTCTAGTTGCAGCGTATTATGTGAGTCATTGTGATGGAAAGTGAAAAAGAACAGAGGAAGAGGACTGGTTCCTTTTGGGTTTATCTAGTCAAGGCTAAACCATGACTTTAAAACGGAGAAGAATTAGCCTGTATTTTAAAAAATCTTCAGCTTACAATGGAGCTTTGCTCTAAACCATGTGTTTAAACAGAACTCGCCGTTACTGCTTTAGCTTTAACTTCAAAAGTCCATTTGTCCTAAGTGAATTCTAGCAACTCAGTTACCAGCATTAGTTTAAATGTGAATACTTTGTAAGTCTACTTAATAGGAGAAAAGCCATAAGACTTCTACTTTCTGCAATAGTAGTTTGACTACTGTAATGTGCCACAGGTAGTTTGTGTGCAGTCTTCCGATAGCCAAGTACTAAGAGTTTGTCTGATGATAGCATGACTTGACTTATCAATCTTTTAAACATCTGATGGTGACCAAGCTATGTACTTTTTACAAATTATTTGCGTAAAAAGCCTAGCCATACTGACAGGAAAGCAATGTTAATATATTGCTCTGGGAGGTGCAGTTGCTGTCTCTGAGCATGTTCCTGTTCTCTTGCAGTGAAAGTAAAATAGTTTAAGTCTTCTCTGCTTTATGCTTGCTGTGAATTGGTCAATCATCTTTGTCTTGCCTTCTATGCTATCTCCTACACTTAAAAATAATAATGAAAGTGTGTGAGTATATGTAGGTGTTGTGCAGTTTTCTTTCACGTACATGCATGCACACACACACAAATGAAACTTAAGAACAGTTCTTGCAGAAAATCTTGTGGGAAGGCTTTTTTTCTGCGAAACCTCCCTTATCCGAGATTTTTGTCCCAGCCAAAAAAACAAACCAAAACAAATCAAACTTTCAAACAACTGTTTTGAAGAGAACCTCTCCTAGCTACATAGATCAAACACTTCTTGTATAAAAATTGTTATCTAGTACTGGAATCTTTATGTTGTAACTCTGGAATGGAAAGATCTGATCTATTAAGAAATAGCCCCCTGTTCCTGTGAGCAGCATTTATTTAAAATCAGTGTTGTGGGAAAAACTTGCTCTCCTGCCTCTTCTCTACTGCTTGCTTTGTAGTTGTCTAGTTGCAGCATATATTTGTCAAGCTTTTCTTCACAACAGTAAAGGTCTTAAGCCTGCAGCCATCCTGTTTTCCTTCATCAAGACTTTGCATCTTTCCACGTTTGTTTAGAAGTAGACAGAATTGACAGCTGGATATTGTGATTCACACCAGTGAAGTTAGCAATGCTGGGGAGCTTGTGTAACATATAATCAGCAGTTGCAGTAGGTGGGTGCAGTTTTATTCTTGTCTATCTTCATATCCTTTAGCTGGTGTTGAGAGAGTAAATATGTAGAAGATGTGTTTAAAAAAATAAAACACCAAGCACAAAACCACAGACCTTGGGATACTAAGAATGGTGCACAATGGACAGATGGGGGTTTTTTTTTCCCCTCACTTCTTGTAGGATTCTGCTTTTTGGAGTATTGTACATAAATTTTTAGCCATGTAAGTAAGAGGTGTGATCTTGAAACATGGCTTGTGATCCTTTGTACAGCTCATAGCTATACTGACAATTTAACTGTAATTTATGGTCTGCTGATTGCTAGATGCAAATCAAACCTGTACGCTCACTTCAAGTTACTTTTTATGTGTAACTCAGTGTTGAATTACACTAGTCCTAAATAAGTATTCACTTCCTCGGATTGCTGTTTTTCAGATGTGTGGAGTAGCACGGGAAGATAAAAAGATTCTTCAATAAAGAAAAAAAAGAGAAAACTTAACCATTAATGAAGAAATGGCCTTCAATTAAGGGTCTTCTACCAGCAGATTAGGCCTCTTTATTAGCTTGTAGCTACATTTGCTGGTCTTTGGGTCGTGTTACAAGGCTTATTTCCATGGGAATAGGAAAAAAAACAGGTGAATATTCATGTTCATGATCAGTGATGTGTATTGAATTGCCCTTTCAGTACAGCATTGTTAATTTTTAAACAAATTCTAATTTCAGACTGACTTTAAAAGAAATAAGCCTCTTATCCTATGTCTGTGGTTTACCCAGGTGGTCAATCTGTCTGCATTCTCCTCCTGCTTGAGGAGAGCACAGTAACACATCCCTCCTATCCCACTTCACTGCTTTTTAGTAGAAAAGTGTTTCTAGTAACTTTCTCTTCACCTCACACCAAAGGAGGAGAGCAGCGTGCCTTGCATCCCTTCTGGATGGCCTTTCTGCCTAGGACCTCTGGCTGTAGATCCTTGGAGCTACCAGCATTGCTGATTCTCAGGGCTGCCTAATTAAAGCTTTACTGTATGTAGCTATAGTATGACATATTGTGTTCAGCTAGTTCACGTAAGTAGGAATGGAGACCTAGTCATAATACATTAATTAGTTGATGGGTAAGATGTGGCTTCTTACCCTGAAGCATTTGTTCCTCTAGCAATTGCTCTATGCATGATTTTTGCATAGAAGGGAGATCTAGAGGATTATTTTTTTTTAAGGCTGGGTTTTTTCTTTGCATGAATGCTGAATGTGCACGATTGCTAGTTCTACTTTTTGAACTTTTTATGAATTAGGAAGCTACTAGAAATGGAAACAGATAATGCATAGGGCTGACTGTAACTCTCTTCCCCTCCCAGCTGAGAGATTACCCTCCTTGTAAACCCCTCCACTTCTGGCACAGTAACTCTTGTAACCTATGCAGTGGTTCAGATGTGAGGAAGAGGTTAGAGGATGCTTCTAAGAAGATGATACTGCAGTTTGACGTCTAGGGTTTACTTGTTGCTATGGGAAAGGTCAGACCACGGCAGCTGAGTTATTTTATTGAATGACTGTAGTTGCTGTGTAACACACTGAACTCACAGTGGATTTAGGACAGTTGAGTTACATTTCCTGTTTGTTCCTAGCTAATGTGTTCTGCATCCATGGATCTTGCAGTTACCTGGGGCGTTTAAATAGAGCTTGAGCCAATCTGAAAAAGGAACATTTATCTTAAAGACAAAATAAAAGTGAACTGTGTTCTCAATAAGAAAGATAGTCCTACTGTGTCAGTTCAAAAGTCCAGTGTGGTTCAGTATTCTCTTTTCCAAGAATAGCTAGGGGAATATCTAGGAATGGAGTAGGCACAGAATGATACTTCCCCAGTATGCCCTTCCAGCCATGTGCAACCCAACTGTTTCTGACAAAAGGTATTTCCTAATCGTGGTGGACCTCAAGTAAATTAAAGTACAAAGCTTACTTTGATACACAATTGCATTAGGCTGACCTCAAAATCCAAGGGGAGTGCAAGGTCACCAGAACATATTTCTCAAAGAGACAAAGGACTAAGTTACTCTGTTTGGAGGTAGTAACACTGCCTGAATATTAGTTCCTTATAGCATCTGTTCCCTTTCCTAAAAGGCACTCTCTAATGTTTCTAAGGAGACATTTTGTTGCCCATTTTGAGAGAGAATCTGGAAGCAACTGGTCAAACTACTTTAGTTTGTTAACTAAATGGGAAACAGATGATGATGATAAGCATTGGATTCTTTTTTAAAAAGTGAATCTATCTTGCATTTTCTTCTTCTCCGGACAATTAAAAAAAAAGAAAGCGGGGGAAGCTGCTCACTGTCTGAATTTGTAGGACTCTGATTGCCAGTGTTGATGTGGCTTGTTTGGAGCTTCCTATTCTTGGAGCAAGGATGATGTCAGGGATCTGCTAAGGATGTTTGCAGGATACGCATAGCAAGTCTCCTGATGAGGCACTTCAACACACTGAAACCCTCAAAGTGCACCAGTAATTCCTTATCCGTGTAGGAGTGACAGCCTGTAGTCTTCTCCTGGTTTTCTGCTCTGTCTTGCCTTGAAGTGGTGGGAATAGTTTTGGCCTCTGCTTCTAGTGGTAAAAGGGTAGGCAAAATAAAACTGAATCTGAATAAGTTGCACTTAAACCACCCCCCTCCTTGTGCCTGGCTTGTGTTACAAGCAATCACTCTGCTCATGGTGGTCTAATGGTACTGCTGTGAATGGGTAATGTTTCTTTCTTTTATGTATACAATAGCTTTTCTGAAAGTTACTAGGTGCGTACCAGTTTCACACCTTTCTCAGAAAATAAAGCACCCATTTTTAGAACTAGATTTTAGAACCCCGTGGTAGTAGAATCAAGAGTTGGTGAAAAGGAAAATTCGTCTGTTTGTTTTCTGAGAGTGAATATGAAACCAGTTAGTGTAAATAGTGGGGAAAGCCTGTTCAGGCTAATTCTATGTCTGTGGTGTTCTCTTCTCAGTAAGCAATACTGAATAAGATTAGTGTATATTAATTTAAAACCAGTATTCCCTTCTGGGTTGTTTTTGCTTGGATTTTTAAAGTTTTATTTTTGTTACTTGATTTGTGTTCAAATAAGCTATAAGGCGTTATTGTAGAGGCTGTGCTCTGGATTGGGGATTTTTCATGTTTTTGTGTATAGAGTATGCTCAGCTTGGTTAGGAGAACTAGAAATGGTATCGTGTGATGAGTCACGTATGAAAACAAAAAGTCTCTTTCCTATGTATAAGATACAAGTCCTGTGGAAGTGTCTAAAGCAGCTATGGATGTTCCAATAAACCAAAGAGTTGTAAACATTTAGGAAGATAAGCAAGCATATGAACCGTGAACTGTTTTGATTCCCTTCCCTTCGCAAGTGCTTTGGTTACAAAATAGTTTCTAGGTTTTTTTAAAGAGTCATTGGTCATTTCTACAGCTCTAAGGTACTGACTCTAAATTGGATTGGCTGCTATAATCTCTGGAAGTGGATAGGTGCATATTAAATAGTGGGAAATTGTTATTTTTTTAAATTATTTCTCTTTCTCCTAACACTTTGAGTAAAAGGTACTGTACCAGTTAGCCTCTTTTGCTGTTATCCTCAAACAAGCATTTGCTTCCTTATCAATGATTTTTACTCCTTCCAAGAGCTTATTAAGAACAGTGCAGTTAGAGCAGTTCTTGCTAAGTATGATCTCTTTTACGGTATCTCCATTATGCAGGATACTTGGAGAAACAAGTAGTAATACCTTTGCTCCCCTCCCCAAATAAGAAGTGCTGTCAGTTTGGGGCAGGGGTGGCTGGGGAGGTGGCCACGGTAGACCTGCAGTCTAATGTCACCTTAGACTCTTTTGGGTTTGTTCTGCTTACCTGTGCACCATTCTGAATATTGCCAGGTATGCCTGGTTAATATAGGTGATTGATCTTTATCTTTTTAATCCTTCAAAATACCTTAAAGACTTTCTTACATTTAAAGTGTCCTAGCTCTTCTTGAAATACCAACTTTCTTCATTACTAATGCTAATCCAGGCAGAGTCTTCAGATAATCCTTTCTATCTCAGTGAACCATGAGAACATGGTATACTGAAAGTGAAGATAGAATCTCACAAAAGAGTCTGATGTACAACAGTTGCTGGAATCAGATAGACATCTGTATGAACTTCAGGTATGTAGGTTATTCTGAGTGTAAACTGTCCATCTAGAGTGTCTGTTTTCTGAACAGAGACAGCTGCCTTTTTTGGCTGATAGTTTACAAAATTTATATCCCCAACGGATACATTTATATTACTTACCGTAGTCTGGAGACTGCTTTACTCGACAGTCTGGCTAGATTGAAGTCGCATATTTGTTCATATTTCTAAGGCTACTTCTGCAACGCTACTCTCAGTCACTCTGATTAAACATTTCTGTTGATATAAATAAGGTGTTGGTAGCTCAAATTCTGTTAGAATCTGAATTGAGCTCTGTGTGCTGCCATTGGGGAGTCCCCTCGGGGAAGACAAGCTCCAAAATAGCTTTAGATTTTCCAGCTTGAATTGGTGGTGGCAAATCAGAGTACCACAAGGCAAGGATGCTACTGGTGCTTGCTTAGCAAAAGGGAATTGGTCCTGAAGGCCTTCATTGGCTGTGGTACTGTTTTGCCAGAAGACAGTGTGTTGTTCCACTGTTATCATGGAGAAACGAACACTTTGTCTTCATGTTGAAGCTTGTGAGTGCAATACTAAGTTACATAGGTATTTAATGTTTTTGTATTTCAGTCTTGCCCTTTTCATAAATACCTCGACTGTGTACACGTAAGGGACAATTGTACTACCCTGTTACACACTGACAATACTGAGCTTTGCAGTAAGTGCAAGTACAGATCACAAAATTCAAAAGCCAAAGAATGGTTTATGTTAGCATGGAAACAGATTTACCATGAATGTGATATAAAAGTTAGTTATAATGCCAGGATTGATTTCTTCATTTCTCTCTTCCTGTAAGATAAGGAAGTTTGTGCAGTAATAAGCATAGTATGAGTTGGTCTCAGAAAATAGGTGTCAGACGCAGCTGGGAAGATACCCTGATTTACCCTAGTATTGCAGGTAGCCAGGAAGCATGCAGTATCCCAAGACATAGAGTATGTTGCCAAATGCAGTTAGGAAAATGTTTCCAATGTTAGTATGCCTAGTTAAAGTGGTTTAAAGAGCATATGACAGGTTATGTGGGAATTGTGGTATATCTACAGAAGATGTTTATCAAGGAGTGACTCTCATGCCCTACAGTATTTTGTATAAGTAATGCAGATGGCAGCTATTTGCATTGTTTCTCTTTCTTCTGTCAAACCATAATTATGTACTGGTTGTTCTTGCAGTGAAAGCTGTTATAAAAATCAGCTGGTATGTTTATTTCACTGCTGTTACTTGATGTTCTCATCACAGAATCTAGGCTGAAGCTCTTCTGCTTATACTGGAATTGAGCAGGATTGATACAAGCTATGCCTAAGGCATAGCCACTACCCTCTTATGTGATCATTAAACAAAATCTTGTCTGTCTAGTCCCCCTTCTTATTTTGCAGTGCTTTTGATTTTATGCTTTGTGGGTCAGAAATGTATATTTTAGAACTTTGTGTGGAGTACAGTAGAAGGAAGCCCTGATAGGGTGAGTTGTGTAAATTCTTGTGGTTTGTATCAAATTTCAAGAGTATATTTTTTTTGAGGTCATTACTTTGATTTGGTATAATGTCATGTTGTCGTTTTCATAATCTAGCTTTATGCATTTTATAGGTAACATAGATGGATCCAAGCAGATTGATGTCTGAGGCTTGGATTTAGACTTCTGAAAGTTCAATTTTGTCGCTGGTGTCAGGGTTAAGTTTTGTATGAGCTATGTTCAGTGCTGTACTATTCGAATAGGTATTCTGTTAGATCTGGAGCCGGAGTAAACTGTTGTCGACACCGTTTCCCACAGCCTTCTCCTGGACAAACTGACGAGATGTGGATTGGATAGGTGGGATGTGGGACAGGTGGGAAACTGGCTAACAGGCTGTATTCAGAGGGTGGTTGTCAGTGGTTTTTACTCAGGCTGGCAGCCTGCTGCAAGTGGGGTACCCCAGGGATCAATACTGTTCTCTTCACTGTTCAACGTCTTCATAAATGATCTGGACGATGGTATCGAAAGCACCATCACCACTTTTGCTGCTGACACCAAACTGGGTGGTGAGGTAGACAAGTCAGAAGGGCAAGTCATCTTGAAGAGACCTGGACAGGCTGGAAGAGTGGGCTAGCAATAACAGTATGAAGTTTAACAAAGACAACGCAAAGTTCTCTACCTGGGAAGGAATAACCAAAGAGCCTGTTACAGGTTAGGATCTGTGTGGCTGGGGATCAGCCTTGCTGAAAGGGACCTTGGGGTCCTGGTGGACAACAAGCTTGACGTAAGTCAGCAGGTGCCACTGCAGCAACAAAGGTAAATTGGATCCTGGGCTGCATCTTCACAGGTATTACTAGCCAAGATAAAGATGTGATCGTCCTTCTCTGCCCTTGGGCTGCATCTGGAGTACTGTGTCCAGTTCTGGTACCCACAGTTCAAGAAAGATGCAGTCTAGAGAGAGCCCAAAGGGTGGCCATAAAGACAATTAAAGGGCTGGAGAACATGCCCTGTGAGGAAAGACTGAAGGAATTTGGGCTTTTCTTCCTGGAGAAGACAATGCTTGGGGTGAACCTCATCACAGGATTCTAGTACTTAAAGGGTGGCTACAAAGAGGATGGATGCTCTGCCATCACAAGGACCTAGTGGAAAAAGACAAGGGGCAAAGGATACAAATTGCACCAGGAGAGGTTTCATCTCAATGTAAGAAAGCAATTTTTTTACAGTGAGAACAATCCTTCACTGGAACAACTTTCCCAAGGATGTGGTAGAGTCCCCATCACTGGAAGTTTTCAAGATGCAATTGAGCAGAGTGCTTGGTAATCTCACCTAGGCTCCCTTTCCCGTGAAAGGTTAGACCAGATGGTCTTTTGAGGTCACTTCCAACCTGGGCTTTTCTATGATTCTATTATTGTTTCTATCATTAGATTGCTCTTAGACCTTGGATTCTAATGAGAGTCAATCTTTCTTCCTCTTCTCTCTGTTCTGTGCCTCAACACGGATCAGTGTTACTGCAGTTCTTACCCATGAAGTCGGTGTGCAACACATGGCCAGCCTGCGAGGACTGTAGTCACCATATTGCTTTTTCTGGGTTGAAGTGGACCTCCATGCAAACTTCTGACTCTGTGGTCTAGCCTGAGGGGTACTAACAGTGGTTCTGGTGCGTTGCCCAGTCATTTTGCTTCATTTCCTAGCCATAACTTTCTTTGAAATGACAGCAGTTCTTTTTCATAAATGAAGCTGTAAGGAACAAAGTGAAGAGAAGTAGAAATCAATTTCAGAACAAAACAAACCAGGGAGTGCGATCTAGACTGCAACACCTACAAATGACTGGATTTCTTTCCCACTAGATCTGGAGATCAGCTTCAATTCTGCATCTTAATTTCCAGTTTTTGTAGATCTGTTCAGAATACTGATACTATGCCATGAACTCTTCTTAAAAAGACTGCATGTTCTACTAGAAGCTGTGACTGGCTCTGTTCCAGTATCAGTCTTGTTACTTGTCCTGAGACACAGTTAGAAACACGTTTGTCTTGATTACTTGAAATATATAGTTCACTAATTAGTTGAAGTCAGTTCTGTTTTGGCAGTGAGAAATCTTTTTGATATACATTTAGTTGATTCAAAGCGTGGGAGATAGCTAAGCTGTTCACTTCGGGTACAAAACCAGAGTTATCTAGGCTTTACTGATTAAAGGAAACTTTATCTATATGCTGAATCTTTTTCTATGCAGTGAGTTACTGCTGTACGGAAAGGAATCTTAGATCATCCCTCACAGGTACACTATCCAGTACTGCAGGCTGAACAGACTCAGGAATGTGTTTTAATTGTTAATGGTAGGTTTAATACTTCTCACAAGCTGGAAATGCCGGGAAATAGTTGGTGTCTCAGTTCATGGGAGTGTTTATCATTTAGATGTCCCTTACACAAACTATAAACAGTCTAAATGCTAATGCTGGAAAGACCAATTTAAATCAGTACTTAATGCTAGTCTATACTTAGCTCTTCCTTGTGTTTCCCATGAGTGCAATTTCACAGTGATAGCAGCAGGAATGCGTACTGCTTGTGGCAAGGCACTGGAAATATATATGTATTTTTTCATTTTAAATCAGAATACAATATTATTTGTAAATAGTCTTAAATGACAGAAATAACGATAGCATTTTAGCTGTACTTGGACTCTTGTTTCTTTAGTATTATAATACTGAATCAGTGCTAGCACTGCTAAGGGGAAGTGGCTAAAGAATATGGCACTGTTCTACATCAGCTCATGAGGTGCTCCGAAATGTTTGTATGCAACGGATGTGGATGTTGTCATTGCTAATAGTAGGATTTGAAATAGCCCTTTTGTTCTGCTGCCATTCAAATAAAACCCGGGGCTAATCTTAATGTCTGTTTTTTTGTGAGATAAGATGCTCCATGTTCTAGGGACTACAGTGTTGTTTGGCTGCTTTGATCAGTTGCGTATTTTTATATATTAGATAATAAATATGTACAGAAAGGTAATAGAAATGTAGTAAATATATTGGTTAGTTTAATGTCCTCATCCTGCACTGAGCTATCTCACCTTCTAGGTCACTGCTCTGCTTGTATAGGAAATCCATCAAGGATTTGAGGAAACTAATGCTTTTAATTGGCACTTATTTCACTTGCTCTGAGACAGCTTTTTACACATAATTCACTGAAATCATTGGCTCTAAGATGTTTTTAAGCCCTGTCTGTGTGCTTGGTACTCACGCTGATAAAAGGCAGTCCCAGGGCTGAATGAATTTAGAACCTTACAGAAGGCATATGTCTCCTCTGTAGGAAACCATGTAATTCAGTTTAGCTCTATCCATCTCCATCTGGGAGAGAGCTGGGACACCACCACGTCTCCAATGTAGGTCCTTTGCTACTTTAATCTTAAAATTTCACCACAGTCTTTTAGATGTTGGACGTGCTCTTTGGCACTGTGGCTTGGTCTGAAGGATACCTAGCTTAGGGAAGCTGCACGTTGTAGGTTTGCAGCAGTCATCCCAAGTTTGGGCTGTGGCAGAAAGGCTGCAATCACAATTCTAAGCAGGTGTGTTCCTCTTGGTGCAGGAGTCCGTATGGCAACTGACAAGTTGGGCACCAAGGACAAATGTCTGAAATTTCCTTCCAGTAGAGGGAAGGAGAGCTGGGCAGAATGGCTTAGAGGGACATAAGGACAAAGAATCATAGGAGCAATCTGGAAGGACTTCCTTGGCACTTCGTTGTAGCTTGCCCCTGGGTAGAACTATGGGAGAGCATGACACATTGGAAGATGGAAATTAAGATTGTTGTCCACACTTTATTATGAATAAAAGTAGCATGTTTTTTCATGACTAGGACTTTTTTCAGTTCCAAACGTATACTGCTGCAGCAAGACTTGTAATCTGTTTTTATACAATTGCAAGATGGTTGAGGTTGGAAGGAATCTCTGGAGGTTTCGGAGGGGAGAAGGGCCAGGGTGGTGGGAATTGGTGGTTCTTTTTCTTTCCTGTTTGAAGAAGGATGTGCTTAAAAGCTAGAATCTCTGGTTTCTCTACTCTAACTTGTCTAGACTTACAGAAGTCAATCTATTTTCTTTTTTTTTTTGATGCAACAGTGGTTCTGCATACAACAGAGCCAAATACCTAGCTTCCTCACCAAGGTACCTACTGTGAACTTATTTTTAAATTATGCCTTGCTTGCTCACATTGTCCTTTCATTAAAGGGTCAGTAGCAGCATCTCACAGCTTTTTGTATAACCTATGGATATAAGGGTTGAACACCAAAGTCTTCTAGAGTGATTGTGTAAAACCAGAGAATCCTGAGACCATTCCTTGTTGAATCTGTCAGCTCTTCAGTGCTGTCTTGTTGCTTGATACTAAGTCTGAGACTCTGATTCAACCTGTTAAGTGAGAATGTAATTTGGCAACCACTGACTTCAGTTTTACCTGTCTTGCCGTTGTTTCAGTGCATCTTGTAGTATTCCTTCTTTCCCCTTCAACTTTTTTCTCCCACTCCTGAAGGTACTGCAGTTGCCACAGCATTTTTGTTTTCTTTTCTAGCTATGTGGCTGGCTCACTGTCACTGTGCCATGAGTGTCACGGCTTCTACCTCTGGGAAGCTATTATGTTCCAGAGTTTATTTGCTGCAGATTTGATGATCCACAAAGATTTAGGAAATAATGCTTTTTATAGTACTGCATATAGCAGCACCTACATTCTTCTCCTTTGTAAATAACAATGGTGGCTGGACTCCTCTGAGACAGCTCACGGGTCCCCATAAATCCCTGTGTAAGAGCTGGGGACAGTCAGCAAGGTCCAGGCATTAGCATTCTGTAGGCTGTGACTGCTATTGTTAAGGGACTGGTCCAGTTTCATTGCTGCCATTTACTGAAACTAGAGCTTTCCACCTCATTGAGCAGACTAGTGGGAAGCACAGTTTTGCAGATGAGATCTGAAATGCCACAATATCCCTAAAAATAATAATAAAAAAATCCCCTCCCCTCCAGGAGGACTTCAAAAATGTGTCTGTTCTTGTTTAATTTCTGCTTTCTGTGCACCTTTAGTGGTCCTAACTAATACTCTTTCTGTAGCTATTAATTCTTTCCTGGCTGATTATTTTTTTTTAATTTATCTGACACAGCTCTGTCCGTTGTCTCCTGTTTTCTGACCGGTAACTCATTAATGTGTTTAGCTTTTCTGTGTGTTGCCCTTAACACAAAAAAGATGCTCTTTATTTGTGATAATGAAAACTTCTGTATGTACGTCAGAAAACCCCAATGATTTAATATTTTTGGGGGAAGAGTGTATTTTATTTTAAATACTCTTTAGTTGCTCGGTGACTTTGCTTGATCTTGCTCGCTGAACTTGATTTGAAAAATGTTTATTACAAAAAAAAAACTTAACTATTTTCTAGCATTGGTTAAATGCTTTTGAAATTGCAGGGTTCACTACACACTTTTGGTAAGAAGGCAAGACATATTTATTCCTATAACTAATTTAGCAAGTTCTCATAGAATGAAAAAAGTCTACTTTGATATGGTGTATATATAGGACTGATGGGGCAGCAATGAAACATAAGAATTTGTATGGTGGTCTTAATGACCAGCTCTTTTTTTTTTTTTCTAAGGTTTGTATGATTTGACACTTGTTTTAAAAAATATCTTTTCCCCTTCCCCTCTTAAAGGTAGAGACCTGTGGGTCCTTGTTCTGGGAAGGTTTCCAACCCATCATAAGATTGGCATTCCAGAGTTCAAGTATGTTGCTAATATGCATGGGGATGAGGTACGTTTCAACTTTTGCAATGTCATTTATACCAAATACACTTACCAGAGGTTTAGAGTAAACGTCTCTCAGGTGTGTGCTATTTACTATTGAAGTATGTCCTGTCTCAAAGAGGACCTAATATGTGTGTATTCCTCGAAGAGTTTCAAGAATAAAGTTACCTTGTTTGGGTGGAAGGTCTTTAAGACACCTTACATCACAGTGAAGAATCCTACACCTAAGACCTCTCTTAAGTAGAGAACTTTGTCTTCTCCAAGTGAATAAACCCAGAGGCTTTAACTTTCCTGGTAATGAGTCAGATACATTAGTTTGCTTGTACATTATTATTGCCTAGGTATGAAGTGTGACTGATAGAACTCTTCAAATACATTCTAAGACTGAATAATGATTACTTTGAGGCACCAAATGATTTATTTTAGGAAGAAAACTTCTCTTGGGAACCTTAAGCTAGGAATACCTAGATTGACCCGAGATAACACAGTAAGTACAAAACAAAAAGCGATTTCAGGATTAACTTGTTCTGGAAAGAATGCCCACTTATTAATGATAAAGGATAAAATGCTGATTATGAACCCTCCTGGTGTAGTACATGAATCTGGAACAGAAAGACTCAACACTTCAGTCTTTTCTCTATGATCTTTTCTTGCTGTTTTCCGTATTATTGAGCTTTACTTTCTTATATTAGTCATGTTCAGGATAAGTTTAAACTACACAATATATTTCTATGTGGTCTTTAATGTGAAGGGTAAATAATTCAACAAAAATGGCAAAATTTATACATATGTGCTAGACTGTGAATTCCCAGAGGTAAGAACACCAGATGTGGTGCAAGTGTATGCTGTATAAAGTGTAATATATCGCAAGCTATTGTTATTACCAGTACTGTGTGTGAGCACTTGTACGCCTGCAGGCACTTGTGACATTATGTGCCAAGAATTTTCCCCAAGTTAGACTAGTTTCACCTTGTTTGACAGTGGCTATGCTTGAAGTGCTGCTGGGAGTCTGACTGATTTGGAATTTATCTCTGTGGGAGGAAGCTGATTCATAGTTTCAAATGGGTACACGTGTTACTGGATGCCCAAGATAGGGTTTGCACCTCCTGAAACCTCATGTGTGTCAGCAGGGTAGTCCAGGGTGCCCGTGAACTGTGGTTCTATGTGACAATCCCTACAGACTGCTGACAGGAATTGCAAACCTATGGCTACAGATGACCCAGCTTTGGTGGGAAGGAGATGGAGGGCAGGATATGATCTCATTCAGAATGACCTGGATCTCAAATGCAATGTTACTGTACTCCAGCAGGCCACTCTTCCTATTGAAACTTCCACAATGAAGCACTCCTGCCATGAGCACAGCCCAGCTGGATGTGCATAAGGAACGTGGAGACACGCACTGTTGGCGTATCCACAGGGTCAGGAATTGTTGGAGAGCAGGGAACCTGGATCACTGCCTAGGATCTAAATTTTTGTATTGACTTTGAGGAAATGAGGCAAGACTTTTTTTTTTTTTAAGTATCTAGCACTGTGTCTGAGTTTGAGCAGGGCTGATCCTTGAGCTGCCTAGGTACCATATAGCACTAAGTGCCCTAGCTTGTTCATTAGACCAAGCATGTACCTAAGGAAGATTCTGGGAATAGAGCTATTCCTCCTTTTCAGGCCCTCATGATTTTCTTTGCCTTATGGGGTTTTTTGTGTATAGATATAACCCACAGTTGGCGTTTGTTTTTCCTATCTGACCATAAATGTATTTCAGATGGCAGGAAATGAGTTCCTCATATAAAGAAGCATTGGAGAACTTTAGTATTTTTTCTCATAATCTACGATTCTGCTGGACTAGTCACTGGGGAAAGATTCAGTTACCCCTATAATATATTAAGCTGATAAGTTTTACACTAACTGTATGACAAGCTTCAACTTGTGTTCCACAGTCTTTCATAACTTAAAATTGCAGGATTATGGCTTCACTGATCTAGTTAATACTTTTGTGCTTCAGTGATGCTTTCCATAAATGGTACAAAGCCAGAAAAGTCCTGTTCTCAAGTGTTTGGTGATGCTGCCCTTCTAACCTGTCATGGTCACACAAATTACATTTTTTTTTTCTTTTTTGACTCAGCTGGACAGTTGCTCCTAAAACCTAAAAGTTGGGGGGGAGCCTGAATTGCATGTGTGCAGGCTGTTCATGCATGCTGCTGGAAGAAAATCTAGGTTATTTGGAGGGCTGCCCGACAGGGAAGTTCTATAATGTGACTACACAATACTAGGATCAGAGTGGTTTTTTTCAGAACCGGAAAGATTTATTTTTTTAAGTAGGTTAACTTTTCTTAATACTGTAAGACATGGCCAGCCAAAGTTTAAATGACTTTATTTTGTGATCACCTTTGCCAAATAGAGTGAACTTTTGCCCCAGATCCCCAGAGATGCAACAAAAGACTTCTCCCATTCTTTGTGTGCCTGTATGGACACCATTTTTAGTGGTTCTTTTTATTTAACCCAAGCCAGATTAAAACTGCTAATTAGAGGTAGTTCGGTCACTTGCACGTATGTGAGACTTTAATCAAAATGATACTAACAGACTGCACAAAATGCATAAGCCTGTGAAATGTTAATGAAATCTGCACTGAGGAAGACAAGGGACAGGCTGCCTGCTGTTCTGGGGCAGTCCTCATTCTGAATTAGGCAGCAGCCTCTCTTGTCCTAGGCTTGTACTCTTACTTGAAAGATCTTTTCCTCCTCGGTGCATACACTCACCCAGTCCTCTCAGGGGAAAAACTCTTTGCAGTTAACACTGACCACAATCAAACCCCCCCAGAGCTCCAAAGTCATAAAGGAACAGAAATATCACTTTTTGGTCAGCTCTATAAGTGACTTGAGTCCAGTTGACACAACTGAACCATAGGATCATTAAAGGCTGTTCCTAAACCATGTATAGCACAGCAGGAAAACTCTGTAAGGAAAAGCATGTCTGAACAAAGTGTAAACTACCTGTGCATTTCTGCCTGTTCCCTTTAATGTAGTAAGTATACATCTTCCTTAAATTTCTGTAGCTACAGTGTAACTGGGCCATCAAAAGAGAAACTCTTTCCCAGGATGATAATGCTGATACCAACCCTTTTCTCCTAAATCATCCACTTGTGATCACTTTCTTTTCTTAGCGTAACAGTATTTTGCCTCTTTCATTGCATGAAGCTGAGCCTGTGCTGATGGGCCTGAGCTAGCCTATGTGAAAGGATGTATTTATCTTGCTGGCTTGTCTTGATTTAAGCTGAAGCAACTAGACCCCATTTTCCATGTCATTATAGACATAGTCATATCCCCAGAAGGATTTCCTGAGGTATGGTGGCTTGTTAGGGCTTGTGTGACTGAGAGCAGAGGCAGGTTTATTTGTGATCAATATAATTGGGGCTCAAAGAAACCAAACACAATTAATGAGTCTGTGTAGAATTTCTCACTCACATTTCCAAAGAAATGAATGGAAGCTCCATTTACACTATTGAAATACCACTATTAAAAAAAAAAAAGGCTTTTTTTTTGTCACCCGGTTGGGCAAGGAGTTGTCTACATACTACACCATCTGCTATAAGGAATTTTCTTATGTGTTTGTACTGTGCAATATAGTATGGAAGAGAGGTAGCAGGGAAACAAATATCTACTCTAGAAAAGAGAACAGAAAAAAAGATTTCTTGCATAGTCAACTACTTTCCACCTGGCTTCAGGTAGAAGCTGACACGATATTAAATAAGGTCAGAGGCACTGGAGATTTCAAAATTCAAAGCAACCAAATCTATTTGCTAACTTTAGACTTTTAAAAAAAGCTGGATGCTGCTGAGAGCTCCTTCAATACAGGAAGGGCTGCTACCTTACCCCAGTTACTTTTTTTCCTTATCTGAGTGAGGAGGAAAAACAAAAAGGCAATCCATTTCTCAGCCAGGTGCAGCCTATGCTGAGAAGCCTGAAGCCTGTGGAATTTGTCCAGGTGGTAACAACTTCTTCCAGTTACTAGTTCCAAAGCAGGCTCGGTGTTGTCATTTCCTTTAGTGATAAACCAAGGAATTGCAATTCCCTCTCATACGTGTGGAAGTTCTCATATTTCTGTAGTGTTTGCTGCTATTCTCTAATAAATGGCTATGTGCCAAACAGTATTTGCACAGTCACTTTGTCCTTCTTTAATAAAAGACATCAGTGTTAAAGACAGTGGGGTGTGTCGCAGGCACGCATAATCATTAGTTCTGTACAAGTGTTAAAAAGTAACGTCTTCTAAGTGTGGTATGTAAGTGGTGGACCAGGATGGACTACCAGTTTCTCTGCCGTCACCCCACTTCCTTAGGTGGGGCTGTGCCTGGTATGCTGTGCTAGGTCTGCAGAGCAGTCAGGGCTGGAGCAAAGAAACTGGCAACACCATGCTGCTCTGAAACAGGTCCTACCTGATGGTTTGGGTCTATCTTTCAACATAGTTCAAGTTAAAAACCAGGCCACATTTAACAAAAGAATTTTAATCGTAAAAAGGGGCAGAGTCTATCCACCCATAGTGCCCTGGTATTAGGTCTCTATCATGTGGTAACAAAAATGTTTTAAAAATAGGGGTGCTGCACTGAAGTGTTAGAGTGCAGGTGCAATTGGAGCTAACCTTAATCTTTTAACTGGCTGCCACTAGGGCTTCTTGAGCAAGCCCTTCAGTAGCTGAGCAGGGTCCAAACCTAGCCATGCCCGAAGTGGTAGTCAGCAATTTTAAGGGGTATGTCTACAGAAGCAGCAGTCACACCCCTTTCTACAGTGTGGGTCCGTGCCCTGACGTACACATGCTGCTTCATTCAGGACTTCCCCTGAGGGTCACTGAAAGCCTTTCCTGCTCACCCTCTCCCTTTGGGGCACACAGAAACGTAATGTCTAACTGTGTCCCTACAGGGGGGAGAAAGGGTTTTCCTTTGTCACCCCTCATCTGAGCTACAGCAAAACAATACACCTGGGCATTGCCCCTGGGATACTGCCATTAAAACCAAGTATTCCTCATGCCTGCTCGAAGCCCCAGATCATATAAAGGCTGTCCCCGGCTCTCTACCTCTTTAGACTAGAGGCAGGTTATGGTGTCTGTCAGCAACCTACCTCCATAGTGTCTAGATCCTTTATTTGAAGCTCTAAAGTAAAAGTTAATGTCTCATAACTTTTCTCCACGCATACATCTTACCTCCCTAGAATCAGGGTAAAGCTTGGCTGGGTGGGAGATGCCTTCTGAGGGCTTGATCAAAACTTGAGCTTTATGCTTGCAGAAAGTGAAGCTTTCTCTCCCTTCAAACGCCTCCAGATGTGCTTTCTCAAGAAATGCAGGGTACTCTGGACCAAAATAAAACCACCCCTCTATCACCCCCCCTGAAAACAGTTCACCCACTGAGGAATGATCAAAGTACTAGGTCTCTGGGGCAGAGATTGGCTGAACTGTTTAATGTACTTAGGTACATCAATAGCTTTATGAGAAATCCTATATAAAACACTGTATATGGAAGTAAGTCCATAGGTGCAAACAACATCATCTATGAAAAACTGGTCAATTTCCATTCTTTATAAACATTGTCCTTTTCCACCACCTTCTCTTGTTGCTTTTCTTTTTCTTTTTTCCCCTTCCTGTTCCTGCTTCTCTACCCTTTCTTTTCTGGATGTCTTTTTGTCAGGCACTGAAGAGAGGTACAGTAGGAGCAGAGGCACTTTCCCAGTTCCTCCAGGGAGCAGTCCAGTCTTGTCTGTAGTTTAGCTATCTCTGTGGTAGGGCTGTTCTCGTTGCTTCTGAGTCTGCTAGCTTTATCTCTCATGCCCAGGGCCATGATTTGGCTGACATCTCTCCCCTCCTTTATCCCCCCCTGCTCTGTATGCTTACCAAGATATCTATCACCCAGAGCTGGAACTGAGCTGCCTGTACAAGACAGGTTTTGCTGCATCCCTTCTTAAATTTCACAGAGTACATCTATCAAATCTCTAGAGCAGTCTGCTTTCAGGTATTCAGGTGCTGTTTTGAAAGCTACTGGGAAGGGAGGAAATTAGGTACCTTTTCCCCCTTGTCAAAGCCCATTTGCTGTATTGTCTGGAAAAAGAACCACTTAGTTACTGGGACAGTAAATGCATTTGTGTAACGCAGCTTCCCCTAGTAGATTACTGGATGGTGGCTTGCAGGAGACCATTGGGAGCTGACAGGCAAGGGTTAGAAAACTTGGGAACAAATCTGTGGGGGACAGGGTGGGAAAAGATCCTTCTTTTTCCCCTGTACAAACAGCATGGCAGAATTGCTCAAGTACCAACTCAGAGACCACGGCTGCCTTCAAGTATGACACTTAAAACTGTGTGATCCGCAACTTAGTGGAGTCATGTTTAGCACTACATTGTTTGTTTGTTTCTCCTGAATAAACAGCAATTGCCAGCTAACTGGCGAGTTATGGTTTGCTCCCAACCTGAGCAGCAGTTACACCCAGCCCTCCTTGCCCCATTGTGTACTGACCCAGCTCCTGCCGGCCAAGCTCCTGCTGGATGGTGTCTGTGTTTACTTGAACACCCAGAGCAGGCACTGGTGTGAACATTTAACAAGATATTAGTGCAGCAAATAGCTGTGGAGAAATATTCCTTTTCCCCTGTCTGATTTCACCTACCTTTTACCTTAGTCTGTACCAGTTTGAAAGCAAGAAGATGTTTATCTGTGATACCAGGTTCAGCCAGAAATGCCACTCCATGTTTCTCACTCTAGGAAAAAAGAAAATTTCTTCACAGTATTTCCATTTTAGTGATGCTAGACTGATTCTAAAAGATACTGAGAAGCTGTAGGTCTGAAATAGAGCCTGCAGTGATTTAGCAGGCTTTGTTCTTGGAGATAACATAAATTATCTCCAGAGCATGTCGAGTTGTAAGTCTTGACTTGTTCCCATCCCAGCCAGGGCTTAGCAACCCTACAGCACCCTTGAGGCATGGGTCACAGTGCTGTAGAAAGTGCTCCTGAAAAATATGGTCTAGTGAACGCTGTACTAGTGGTTTCAGGAGTAGAATAGGATTGTTCTGAACTCCCTGGAGCTAGAACTTGCCACTGTTTTGCCTGAAAGCTGACAGATGTCCTAAAGGGAGATGTCCTGCTAGCTTTCATGACCTATTGAACTGAAACGAACAAAGTATTTATTTAGCCTTTTCTGTGCCCCTGCCTTTTCTTGATCCAAAGTTTGCATCCAAATGTCCTTCCATCTCTTTTTCTAAGGATTTATATATACTTGTTTGGTTTCCCTAATGCCTATGTT
>WKFP01015129.1:317586-380747 GCA_011057875.1 Pterocles orientalis
ATCTCAAAGACCTCACCAAGTAAGAACAACTGTCAACTTCTGTGCTAAAATTTTGCTGAATTTTGTGCCACTACCAAAGGCCAGAAGCATGTCTCCAGGCCAGAAAGAACACAGTGATGAACGTCAGCGGGCCTACGTGTACCAAGCACAGGGCGGGATGACAGCGCGGAGGCAGACCCAAAGATTTCAGCCTTTCGGACTGAAGGGCATCCTGGCCCAAGGCTGCGGCGCCGGGGTCACCATCACGTACACACCCCCAAGCCCCAGATGCGTGCTTTCCTGCCAACGTCTCCTGCAGGAAGAGGAACAGACACCCATACTCATCGCTTCCTTGTATGTAACGCATGCTTTGGGGGAAAAAAACCCAATCCAAACCCTCAAGTTTTACCAGAAATTATTAAGAATAATATTAAGCCAGAAAATGTAATTCAAACCAAAGAATCATTCTGACACGGTAGTTTGGCCATAGATGGAGAAATTAAAATTCCACATTTCTTCAGCATTGTATGGAATGGAGGCTATTTCCACAGCAGAGACCTGCCAGGGAACTACTGTTTTAGATCATAAAAGGGAAAATTCATTATGCTGTATGCTCTCAGTTTATCTTTTGCCAAAACAAAAAGCGTTACTGGGAGATCAAACTGTTTTTGAAGAAAAATCCCAAAGCTGAGCAATTGTGAACAGCAAGGACCATCCCTCTGACCATATGTGTCTTTTTGAGAGCCGAAGTAGGTACTTTTTGAACAGAGATCACTTAAGGGGATCGATTGGAAAAGAATGCCAAGAAAGGGATGGCACAACTTGTCCCAGCAGGAACTAGGTAAGAACAGCTGCTCCCCCAGAACTGCAGCAGTTACACAGCCACCACAGCGACCATACAGAAGGCACCACACTGAAAAAGCGTAAGACATAGGAGGGAACATAACGGATGAAGCTTTGTAAGTGCAGTGCCCACGTTATCAACGCTTCTCCTGAACGTACACACCTACAGTTCTCGCTCAGCTGCAGATTCCAGACTGCGATACAGCCACTGTATGGGTCTGACCTGCAGGGGCAACGGAAGAGCCTCTACAAGCTTCACTGCACTTTATCAAATAAAAAACAGGACAAATAAATAGGAAGCAGTGTGAATTAAGGCAGGTAGCCATCCCTTAAAAGCATCCTTAACCGAAAAATTTAAATATCTGCCCAAAGGACTTCTCTGTCTTGGGCTGAAGGATTATGACATCCCACAAAACCCATGAAAGGTTTCTGCTGACCAAAGAACTCAAGAACTTCCAGCTACCTGCTGTCACTTTACAAACTGCAAGGGGTAAAAAATTCACAAGTAAGAATTTGAAGAAACATATACAACTGGGGTTGACATTTTGTTTAGTTAAAATGAATAACGGTAAAACTCCAGAGATACCAGTATCTTTTAGTAGGGCTTTTTTTTCAAAAATTAGCTCAAATGTACGAACAAAGCACGACTGATCCTGGTTACTCTGTCTTTACCTACAGAGGTGTTTCTTGGCAAGCAAGTAGCAACCAAGGGTTTACTGAGCCTCTCCTGCACAGCTTTATGTCCTTTTGCTATTGTCTTCCAGGCATTGGCAGCCCTGGTTTACAGACACTTTACACTAGAGTAACTATTTCAGCTCCAACATCGAGGCAATTATGACAGCAAAAGTCTTTAAGCTAGTACACAGGCAGCAACAGTTCTGTCCTGGTGATGCTAAGGAAGCTGTTTAACCTTGGCCTGGAGGATGGTAATGTGGCACAATTCCAGCCTTTAGGCTACATCTCCATTCCTGGCACTCCCCTGACTGCTTATTCGCTACTTTCTCTTGGGCAGACGATCAGCGACCACCTGTAAAATCAAAAGGTGCTAAAAACACACAACTCCTTTTGTAATCTAGTTGCCCAAAGGAATAAATACAACTCACTGGTACTGAAACTCTACATCTGAAAAACAGCTCATATGATTATCTAAATATATCCTGCAGCTACCTGAGCTTACCAAAATATACTCGCGCTACCTACTCTGAATGCACCACAGAAGTGAGTCGGACTCCTTCATGAAGGAACGGGTAAGTTTCACAATGTTTTTGACAAAGTACAGTGAGGAGACAAGAGCTAGAAGCAACAAAGGACAGGTCCAAGGAGACCAATTTTGAGTTGGACAAACACCTTGCAACAGTTTTTCAGAATTCTTGTGATACAGATAAAAATAGCGTAAGTTGGAAAGCCTACTGAATTTAAACAGTGTTTATGGGAACTAGAACTACACAGCTTATTTGTTTCTACAGATGGAGGTGGGCTTTTTTTCCTTACTATTTGTATTTAAGCAACTGTAATGATCAAGCTGCATATGCTGTACTGCTGAAGTAAAAAACAACTGCAGAAAAAGAATACAATTATCCCCTAATATTGCCTGACGGTGTTATATAGCTGCTTCTTCATTTATCTTGCCAGTTCAAGTGTTTTCTCACACTGCTAAAATAATAACCAGGATAGTACAGACCTCCAAACCCACAAAGCACTTTAAAAGCCACTTTCTCAGGATGTTTAAGAGAGAAGTGCAAGACTGAACTTGGATCAATGACTTTTCAGGACACACATAGCCCTGAAGTTTACAATGCACACTATAAAAATAAAAGACACACAATAACTATTTCCAAAACCTTAAATGATTTTCTATCGCATTTCCCCCCGCTTCCTGGTAAAATCTCCCCCATAATTTGGTTACTTGAAGGGATTTAAGTTTTGGGAATGAGGGAGACAAGTTTGTGTTTATTTTATTGACTTACTCAGAGGGTTCTGATTGAGCCTGGTGACTTCGCCAGGCAACAAATACTGGAATCTACAGAATCTTTTATCTCCTTAACGAGGAGGAACTCACATTAACAAACTCTTCAACATGTCTAGCCTCTCACAATAATTGAATTTGGGTTTGCCATGTGTGTATTTAATCCAGTAAAACAAATGTCACTAATTTGTATGAAACATGAAACACTCGTAGGGGAACGTAGTTTACATGAATTTGTTACTTCTCTTGAGAGGGATTTAAAATCTTCAAGTTGATTTATGAATATTAGACTAACCTCTTAACAACTCCAGGGCATTTATTTCAGCACTTTTCATACCAAATGTAAAGAGATCCAAAATATTAATTTTCTAATAAGCATACAAAAATAGTTTCTTACACTCTTAACCAGTTTATGAAGTTCCTTTCGCTGCTTTCCAGCCAGTATCCATCTAACTAAAATAAGTTAGTACAATCATTTGTATGGGCTGTCTGCACACTGGACAGGGTTTGTTCCTCTTCTTAAGTTTTCTTGCACACGTGAAACATGACATGAGGTGTCCTGTTTTGCCATGTACTATGCAGCCATTTTTAGGTCTGCTCTGACATATGACACAGGGCTCTATGCTGGTAACAGGAAAACTGGATTCCACCCTTTCCTCTTTGTCTTGCATTTCTCTCTTCTCAGGTTCCTTATAGTCCTCCTGACTGCTACAAAACATGCTGCTTGATGTTGAGGGCTGGGAATAATCTTCGCTCTCCTGGGACTCAGAAATTTGTACTGCTTTATCCTCATTCTCCTCTACAGCTGGTTCTTTATCTTCAGTCACTTTCACCTTCTTGCAGTCAGGAACATCAAAGCCTTCTTCAGACTCTGGAGGGAAGGAACTTTCTAATTTTCTCTTTTCCGATTTATCACCCTTTTCATCTGGAAGCCAGTCCTCACGAAGGGCCCAGCATCTGTGGCAATGTCGTGGGAGCGGAGGATTCATTTCACTACATTCAGGACACTTCCAATAATCCTTTAGTGAATTAAAGGTTGGAACAGCATAAACGACTTGGAATGCTTACAACTGCAGTATTCAGAGATTATAAACAATTTATTACTGCCAAAATAATAGTTATCTTGAGCTATCGACTTGTTTATAATTTAAAAATTCCATTCAGTGTTTGGCCCGATTTTATGGTTCTAGATTAAAATAGTCTTGATTTTAAAAAGACACTGATTTTCTTTCTTTTTGCAGTAGATTTGTGAAATAAAAAGAGGCAGAACAACAATGATTTATTATTTCTTATGCAAAAGGGAAGAAACCAGACCACAAAAGCCTTTAGAAAACCTCATGAAAAACTTATTTCTGACAAAACAGTCACTACACCTATTATTTTCAATAGAATCTTCTGAAAATGAAACCATTCAAGCCTGAAGGGACACGTAACCTGTGGGATGCTAAGCTGCTGGTGTGCAAAACGGCCGGGTGAGGGCACTCTGACACAGTAGTATTACAGAGTAGAAAACATTGGCCAGTAAAAAAAGAAATCAACAAACCAAAACAACAAAAAAGGGGTGCATCACTGTCTCAGAGTACTCCATATGCTGTGTTGAAAATAAGTAACTATCATTAAAAATGCATTCCACTTCTAAGGAGAAGGATCCTTCTTAGAAATAATGCATGCCATAAGGGAAACAAAAACAAAACTTATTTAGAAGACTCAAAGCACTTTGAGTCCTGAATAACAAAAGTTTAGAATTTTCATTCCTAAAAATCAGACAGACATATTTTTTCCATACATAAACAGTGATATGTTTTCAGATGGTGGCTAGCCGTGTGTTTTACACACACAGCAAAGCCCTTCCGACCTACAGACCATCAAGGGACTGAACAGATACTGACAACAGCTTTATTCAAACTTTAACTGTGAAAAGCAAGTATAAATAAAAAAATTAACTGTGTTTTAATTCCAGTGTGCTTTTTTCCACATGTCTACACACTTTGCCTTAAACTCCCATATTTCCCCCCACACTTCAAAAATGGGCTCACAGAACTTAGAAAAACCCTCGATCTTTTAATTTTACAGTACTGTTCTGAAAACAGCCATGCCTTCACATCTGTATGCTACAGTTTCCTTCATGCAGGCTGGACAATAAAACCAGGTATTATTTATAGAAGAGTTTTTAAAATACACATGACTTTAAGATTTTTTTTTTTTTCATTTTGTGCTAAAAATCCAATTTAGGGTCCAAATAATTTCCTTCCATTAAGTCAGCAAAACCATAAATTAGTGTGGATTTTTTTTATGGATTAGGAAGCTTAGGAATCTGATTTAAAAAAAAAAAAATCAAGGTCCCTTAATAATCACATGTTCAATAATTAAAATATTGTCTTGGAATGTTCAAGCATACAAGAAAAAGCCAATTTAATTCTTAAAAAAAAAATCACTGGTAGCAACAGAATTAATTTATGTTCCCTGGTATACTCTGCCAGTTCATTCAACTTATGATGCTTTGCCAGTCAAGTTTTTACTCACAGCTAGAGAAATCTCTGGATCTTCATCAAATGAATCAGCATCACTGTCTTCATCCTGGTAAATGGTCAGCTGATACACCTGGTTTAAATTTTAAAAAGTACTGATGTAACTGTTGTTTGGCACTCAATTAAAAATCGGATAAGATTTTTAATCTGACAGATTTTCTGATATACTTTTAAAATCAACTGTAGTAAGTGGCACAGTTTGAAGAAACTAGACTAGAGATACAGAATGTACCACTTTGTAGAACAGAAGTGACCCTTCCCCTCCACTCAGCACTGGTGAGGCCACAACTGGAGCACTGTGTCCAGCTCTGGGCTCCCAGTATGTGGAAGATATGGAGCTACTGGAGAGTCCAGCAAAGGGCCACTAAGATTATTAAGGGATTGGAAGAGTTCTCACACAAGGAGAGGCTGAGAGAGCTGGGACTGTTCAGCTTGGAGGCAAGGTTTAGCAAGGGGTCTTATCAGTGTGTATAAATATCTGAATGAGTGTAAAGAAGATGGAACCAGGCTCTTTTCGGTCGTGTCCAGCAACAGGATAAGAGGCAACTAGCTGAAATTAAAACACAGGAGGTTCTGTCTGAACGCCTGGAGACACTTTTTACAGCGAGGGTGACTGAGTACTGGGCACAGGTTGCCCCAAACAGCTGCAGAGCCTCGATCCCTGGAAATATTCAGAGGTCATCTGGACATGGCCCTGGGCAATCTGCTCTGCTTGAGCCAGGGGGGTGAACAAGATGACCTCCAGAGGCCCCTTCCAACTTCAACTATCCTGCAATTCTCAACAGAGCTGTTGGGAGCACAAGCACAGCTCAATCTTTTCTTCCTCCAAACCACTGCCTTATCTCAGGGTGCAGCTCCGCAGCCCTATAACCCAGTGCACAGCAGTACGGTCAGTCCTATTCAGCCTCTCAACTATCACAGCCACATACGTCCCCGGCAAATTCTGATTCTGGTACTTGCCCCATCTTGCCATGAGCCGATTTACCTCTTTGAAGTAACAGAAAACTAACCCAGAAAAAAAAAATTAAATTCCCGCTTCATTCCTGACATTACAGATATCTAGATTTCTAGAACATGATGGCAATCACAATTTTATTGTCTTCTTGCTGCCAATGAAAATTTCTAAAATTGTGTTTCAGCATCTCTATGAAACATTTATATTCATAGAGGCAAATGATTCAGAAATATCCCTCGGCAAAGAGTTACTAGGAAAGTTTTCATTCAGTATTTAAAGCATTGTCAAAGCTCAACACATACTTCCGTATATAAAAATGCAGGAACAGACTCAAGTGCACATGCTGCCACTGCCTCCAACAGCTAGTGAGTGAGGCTGGACAGACTTTTCTAGACTGTCAAGAGTCTGTTTCAGAGCCTACACAAAGCCTCACCATCGTTCTGGTTACTGCCCGGTGGGTATATAATGGTGACCCAACTTCACAGGCATGTAATTTGATTTAATGAATGAATGGGTGTAGTTTCTCACACCGCACACGCAGTCCTGAAATAAACCTGAAGGGTTACTTCTTGGTGGAATGTCAACATGAAGTATTCCCCTAAGTTTCCTTCCCCCTCTCGCCCCCCACATCAAAAAAAAACCCAAACAAAACAAATATGTACCTCATCATCTTCATCTGTGAGCTCCTGTCCTTCTTCATTATGGCTATAATCTTCTGAATAGATAGACTCAACTTCAAACTCTACACTGAACTGGTCTGAAACAGAACTGTGGTCAAACCAATCAGAGTTTTCGCTTAATGAACTGGCATCAATATCCTAAAAAAAAAGAGAAAGTACACATTGAACCTCACTAGTCCATCACTGAACCTCACTAGTGCATATGCATAACCATTACTGTTAAGAAAGCTCATAAGATAAAACTGAACTACTCAGTTTAATTAGCTATGGAAGAAATGAGACTTCTTTTATGAGACAAATGAATTATAGGTGGGCAAAAACAAAGCTAGATCTGACGGCCTTTTGACAGCTCTGTAGTAAAGGCTGCAGTCAACCTACAGCCAGCTTGATGACTGCTGCTACTATTTCACAAAGGCTCTCCTAAAAAGTGGATGAACAGATGTAGGAAGATGCTGTCTTTTGGTTACGTGTCATTAAACTTTTTATTGTCATCAACTTTTTTTTAACTATAATTTGACAGTGGCTAAACAATGACAAAATAGCAAAAATGAAGATACAGTATTAGCTCCGTAAATTCTGAATACAGTACATGACTGAGAATACTCTCAGTTTAGTTCTTCATGACTTAACCTAACCACACACAAATTTGCCTCAGTGTTCACTGAAAACAACAATAAAAAACCATGAAAGCCTGGGAAATGAATACAGTGTATCAGAGCACTACTATGCACAGTTTATCAAAGCCGTATCAGAACTACCAGTTGCCCAGAAGCACCAACTGTTCAGAATTATGGAACGTCTGTGACTGCTTTTCTTCTCTTAGCATTCTAAGAAATATTTATTTTAAACCACAAAATATATCTGGCATTTTTTCAATACTGTGCCAAGCAGTAAGAATCTGGTTTTTAAAGAATATCCAGAGTTAATATTTTAGAAAATTTCACTTCAGCTTTTGTCAGCAGATCCGTTAAACACCCCACTCCACTCACACACCAACTTTTCTTTCAGACCCTTTTCTTTCCTCAGACACCACTGAAGGCACTCCTGCTTTTAATTAAGAACATCATGTTTTAAGATGCACACTGGCACTTGTGGTATCTGCAAAATTTGTACCACAAAAAATATATACTTTGACTTACGGGGATGGAAAGAGAATCTGTTGAATCACTGCTATTGCTTCTTTCACGGCACAGACCACTGACTACACACCACGAGAGACTTTCATCGAACGTCAAGGAAATGCTGTCTGACTTGTGTCGTTTTCTTCTGTCACTATGCGGATCATCTGAAGAATTTTCTTCTGGGCACATTCAAGAATTTTTATTACTCCAGAAACATCTATGCAATGTGCAGTTTTGAGTATTCTTAACAGACGCTCAAAATATAATTTACTTACATAGGAATTTTTAAAAAGTAAAGTCATTCAGTATAATTTTATGTAAAGTAAAGGCACCAAAAAAAAAGACACAGTAAAACTGAGAGACTTGAAAAATATGAAACATTCCTGAAACCAGTATTCAGGGGCGGACTTTCCCCACTTATCCCAGTGCAGCTTGTAAATGGCAGTATCCAAATGCAGGCAATAATATAATTGCAAATTTGGAAGCATTTTTACTCCACACACGACACATTAAACCCCTCCTAATTTTAAGGAATGCAGCTAGGATCTTAACTCTCCCAGCTCCCTCTACAGTTAGCACACAGAATGGCACTTTCAGAGGGCTGCTTAGTCCATCACATAATTTGTATGGAAGGAGACTGAGCAACTAGCTCCCATGTCACATGCATAAAGGACCTCATGCTAGGCAAGGTAAATTCAGGTTCAAGTTCCAGATACCTCAATAAATTTATCAGTTACACTATATGTAATCCTATTTACGCAACCAGATTTTTATAACAAACCTTTATGACTTTCACCACACACTAGTAAGAAAATCTTCCAAGGCATACTATGTAAAAATTCAACTCTGAAAGCGTTGCTTTAAGCTGTGCTTATTAAATATGCTTGGTTTGAAGGTAAAAAGACAACGCTTTTTATATACAACATGTTTTGAAACAACCACCTACAGCAGCACAAGGAGAAGGGGGACAGCATTTTAGGGGTAGGTAAGTCAAAATTCAGCTCCACTGACTTTTAAGAGTGTTTGGTAAGACACAATTTTATTTAAAAAGGCATTGCAAAGCCAGTATGTAAGTGCAGTGGAGTGAAAAACTCCCCAAGAGGCTTGACAACTTCGTTCAACAGACCTCGTAAGAGTCTGCTGCCCCCCTCCAGGTGCCTTTTCACCCACCCTCTATTGCCCAGCTTCTCCCTTGCCTTGCAAAACACACTCTGACAATCCATGAGTCTTCAAGTCTTGAATCTTTCATTGTAAAAGAAAAGAGAACAAAACACTTGTACATACTTTGAGATTTCTCTTACTTTCCCTTGGTGCTTCTTGGCTCAGCCCCTCTCTTTTCTTTTTCCGCCCTGAGAGCCCCACCAAATTTGGTGCCCCCAGGCCCAAGGGTTGCTCCTGTCCATCGTTGTCCTCATTTAGTTGTCATGGCTCCATGCTGTACTGATACTGTATCACCACAAGGTTTCTATACACTATATAAGCGGCTCCAAAGGAGCCGCTACAATCCCAATTTAACAATAGTGGTTTAAAAGGAAGATTTCCTATAAATTAGAAAAAAAGTGTATATAAAAACACTATATTAAAAGAACTTTTAACGTTGTAACAAACTAATAAATGGATGCAAAGACAGAGTTAATAATCAAACCTACAATAAGTAAGCATAACACAGAACCTTACGTCCTCTGGGTCATGCCTAAATATTACAGGTTATGATGTTTAACTGAGACTTTCCATCCTTTCACCAGTTTTTGTTACAACATTAAAACGTTCTTTTAATTTAGTGCAAACCGCTTAGCAATGCAGCACAGTTTTTGGACTGACTAACGTAACAGTGGCCTATGATGAACACAAAAAAAATACTACACAAAAGCTCAGGAACTGAAAAAATGTTCCCAAGCAACTGAAGAAGAGAAAGCTATATGCAGTGACAGAAGGTTATCACTGCCCAGGTAATTAACAAGTCATGAGGTAACAGAAGTAAGTGATGGAAAACTGATGCAAGAAATTCCACAGAACAGTATTTAAGCAGAACCGTAGAGAACACTTTCATTGAGAAATTTAAAGTTATTCGGGTTTATGCTGACCAGCTTGTTATTTGCTCATTATCAGAAGAAACATTCCACATTTTGAAAATGTATTTGACAGTGATTGTTGAATAACCACAGCAAAGAGGAAGAGTAGACAAATAAGATGCTTAAGTCACTAGACTTTTTAAAAAGTGCTTAAGGAATGGTCGGTCAGGTACCTAAACATGTCTAAAATCATCCCATGTTACTACCAAACATTTGATGTATTTGCTACCAATTGAAATCCAATGAAAACTGCTTTTAGAAAGAAAAAAAAGTAAAAATTGTGCCCGCCTACAGAGGGAACTGAAATGAATTTGATTACCTCAGTCTATTACAAACAAAAGTGTTCTCATCATGAAGATACCACAACTGTTTAAGTCCTGCTGATGTGGACAAATCTAACACATCTGTGGAACACGTTATTCCATCACCTCACTAACAGTTCTAGAGATCCAAACTGACGTAATATGACACTGGAGCAATGCAAGGAATCACATATTTCTTTGAGACTGAACATTTTGTTTTAGATAAGCAGAGAAACATAAACAGTATTTGCCAGCATCTTTCAAAGTCAGTAAGGCAACTGAACATACTTTTTTTTTTCCCCCTAAGTGGCCGTGCTACTGAAAGCTCTGCAACATAAATCTGCACATACCAGATACACTGTGTGTTCTCCTCCTAGAAGATGTAGTTGGTCGGGAAGTCACATTTGATGAAGTCTGCTTCTCTTCTAACTCTTGCATAGATTCCTGATTAACACAAATACCGAGTAAGCTTGAGTATGAATATGAGATAAAAGGTTAAAATCCACTAATTGCATCTAAACTATTGACACTATCATGTAAAACTAAATAGAATTTAGATCTCAGAACATGTGTTAAAAAGAAAAAAAAAGAAATAAATCACCTTTAGAACATTTTCTTCTTCAAGCTGAAATCTAGCATCATTCTCAGGTGTGTCAGCAAGTGCAGAGTCTGAAACCAAAACCACAATAGAGCACAGCACAAAGTCAATTTCAGGCTCAAGAACATCAGAGTAAAAGCAAGGCAGAAGTTAACTGCACGCAGCATTTACAAAGTAAATTCTAAACAGAACTTACAATCCAGACATTTTGCAACAATGGAAAAAAACAACCATGTTCCATTGCTTTTCAGCTGTGTGCAGCACTTTCCCTGTAACATTACTGAAATGGGAAAGTGGGAAGAAATCTTGACCACAAAGTAGTTCAGAATTTTATTATAAATGTCTTCAAATGATGTCTGCGCATTAGCTGGGACTCTACACTTATGAAAGAATATAGACAGGAAACATTTTACACTTCTTCCTCTCCAAAGTATATTTTACTAGCTATCATCTGATGAGAACACCAAATTAAAAAGACATTAAATAAAAGAAAAATTAACTGTTGTTAATTATATATGCTTACTACCAGACAGACCATGAATTAATAACCTTACAAGAAAAAAATCTGAGAGATAATTTAAACTTGCAAGCATAACAGTAAGCGATATTAAAGAAAACATGTTTCCCATCTTCAGCAGCTAAACCACTGCCTTTAGGGAGAATCAGAAACAAAGGGTGTCTTAACACGGATTTAGAAGTCAAGTTACAAAATGGCTTCCATTGTTTAACTTCTGGTTCATTCCTTGTATTAGCCAAAAATTAAAGCTATACTGAGGATTTTTATACTGCAGGAAAGATGACTGCATGTAACAATTCTCCATTTATGGAGTGGCTATCCACAAAGTTACCACTAAGCTATTTTTTTAATTATATTGCCCCTTTAAAAGGGGACTCAACGTAGCTGAGGATGATCAGTTCTAAATGTACTCCAAATTCAGTTTTGAAAATTAAAACACAACACTTAAGAGAAAGAATAAAAATCATTTGCCCTGACTTCATTGCTGGTGCAAGTTCAAGAAGCTGATTTTTTTTATATTAGATCTTTTTATGTTGTTGAGAGCTTCATGTGTAAGAAATACAAGCAAACGACTAACTTTTCAATTTAGTCCTCTGTGTTCAGCTCTGATTGTGCTTGTTCTGGTTCTAGTCTGACAAAATTACCCAAATGCTGTTTAGACTTTTTTTTTTCCTCCCTCACAAGAAACAGTGTTCGCTTTGATTCACTATTTGTGATGACTCTGGACAGCAAGTAGAGTGTGAAGCCAAATAGCTAATTACAGAGAGATGGATGTTATCTGCTCACTACATGCAAGATGCACTAATGTAAGTTACATTTACCCTACTACTATTTCCCAAAATGAAAAGTCCTCCCAAACTAGCTTACCTTGTTGATTGATTGCTATCAGATTTCTGGAAATCATTGAATATAGTCTCCTTAGATGGGGGACAAAGAAAGAGATGTTTCAAATTAGCTACATGTAATTGCAGAAGAGAGCTTACCATCTTTGAAAATGCAAAGAGTTAAAAAAGGACATACGCGTTATGTTCTCCATTATTTCACAACCAGACTCTCGGAAAAGAATCCCATTTTACCTGTGTTCTTTTACTGAAAAGCTTGTTACTCCAAATAAATCCCCCAGGAGATCATTTGCACAGTGTACAATATGTTGCTGTTTTTCATCATATAATTGTTTAGACATAATATATTGTCCAAGATAGAATATTACCTGTAAAATAAATGACATACACAGACATTAAATACCCAAGTACTGTTGTTTCAAGCATAAGAGAAAACATTACATTAAATGAGATTTGCTCTTCTGACCTTGATTGCCTAAAACTCACTCTGACCTGCAATTTTAATCTATCATTCCCCAAGTACTCTGCTATTCTACTGGCCACCAGATACCTTTGCTCAGATTTTGAGAAACTTCCTAAACAGCACCTAACAAGTCAGCAGGAGAATAAAAACAATACTCAGTCTCAATATCTTCTAAATAAGCTGTGAACTATACTGCTCTGCACCCAAAACAAAAGAACAATCTATCTGCATTCACCGTAATCTACTTTTAGAATTAAAATTCTCACCTCCTTCATAGTAAAAGTGTCCTTTTCTGCACCAGCTAACTTTAACACCTTCAACAATAGTGGCTTTGGTTTAACCTGTGGGGGGAAGAAGAAAAACAGTATGCACCAATTATTCACCAAACCCTGCTTCTGTATTAATCTGATATACAAATACACACCTTTCCACATCCAAGGTTTTTACTTTTGCAAAGTTAAACTTAAAATAACACAAACCCAATCATACTGAACTTGTCATACACTGTACGTCTTAGCTCAAACCGCCATCTTTCATTGGTACATGCAGATTCCTCGATTTGAGCTACAGGATTCATTTGGTGGTTCCAAACACAGGGCTGGGTCCTGGGGAATTCAGCTTCACTCCTTTAGTCATTACAGTGATGCCAAAAGAGAGCGAGGACAGCAAAAGGACCTCTGTGACTGTCAGATCCAGAGTGCAAGTCACAAAGCAAAGTACTGGTCCATCTCTTTCCTAGTCTCTTCCCGTGACAGTTTTCAGGGCTGTGGTTTTGCATTTGTCAGCTGGGCTGCTTTACCTCTGAGAAGTTTTCTTAGCTGGGATAAGCACACCCTGTCCTCTCCATCATTTCAATTATTCCCACTGCTGCCATGGCCTCCCAACCCCCGCACTGTGCCAGCAGAGTTATATTTGCACCCAATCTATGAGAATCAGAGGTAGAAGAGGGAAAAGTTAAAAAAAAAAAAAAAGAAATCACTTTCCCCTCCTCTTTTTTTCCTTCTGGCCAGGACTGTGTCCTGTTCCCATTCACTGCACTGTACCACAAACGGCTGTGCCAGTACCAGTGCAGGAGACAACAAGCTGCAGCTGCTGCCACAACTGCAAGGAAAATACCTGTGGAACCACTGATTGTTCCCAGTACAGTATATTCTAGTATTGCCACTTCAACCATAGCATAACCATTCTAAGAACAGGCTAATATTTAGCTATCCTAATATATCGCCTAAAATAAGAAAAAAAAATAGAAAAGAAACATCTTATAGGAAAGCACGAATAAAATATCATGAGACCAGGAATAATGCTTAAAGCAGGGGTGGAGGGGGGACGGGACTTCCTTATATTACATTTCAAATATCTGCTAAAACCAAAGTTAGGTACATCTTAGTGCATTAACTAGAGTTTAGTTGCAACAATGTCACATAATGAAAACAATAAACAAGCTCACTGACAACCTTAGATGTCTGTTCACCCTTCCTAAGTGCTGAATTATTTAGAGCACGCGGGATATATTACAGTTTCATAGAGGAAGCAAACTTAAACTACTAATGACAGCTGGGCATTGGAAGGCAAAGCACAGTTTCAGATCTCTGAATCCACAACTAGACCCATGGGTCCAGAGCCTTTTACTCCCCAGCCCTCTCTCTCAGATTTCTGCAAGTATAAAATTCTTCTGCCACGCAGATCTGACAGCAGATGGTAGCAACACGTTCTGATTTCTTAAAAAAGGAAAAAATAAACGAAAAAAAAAAATCAATTTTGAACAGTCTGCTGTTCCTTCACTTTTTTGAAATTCTGCTACTTAAGCTTTAACCCTCCTATAAAAAGTAATCCAGTTCAACTGACATTGTACACATGCCATTTTTAACTCATGTGTCAGGTATTTCACACTCAGGAAAACTTACGCAGAAAGCCAAAAAAGCAGAACTGTCACTGTATCATGGAAAGTCTGGACATGTAAAGCCATAAACACAAACTACGACTCTCATTACAACTTATGAATTCCAATAGAAGAGAAAGTGAAAATGACAAATTCAAAAGCCTTCAGTTGTAATGACAAAACTATTTCACAAATGGTGTACACCGTCCAGAACAGAGATCTTCCACAACTCCTCAGTTATGAACGGTTAACAATTTCCACCACGAAATACCATGATCAAACCGGACCGTAAGATCCCTTTTATTGAAAGAAAGCAACCTGACCATCGAGTCTCCAGGAAACAGAGTCTAGAGCTCAACCATCACCCTCCCATCTCAACCCCGAATGAGAAAGATTTCCTTCACAACTACAGGATCAAAGAGAGCTCATCTTCACCGGATTTCCTGCTGCTTCTCTTAACCATCGCTTGCTGAGCGAAGTGCTCCTTTTGAATTAGCAGATGAAAACTTGCAAAAAGCGTGAAAAACCCGCGCGTCCAACAGAGCTACTGACCAGCGCCTCCTGCTCCGAAGCGGTGACAGACGAGGCATCCGTCAGGGAGGACATCTTGGTATTGCACATTTGCCTGCAACGAAGGGGAGCACCACCTCAAAGCGCGGACCACAGCTGCACACCCCGGGCTCGCCCCCCGTCCCGCGCAGAGTCACCCCGGGGCGGGCGCAGGGCCGCGCTGCGCAGCCCCCGGGGGCGGTGGTACCCACTCACCTCGGTGCCCTCGCCCAGCCCACACGCCGGGCTCTGGCGGCGGCGATCTGGTCCGAGTCGGGCCGGGCCGGACTATTTATATAGCGCTGCCAAGAGGAGGCAAGTCGGGGCTTAGCTCCCCCGCCGGCCGCGGCCCGACATGCCTGAGCATGACCAGCGGCGGCGGCGCTGCCGAGTCACCGCGGGCGGGCGGGGGCCGACGCTGACTCACCGCAGCCGCCAGAAGCAGCGCGGGGGGGTGGGGGAGGGCCTGCGTAGCGAAACCGACCCGTCTCCGCGTTCCCCCCCCCCTTCTCCCTGCTTCACGCCGGCCCCGCTCCTCCCGCGGGCAGAAAACGCGGCGCTCACCTCAGCGCCGCGCCCCGAGCGAGTGCGCCGCCGCGCTCCAGCCACCCCTCACCCAGCACGGAGGCCGCCACCCGCCAAAAGCGAGCCCGCAGCGACCCCTCAGCCCCTGGCCCCGAGCGAGCCGGCAATCCCCACGCACCACCAGCCGCGCCCGCTCCGCTGCCCGGCCCGCGGCGGGCGGAGGACCGGGGCCCTACCACGCCGTAGCGCGGTCTGCGCCCAACGCCGCCATTTTGGCCGCAGCGCCGCGCCGACCGTTGGTCTCCCCGGCGCCCCCTAACGGGCTCGGGGCAGAGGCCGCGCCGCGCGCAGGCAGCGGGGCAACGGCTGCGATGAGCCGCGCTGAGGCGACGCCTCTGAGCCCGGCGGCTGTGGGCCGCGCTGCCTGCCCGTCCCCGGGCTGTTACGGGTTGGGGGCGCAGGGCCCGCGGCGTCGGGCAGAACGTAAAAGCGGTGCCTGGGCTGAGGCACAAACAGGGCGAAGGCCTGGCAGCGGCAGGCGCTGTGAGAGCCGCGCCGGGGAAGCAGGACGCTCGGCCTGTCCGTTGCCGGCGGCTTTTTCCTCTCCTTGTTGGTGTCCCCCTTCCCCTTTTATTCCATCCCGCCTGTGTTTACACCTTTGGATACTAGTTTGATTTGCAATGCTCATTTGTCTCTTTAAGTTGTTTCTGCACTGACCTCTAGCAGAGGAAACCAGGAGAAAAGTTTGCATCCAAAGAGAAGTGGGTGCTGTCACATTATCCAATATTCCTCTCATATCCTGTTCTATAATTTTGAATATCTTTAAAGTGTAAGGTACTTGGAAGTATGTTATTTTGATAGGTGCTTATTAACGGCTACACTTCAACTAGAACGGGTTAGTTTTCAGTCTGACTCCCTTTTCTAATTCTGGGGTTTTTTCTTTGCTCATGGTGACATTTAAAAAACATATTTGAATAGTGAAAAGATTTGTTAGAGAACATGAGCCCTGCAGATAGTGTTTAAAGCAGAGTGAGCATAATGCTAATTTTCCATGACAACTAACTTGTCCAAACAAGCAGTGGATAACTGCCTGGACTTGTCCGTTGGCCAAATATAGGTGCTCAGCAACCATGGCACCTTGTAAAAATTCCTGCAATGGTTTAAACCTGGATGTTTGTGTGATGATGGATTTTTTAAGATCAGCTTGTTATCCCTCGAGAGCATAAAGCTCAAGGTCTAGTGAGGGACAGCTGAGAAGCTGACAGAATTTTGCAAAGCGTCTTCAAAACTCCTGTTAGCACCAGAGTTTCAAGGCAAACAGAAATCTGGTTTAAGTGGAATGTCCTGCCACTGGCAAAGTCAGTATCTGCTAATTTCCACCCAGCACCCCAGTTACTGAGAGCCTTAGCTTCATCATGAGGGGAAAATTATGTTTACACAAAAATGCAAGAGGTTAGAACCAAATGGCTACATTCAGTTAATGTAACGCTGAATAGCAGTATTACCAATGCTCAGTCTTTTCCTGATGTGACATGAAAGCTTATTTAATTCCTATACAAAATGCACTTTATTGAACCGAAGGAAAACAGAAATAGAGTGTTTATGTAGTTCTCCCCAAAATGTATCACATTATTGAGCTTTGTCTTAAGCACAGTATCATTTTGCTAAGGCTGTGTGGAAATTAAGGTGCTTTTTAAATTACCGGTGACATTTTCTACAGTCCAAGACTTACCAAACTGGTAACTATAACTTTATTTTCCCACTTCTCAATCAATAAGCATCTTGTGACCAATTACTTTGAGATTAAATTTGGATTCTTTAAATAAGATTCATTAAATTAATTAACAATTAACTAACTGCTAAGGATAAAAAAAACCAAACACTTTCTGTGTAGAATATTTTTATCAGTCTTCAAGGACAATCTCTCTTTTCTCAGACAGACTAATCTCAAGTAAGGGGAGGCTGTGAGTAAGTAAAACAAGCTGTCCGTGCTTGCTTAGGGAGATAGGGAAATATTTTCTGACATGCAGTGGTGCACTGCTTCTGTCATGTTTGTCACTAGTTTGTCATTAATACTGTCATCAACAGACATAAATATTTTCTGATACTTGATAATTCTGGACAAGTATAATTAAGAAGTTTTACTTGAAGGGTGAGTAATAAGCTTGTATAATTATTAGAGCTGACTTTGCCACTATTTCAAGGTCATAAAAAGAAAAGGAGACATCACTATGGCAAGACCGGACCTGTGTATTTTATTTATAATGCTACAAAAAATATCTGGAGCAGATGTAGCCCAACTGCCTTAACTGGAGATACCTACTTTATATTGTGGTTAACTAACATGGTATGAGACCCTTATTAATATAGGCCCAGACTCTAACTGTAGACATTTCATTGTTTAATGCTTGCAAGCTAAATTATTTTCTGAGTTTGATGTGGTCTACCTATAGGCACGTATGCCAGAGGAAAGATGGGTCACTGAGCTGCAGGGGTGCCCAACACAAGAAAACAAACGGGCCATTAAAGACTTCCATTTCAGATTTTTGTTCCTCACCGTAATTCTTTTTTCCCCAACATGTGCTATTTACCCTTTCCTGGCTGCTGCCTAGTCAGCATCCAGAACATATATGAAATGGTCCGAAGTTCCCAGGTGCTGATCAGAGACACAGGTGGCCAGGGCTTGCAGCTCTTATCTCTAACCCATTTGCTGCTTCTTGGCTATCAGATGGGTTAACCTCACATGCTGTCTATCAACTAACTGCTCCCAGACACAAAAAAAACAACTCCACAACCAAAAAAAAAGGCTCTAGAGCCTTCCATTGTGCTGATGTATCCTTTCCAAAGCCTTAGACTCCATGTGCTGCAGATTGTCAGGCACTGCACGATAAAAGGACAGAGGAAAAAGGATGCTGAGATGCAGGTGGGGCATGTGTGGCTTAACGGGGCTTTGTGCCAGGCCTGTCTGCTGCAGCCGTGACCCCACATGCTAGACAGTGGGTCAGTACACTTCTGTGCAAATAAAAGAGAAAGAATTTTGTTGTTTTATTGACATTCCTGTTTTGTTGTGTAAGAAAAAGCACATTGATAAGAAATCCTCATGCCAGTAATAGCGTATTCAGTGCAGAGAACTTACACTTTATAAGCTCAGACCTATCCCAGTGGAGATGTCTGTCAGTACCAGCACCAGAAACTTCTTCCTATAAATGACACCCAAATTCTACTAAACAAAAAGGAGACACAGCCTTTCTGGGGGCAATTTTGAGCAGACGGTAATGACAAGCAAGAATCAAGAGCAAAGCTCATAGCAGCAGTGGGAACAAAAAGACCACACATGATGGATGCTATTGCAGCTATTTAGCAGGGAATGCTAAGCTGTACTTTGCTGTTAAACTTGTGGTTTTCTGGTGTACAGGAGCTATGGTTTTGAGCTGCCCAGGGCTGCACTGCCCCTCCCAGCAATCCCAGCTGCTCTGCGGACCAGGTGGCACGGCAGGCGTTCTGCAGCTTGACCCGCATCTGCAGCCTGGGCTTAAATACCTGCAGTATTTTATGGGTGGTTCGGATATGAAATTGTCAGTTTCTTACATTTCCATAATTGCAGATTCAACCTTTTTTTATTTTGAAAAAAATGTAAAAATATTTCAGGTGTGCTGGCAAAGATAGTGTCAAACAAAATGGTTTTCTCGCAGCTGTTCATGAACTCTTACCTCCCTCCCACAGGCACTGGTTCAGGTGTGCCCTGCTCTGTGAGCCTTAAGTACAAGCTTCTTCAAAAACACCTGGAGCTGGAACAATCCCACATCAGAAAACAAGAGTTCTGCTTTTGTTTAGTACACATACACATTCCTTTGTGCATCTGGGAGACACTGGTAGTCTGTCTGCACAAATCTGATTCCTATTTGGTAGCAGCTCAATCAGCCACAAGCAAAATTAAATGAAACAATACTGTATGCCTTCTGAAGGAAGGCCAACTGGCAAAAACATAAAGCAATTATCTTGAATTTCTGTCCAGAAGTGCTGAGTATCTAACATGGAATGAAAGGTTTGGGTGGTTTTTTCCCCTCTCCTTTTCTGTTTAGTCTTCGCTTTTGAAAGAAGCTGGTGGAGCAATGCTGAAGAACTGAAGCATACTTTTCTCCTGCTCTTGTTAAGCAGGAGTGAAGTAGGTGGCTAGATTGTGACCATTGCCTGCTTTACTAATCTGTAGCTGTGAAAATTAAATAATCCATTGATCTCTCCTTCTGTAGAAGTACTTGATTGCATGTAATTAGATCAGAGAAAGCCTCAGTTTAACAATGGTCATCTGCCTTGTTTAAGCAAACTAGGAAGACCCCGGTTCAGTTTAGAACTGTTCTTTTAATTCAGTGCTCGTTTGTCATTCAAATGTGCTATTTAGTCCAGCACAAAACACATTTCTGTTGAAGGGAGTGGCCCAGAAGGGTGTGTGGGGTGTGCACAGGACTCACATGAAAGACCAAGAAGCTTCTTTCAGAAGCTCATGAGGAAATGGAAATGTATTAGGGGACAACCTAGACCTAGGAGAGGCTGAGAGCAAACAAACGCAGCACCAGTCCAAATCCAGTCTGTTTGGGATGCCATGTATGGACAGAACTACAGCTGACAATGAGGTCAGGCCTGAAGTACTATTAAAGTCAGGCTGCAGTTTGGGTTAGAGGAGGGGAAGACAAAAAAATATTTTAACTGTCTGGCTGTTACTTGAACTGTTTGTTACTAACAACAAAACCCAGCAGGGTGTTATATTACACAAGCAGCTTCTTAACTCAGACCCATTCTATGCACATCTGATCATGTATCTCCTAGAATTGTCCCAGCCTTGCTAACCTACTTGTACACATCTCCCCTGCATGCTTCCATGCTTGCTTTCTAGCTGCCTGTTATACAAGGAATATACCCTTTATTTTGGACCACAAAGTTGCTATACCATCCTCCCTTGCAGACCTTGTGCTCTGATCCACAGTTTAATGTGAGGGAATAGTAACATCAGCACAAGGGCTGGGAGGGACCTGGTGCAGTTTTACCAGGAGAGGAGCTGTATCTGTGCTAGATCAGTCATCTTGCAGTGACTATAGTGACATGGACTTTTCTGATCAATGTTTTGTCCATCTGGTGAAACCTGTAAACTCTGATGTTCAGAGAGAGTCTGTAGCACCCTGAATCACAGTCAGCAAATCAACCTAGGCTCCACTTGAGACCCAAGCCAAGAAGATGACTGAATCCATGGGCTCCTAATAGTGAGTTTGTATGCACTGCATTGCTCTCTGTGTAAACGAGCAAACCCAAATCACTGCACAACTTTATGTCCAGACAGTGGTTATTCAATCCTCTTGCCCCTTCCACTTCAAAACAGTGCTGTATTTGGTCTGAGTGAAAGACCCTCTTACGGGAAAAACACAAAAGGCCAAGTTTTCTAGCTCAAGAGCCAGTGTGTAGATGTACAAGAATGACAGGCTGGCAGACTAGAAAATAAATTCACCAGTGAATCCCAGACAAACTTATACTGAGTTTTCCTTTGACCTAGCTGGCAAAGTAGTCTGTGAGACAGTGTTTTACGTCTCAAGCATATTGAGCTTCACACAGAAAGCAGGCTATACTGGAGCGGCAGTCTTGAAGCATGTGGACTTGTGATCTTTCAAGTTTGCATAGCATAATGAATATGCAGTAAAGTTCTTTTTTTAATTATTTGTTATGTTTCCATTGGTATATTTGTGTTCTGATCTAAAAAAAGGATCTGAAGGAAAAGGGATTCACACATGGCATATACATATATGAAGAACATATATGTTCTTCTTTAACTGCCCTAACATCCAGACAGCCTAGTTGTGATATGGTTGTAGTGGGCCACACATTATACTTTCATCTTGAGTGATCTTTTCCCAGATTTTTTTCTTCCAGCCATAGCTGGAATTGGAGGGTTTAGATTTCTGAAATCTCTCAGAACTTGCATCCTTCATATCTATGGATGGCTGATTGAGTGGCTGATTTCCTCCCCTCCACATGTACTTGCATTTCCACAAAGAACATAACCAGTCATTTTGTTCTCCATTGGCAATAAACTTCCAGGATGGTTCAAGTACCTTATCAATATGCTGTAATCAATTAAGGAATGTTAAGGATGTGATAAATGCTGTTTATTCACTGATGCTCTTAGTGGCTCTGTTTGACCTGTTCCTTCCATTGATCCTCAAGGTTTGTCCCTTGCTCTCACAGAGGCTACCTAAAACACGGAAAGCAGCTATTTAACCTCAGCATTTAGGCTCCACCTGTGCATCAATTGTATCAATTTCCCATTCTTTAGCTACTCACAGTACATCTCAGCTCCTTTTTCCTATTCAAATGTCTGTTAAGAAAGGGCTGGGAAAGTAGGGACTAAACCTCATCTCCCAGAATTAATGGACTACTACTGTCAGGGAGTCTATAGCAGGAAATATTTCTGTGTTGTAACAGAACAGACAAATGTCCCTCAAGATCTTTGAGATCTAAAGATGTCTGCAAAAATTATTTCACCTTCAATGGCAATCTACCATAGACAAAACCCTTCTTCTGTGGAAGATTATTAGACTAGGTGCAAGGAGTTAACTCAGGGTCTTCCAAAGGCCAGGACAACTTTAGGGAACTGAGCTGGCTAAGAAGATAGCTGGGTGTTCCTAGGAGGAGTTCTGTGACAGAGACGCAGCGGGCAGTTCTGCTGCAACAGCCTTGATGATTAATCTGCTTGTGCCAAACTCTGTGCTGAGGCCCTGGAACACAACAGACACAAAAATCAAAGGGAAAGCTCTTATACATTTCCCCCCCCCCCCGCCTTGAATTAAGAGAAAAGCTCTCATATATATTTTCCACTCTCACAGCTGTAGTAAGAAACACTAAGAAAGTGGGATTTTGGCATTCTGGATTTCAGGTGCCAGACACTGGTTGGGATGACCAGCAGTGTCTTGAGCTTCTTTTTTACATTCAGCTCTGAATTTCTCCACGTTGGCCCCTATGTTGTTTTCCTCCCAGCACTTGCATATTCTTTACCACCTTCTCCCCTCCATAACATTGCTGCTTTTCAGATTTTAGAATCATTAAGGTTGGAAAAGACCTCGAGGATCATCAAGTCCAACTGCCAACCCAACACTGCCTAACTCACTCAACCATGTCCCTAAGCACCATATCTACACATTTCTTGAACATCTGCAGGGATGGTGACTTTGTTCATGTTTCCACAGTGTATTTAATAATCTCTAGACATATAGAAATAGTTTAATACAAAGAGCTTGATGTTGAAATAACTATAGGTTAGCAAATAATTCTGCTAGACTTAAGGAAAATGCAAAACCAAGGTCTTAAACAATGTGTCTTTGTATAATAGGCAGGATATGTCTGTCTAAAGTAGAAGTTAAAAATGATGAAATATTAGTTTGGTCAGCAGCCCATGAAGAACTGCTTAGAGTTGCCAAAAGAAGTAAGAAACTAGGAGAAAGGTAATTCTGGCATGGAGAGATCACGACCACTGACTCACGGACAACCTACCCCAATTATACCACCAACTCAAAAGAAGAACTAAGCATGCATACTAATTTATATACTAGGTGAGATGTGGACCAATCATTAATAGAATAATAATGCATAGGTATTAGGAAGTTACATACATTAATGCTTCATGTACAAATAATGTGAAAGCTCGGTGTGTGTCTTGGGACAGACACCATCTCTGCACAGATGTATGACAAAAGGAAATGCCTGCGCTGTGTGTGTGGATTGGCTCTTTGCACACTGGGTGATAATCTCAGTTTTTAGGACAACAAGCTTGTAAACTATTCTGCAAATGCTCTTACATGTCCAAATTTTTGGTAATTATATGCAAAAATGTTTGTAGAATTGGATCAGTGAAGAAGCATATAACAAGAGGGTTTACTCCTTTTAAACAGTGTTTCAATAACCTTACATTTCATCCCCTGCCTTTCTTCTTGTATTGCAGAGTTTTAGTTTTTCACAGCTCCCACCTGAAAGCCACCTGGTTCTGGTTTCTAGCACGTGGCGTGTTTCAGCCCGAGGAGGACTCTGATGGGTCCAGCTGCGCTAGAGAAACTTGAACAAGACAGGTAGTTCTTGTACGTGACTTGTTTTTGTAACCAGAATACTTTTTTTTAATTTTTAAACTAAATATGAAACAGGAAAAGTAAGGGGAATCCCCCACCCCAGCAGCCCTGCAAACTGAAACCTCTTTCTAAGTATGGGTGGGCAATCCAGAGCAGGAGCACAGTCTTTATCAGGAAGGCAAGGTTTGGGGAGAGAGAGAGGAAGTATTAATCCAAAAAAAGTATATGAATTTTTCAAGGATGTGTACCATCAGCTTGGTTTTCTGCCGCCTCCCTGTCTCCATGAGCGGGCCCGACAGCCCCCGCCTGCGCCCACAGGCCTCCAGCCCCGGTCCCGCCCGGCCTGTGTGGAGCTGCGTCCGTGGCGGGTGGCTGCCGCCTGCGCCACCTGGTGGAGAAAAGGGTTCTTGGGTCTGCAGGCCTGGCAGAAAGGCTCTGGGAGGATCGGAGGAAACGGCCACAAACTCCGCTCTCGTGAGACCCCACCGGGAGTACTGATCCAGCTCTGGAGTCCTCAGCACAGGAAGGACGCGGACCTGTTGGAGCGGGTCCAGAGGAGGGACACAGAGATGGTCAGAGGGCTGGAGCACCTCCCCTGTGAGGACAGGCTGAGAGAGTTGGGGCTGTTCGGCCTGGAGAAGAGAAGGCTCCAGGGAGACCTTAGAGCAGCTTCCAGTACTTCAAGGGGGCTACAGGAGAGATGGGGAGGCACTCTGTCAGGGAGTGCAGTGACAGGACAAGGGGTAATGGTTTTAAGCTGAAAGAGGGAAGATTTAGATGAGATATTAGGAAGAAATTTGTCACTGTGAGGGTGGTGAGACACTGGAACAGGTTGCCCAGAGAAGCTGTGGATGCCCCATCCCTGGAGGTGTTCAGGGCCAGGCTGGATGGGGCCCTGGGCAGCCTCCTCTAAGTGGGAGGTGTCCCTGCCCATGGCAGGGGGGTTGGAACTGGATAATCTGTAAGGTCCCTTCCAACCCAAACCATTCTGTGATTCTATGAGTCTATTAATACCTGAGTTCTCTCTTGCCTCCAGACAAAGCAAGTGCATAGACTTTCTGTCATTCCTTCATTCAGCTGGTTTCGCAGGGTCCATTTTAGTACTCAGCTTAGCTCACTCCTGTCGTTTAATCTTTATAGCTGTGGTAGTTTTGATTCTATGCCTGAATTTTCTTCTGCCTTTCTTTGTGTACCTCGAGAGATATGCGGTCACTGGGCTTTGACTTCTGACCCACCTCACTTATCTTAACACCATGTTGTTCAGATACGAGCCAAGGCCAGAGAGGACATTCTGAGAGAAAAACACCACAGTAGTGTTACTCACAAGGGAGAAATCCCAAATCCACTATCGTGGGTCTGTAAGGTATTGCTGCGTGGTGACTTGGCTGTCAGGAAACAAGGCTGCAGTTTCCTTACACAAGTAAAACAACCTCACACAACCATATCCAGAAATGCACCACAATGAGATATTTGAGACCACAGGTCTTCTGGTCTTCAACACCAAAATACAGAATTTCAAGAAGATTCATGACAATGCTTTTTTCCCCCAATATCTACTGAAGAAGGCAGAATACAGACCACCCCTTTTGGCAGATACTTGCCTATCCTGATCTTTAGTTCATTCAATGCAAAAGATGCCACAATATATAATTTCCTCCTTCTTACTGGATGGGATGTAGGCAAAGCTGCGGAGAATCATTAACTTAGGTCTGTCTTACCCTTTTCCTGATCCCTAATCAGCCACATTATCTGCTATACCTACTCTGCTTCAAGAAATCTACCAGTGCTGCCACCTACTCAGCCGCACTAAAATGCACTAAAATGGTTGTGTTTAATGGTGAGGTGGTGAAGATTCAGCAGGCATTGCTTTGCTAGGTGTGCTTCTTCACAGAGATCTGTTCCCATCTACCTCTTCCATCCTCTTGATGCCCTTCAGTTATACTAGCACAGATATTTCTGCATCTACAGCATCAAGTGGAGAAAGTGATGTGGCACACCTGAGGAATACTGCATTTTTTTCTGCAGGTTGCTTTTCAGTCTGAACAGTTCCCTGAGGTAATCCTGAGTAGCTGCACAGTGCCAGGACATCACTGGAATGGTGTCAGACAGGTAGGCAGGGGAAAAGGCGGGATCTGCTTCAGCGAGCTTTAGCAAGACTACTGCTGAAGCTTACAGAAAGCTTGGCTGATTTCAGACCACACCACTGCAAAAGAGGTGTCCTGTTCTCCTTGTCTCCTCGCTGCTGGCTACAAGCTTTGATGGTGAGACCTTTTTCGGAAGCAGTGTGGTGTTGCATTGACTCAGACACCTTGCACAGTTAGGTGATGCAGCAGAGCCCAGCAAATATCTCACTGAAAGAAGCTCCTGAGCCCATATAATGCCGTGTGGAAACAATGACCGTGCCAGGAACTGTGCATTCCCAGCCAAGCATTTATTTGAGCTGTCTTTGGCTCATTTGATGACAGATTTAGCTGATTCAACAGCAGGATATTTACTTTTATTTGCTGCTAGTATGTCAGCTTGCTTTATCATACAGTCACATGAACATGAGACATCACAAGGAAAGCAGCAGGAACACACAGCTGGAAGCAGAGAATTGGAGATGGAAATGGGGAAATAACCCCTTCTGAAGGCAGGGAGCTATTCAGTGGTCTTTCCCTTATCATCTAACCACACCTTGAATGCCCTGCCCTTACCTGCAGCATCAGTCACCGGGGTTGATAAGCCCTTGCAGTGTCTCCTGTGATAGAACTGGGTCCAAATTCCCAGAAGTTCCCCTCAGGTGTTATTTAGGAAGAAGTAAAGAGTATGCTACCACTGATAATTACTTTAGCTAGCCCTAGACAGCTTTTCCTGTGTTGCAAAAGAGCTGAAAGCTTTCTTTGCAAGATGAGTTGGGTTGATTGCACCATTGAAGACACTTCTGATGGCAATTTGCAGGCTGTTCTGTTTTATAGCTCATTTGCTCTGTACTTCAAGCTGAACTTGTTCTTTTCTGTGTAAGCTTCTTTGAAAATTTACATCTTGACATCTGCAGAGAGCAGCTCTCAGCTGTGTATTTTGCATTCCACTTGTGGAGATACTATGGGAATTTCCTTTGTGATAGCAAATACATTTTACCCTGGCAACATTTTCTTCTTGAGAAAAGACTGAGAAGCGAGGAGGCCCTCTTTCATCTTGTGGCTAATCTTTCCATCACTTTCAAAGCATTTTCCCCACAGTTTCAAAAGTATGATCTTGAATATTTCTTTGCCTACCAGCAGGCATGATTTGCTGTTGTTATTACAGCTTTGACCAAGCAGCTCTAGCAAATAAAGTTGCTCCAGCTCAGGACATCACTTCCCTCTGCCATTGACTGTATTTTGTTAGCAAAAGTTACTGCCCTTGCAACACAGCAGGTCAAAGGGATCACTACCCACATCTCAGCGGGTTCCCTTCACAGTCTGGCATGTTGGACTTTACCCAAATGACTGCATCTAAGGGAGACCACGGCACAGGCACACATTCCTCTTTGCTGACACAGATGAGAAAGGACAATTGTCTCTGGAAGAGGAGAAGCTGCAAGTAGCTGGGGAACAGTACTGTGTCTGTCACGTCACTGTCAGTGGGTGCACACGGAATACGAGTTAAGAGTCCTTTTGGTCCATACAGTTATTTTACACAAGACCAAACAGATGACTGCAGAATACTAAGGCAACTTTATGGTTTTATGGTTTTATCTCTGCTTTCTTTATGCATATCAGCTCTCCATTTTCACTAGGTTTTGGTTCCAGTTTTCAATGCAAACAATACCAGTTTAGAGCCCAATGTCTCTGGCTTCTTCTGCTACAACCCAGTACTGTCAAGCCACTTTTGCAGAAAAGGCTTTCCAGAAGTTTGTTTAATTTCAGTCATTCCTAGCCCCAAAATGTTAAATCCTGTTAGTCCATAAGGATGTCACATCCTAATATAATTTCTTTGGATATCTTTGTATGCATTGATTTACATACATTTTTAAAAGGAAGCTCCAGAGACCAGGGGACTGCTTATCTTACTTTTACACCCAATGAAAGCACTGAGAATACTTGACTACAAGATATTTAAATCCTGGCTTGCTTAGGGACATGATTAGAAAATCATGTCTAATCTAACTGATTAGAAAATTAAACAGCCTTTAAAAATAATATCCAAATGATTTCTGATTTGTGTGACATCATGTGAATTATTATAGGCTCTCAAATTAGTAAAGCTGTCTTCACAGAAGCAGAAACAGCTCATGTAGCACAGACTGGTTCAGCTAAACAGAGCACACTGAAAAAGAGAACCAACATACAAACCTTCCAAAGATCTTCCCTTTACACAGGAGACAAGGAGAATAGAGAGCTGCCAGTCCATGGGAGGCTGCAGAGGCAGGCAATGAGCCACCAAGGCTCAGAGCCAGCCAGTCTCCTGAAGACTTCAGGATCACTTATAGGCACGTTAGTATGTTGTGGAGTGTTTGAGGAGCTCTTTGAGGGCTTCTGGCTGAGAGGCTGATAGATGTACATGAAAATAGGGCTTTCTTGATGTTTATGTGCAAAACCTTCTTCAAAACCTGCCTTCGGAGGCTGGGCATGTGGACATTACATCTGGACTACTGAAAAAGAGTCTCCCACCCTGCCCTGATTCCCTCAATCCTTTTTCTAGCCATGCAGTGTCACTCTTCTCCCTGGTCTCAGCACTGACACTGGCCTGCCTGCACAGTAAGGCAATGAACTTGCTGTCTGAACCAGTCACAGCTATTCGGCCTAGAAGGGGTCAGATAATCTCCCAGCTCAGACAGATGAAGGGGCAGAGGCAAGTGCCCAAGCTGTGTTCATGGGGAGGAGCAGGACATGGGCCTTGAACCAGGAACATGCTGTTCCACTGACTCTGCCTTCGCATATCATGTGTGCTAAGAGCATCTTTCACTACATCTGCTACGTTCCAGGAGTTTCTGATTTTCAGACTACTTGTATCTTAATTTCTCTCTGTGGCATCCAAAATGTGGTTCGAATGACACCCAAGCACAGCTGGTTCTGTAATCTTGCATCTAGTTTTACAAAAACAGCTTACTGTAGGTGCTGAGCAACCCCAGCTCAGTGCCATCCTCCTGCGTGTCCATCCACTCTGCTGTCAGCTGGACCTCCTTGTGACTGTGGGTTGAAACATGGCCCATGTTCAGGGCTAGGAGAATTAAGGCTTATGTCCACCCTGATAAAGACAGAACTATCCCTGACTCAAAATAGCCTCTGTGGGAAATTTTTGCTTGGGCTTTGCTTGGGAAACAAATTTACTGCATCTCTCTCCCTCTTTTTTCCTACCTGTAGACCAAGATCTTATGGAAACTGCACCTGAAGAAAAGCTGAAGAAGCGGGTGTCTGGGAGTGATACTAGCTAAAAAACATTGGTACATTGTTAATCCTGATCAGAAGAATCATCTTACCACTCAGAGAAGTGAGATCGTGTGTTTTCAGAAATGTATCGTAATTGCCTGAAGGATGTATGAACACCACTGGCGGTTTCTCCTCTCAACTGGTAGGAAAACAGTTTTTGACTAACCACCACAAGAAATGCATTTAAGAAATAAACCACTTTGGATCCCAGAAGACCTTAACATTGCCCTCCCGCTCCTTGCAGAGTAGTGCTTTATTTCACAACAGTTGGTGCTGTATAATACCAGTGGCTTTTTCCATTCTGCTCAGAGCCAGAAACCTGAGTGGAATCAACATGCACACGTGTAGATAAATTACAAGATCCTAATCAAAGTTTTTAATATCCAACTCCAATGTATTGTGAAGCAAAACCTATTCAGTCCCTGCAGTTAGTTCATAAAGTAAAAGTGTGCAAATGGTTTCTTTTCCCCCAAAGAATAAGGAGGATTAAAACAAAAGCATTACCAACAGAGTAAGGAAGCACAAGAAGGACTCCGTTTCTTTGTTAAACAGCTTACCTAATTCAGTTGGAGACCAAAAAAAGTCAAACTTGTCAACTATGCAGCTTCATTTCTGGCAAGGTTGAGCACATGCCATTCTCAATGAAGTCCAATTGAAAGGGAAGTTCATGCTGACAAATCTGGCCCTGCTATTCAGATGCCTAATCGTGGAGTTCAGCATCTCAATTTAGACCTTACATTTAAAAACCTGCCTAGATGTATACGTGCTGTATACTCTCCTCAATTGTCTCTTAATCCACTGTCTCTTTTTTTTTTTTTATTCACAGCCACCCCTGTTCCGTGGTCCCAGTAGCCATGATTACTTCACGTGCTTTGCCCGATCAGAAGACAGCTCATTTGAACAAGTTTGCTTCTCAGCCTCTGCTTTGTAAGAAAATAAAAATACAACTGTTTTCTGTGCCAAGGTCATTAAAAATTACATTCTTATACTGTGCTTCAGCCAGAGATCTCCTCCCTGCACTTCCTGGATGTGTCACAGCTGTCTACGGTTCTAAAAATAATCCTGCTCTTTTCTGACACACTGCTAGCCTGCATGTGCACCCTGCATGTGCTAGGTACTCGCACAGCCATGCTGGACTTCTTAGAGCTCCTTAAATATAACCATGTGCCTTCAAATGAAAGGCTTATATTCATATTTCTATGATTTGTTAGTGGCTTCACAATGTATCTTTGCAATGCTAATCCTCAAACAAACTTTGGATCATCCCCACTACTTCCTTCTAAATACATAATTGACTTTCATTACATTACGTTTAATCTGTCCATGTCTCTTCCTGCGTTTCCGTTACAAAGGCAGCCCATTGTGCCTATTAGGTACTGAGCTGCAGCTGGGAAAGCACACGTAACTCCCGAGCTGGCAAATTACTTCTTAATTCCGGTTAACCGGACTCCTGTATTTCAAGCAATTTTTTTTTTTTTTTTCTGGATTGGAAGGCTGTTAAGGGGCTCTAGGTAAAAGAAGCAATACTGAGTGTGGCCAATATATTTCTGTGAGCAGTGAATACAGTTTCGGTCTCAATTCCAGAAAATACAGTATAATCATACAGAAAGAGCAGTCAAACAGGAAAGGGAGCTTTCTTATGCACCTACTAAAGGGAAATGACAAAGACTAAAATTTGAAAGGATTAGTAACTGCAACTAAAACAGTGAAAATGGATTGCATTTCCCCTCGCTTTAGTTCTTGTACCGCAGATTGCAACCGTGATCCTTTGGGCTGGGTTGGATTCCCCACAGCAGCGCTGACTGGGCTCTGCAGTTACACAAGGTGATGGAGTATGTTCATCCATCCATTAGACCTTTCAGCTACCAGAGGAAGACAGGAGCACAATCCAAGTCAGATGAAAGCAGGAACAGTAACTTCACCGAGACAAGCCCTGTAGGGAGAGGTGATATGTTTTCATCGGACCAACCGACAGATAAAAAAAGCAGCCCAGCTCTCAGGAACACAAACCCCCCTTCACTAAGCCCAGCATCACTGGGAGAACAGGAGGCGGAACAATAGCTCCCTTGTCTCAGGAAGGTTAACCATTGCTGTGGGATGAATCCAGCAAAGATTTTATACAGTCTGAATCTAGCTATTTCTTATATTTTCAGTTTTTGTATTATTAAAAACTAGTTTAAACTAAATTTGTCAACTGCTGCAGCACAGCAAGAATTCATACAATTCAGCTCTTCCAGTCTTTACAATACCTGCCTGGACATAAACCCACACCTCTCCCCAGTGCTTAGCATGGGTCTTTTTGGTAAGATAGCTCTGGATTTCTCAGTACCCAAGATTATATCAGCTCCTGCTGATAGTTTTTTGTTTAATGTTCTTAACCTTCTGTGGCTGACATCCCAATCATCTTCGCAGCAACTGAGCTGTCAAATGGAAGGCTGAGGCTGCGATCAGAGAAGACAGTGAATTTGTACAGAGCAGAAACCTGGTGCTTCTGGGCATCTACCCGATTAAAACAGTAAAGAAACAAACAGAGCTGTTATCTTTCCAGTTAGAAGAGTGAAATTCTTGTGCAAAACAAAACATACTTTCACTAGATATCCAGTCTACCTTTCATTTATTCAACATTCCTTTCCTTTTTGTTTTCTTATTAAACAGGGAAGTTGGGTTGTGAAAGGCTAACGTAAAATTTTAAGAGGAAAAATATCCATAATACAAGCAAACACTGCAAGTCTGCAATCCAAACTTTTGAAAGATTTTGCAGATGTGACAGACGAGACATGGGTTAGACATTAGCTGTACTCCAAAATGTTATAAAACACTCTTCTGAAGCTCAAAATGAGCAAGCTTTGACTACCACTAATGTTTTTTAAAAAGTGTAATAGAAACTGTGGGTAGCCCAAACAAGACTTTAATGTTGCTTTAGTCCGAGGCCATCACTGAGCATTCATTTCATGAAATGAGAGAGAGAGAGGATACATTCCTGCTGAATTGCAGCTCTGTGTTGAAGGTAAGACTTCCTGCAAGACAAACCTCCTTTTCATACATCTAACAGCAGCAAACCACTCTCCTTCAACCTCGAGCCCTGAGAGTGGCTGTTCACCCATCAACAGGAAAACTCCTCGGACACAGTGCCCCTAGAGCCTGCAAGATCTTCACAAGTCATACAAAACCAGATGCAAAATCCATCAAACAAGTGCTGAATTACCAAAGCTAAAGGTAATGCAAAGCTTTGAACCGAGTATCGGTAAGTGAAGGCATACTCCCCGTTCCTTTGGGGAAAATGAGAAAACCTCGTGTATGTTGTTCTGGAGTGTTTTCAGGAACAGGGCTAGCAAAGGTAACTTACCACCAGTCACTCATGTTTTAGTTACAATCATCTGGATCTGCTCTTACTTTTAAAAGCCACTCTGGTATTTACGCTAGCTTTTCCCCTGGAACTACATTAACGGTAGCTTTTTAAAGTAAAGAATGCTAATATAAGCAGCAAAGCATCTGATGGCAGAAAAGGACCAAGGTCCATCTTGTAACCACAGTTCAGTCATATGTAGCATATGAAGTCAAATGAAAAGCAGGAAGAAATCACCGGGGTTTGTACACTACAGCCCCGACGGCAACAGCGCACAGAGGATGATGGCTACATATTGTTAAAGATGCCAAGTCTCTGATTTCTCTTTCAAGGCAGCCAAAATTGAATGAAATACCTATAATTATCAGGAAAACGTATTAACGTGATGTAGCATAAACTAGAATAAGAAGGTTTCCCACCAGGTAAGTGTCAGTAATTTTTGTAAGACTCCACTTTCACCTCAGGATTTAAAAGTTTGGCCAAGTACATCATCACAGTGCTTGCAGGAAAACCATCCAAACTGAAAGTGTCTCTTACCCTTTCCTTCTCTTTGTTGTTTTACAGTCTCCGGAAGGAAGATTCAGTCTCTCTAACATATAACTCAACATATACCTGCCTGTGAAGGAAGAGTTGGCTGGTGCAAGTTACCTTATTCTGGCATTGTAGTAGTTAAGTTCATTTTGCTCCCGCCCTCCTCCCCAGTACCACTGGGACAGCATGGGGACTTCTCTGCTAAGGAGTGTGGGAAGAGGCCTGGATGGAGATGGAGAACGTATGGAGACTGGAGCACTGAGGAAGGGCTTAGGTGGGGGGAAATAAACGGTGAAGAAAACCCTACAAGCGGCTTGTCAGTGGGCAAGCACGTGCACACATACACATGGGTCCCTGTATTTGCCCAGGGGAGAGGAGGCATGCAGCCACCCTCCTTTCTGTCATGAGTTCAGCATTAAAACATGCAAACTCCTTGAAATATTTAATAGACAGAAATCCAAGTGGCACCATTTTCTTACACACACCTAGACCCCTAAAGTGTATGCAATTCAAGCAGAAGATGAAAAAAGACAAGAACAAACGTTCTCCCCTGCAATAAGCAGATTATCAGTCAAGTGACTAAAAATTTATTCCCAGCCTACACATGGTATCCAAAGAAACAATACATACAAAGATCTGATTATCCCACAATTACACAAGCCTCCTGGATTTCATATTTTGAATCATATGACAAAGTTCAAGATACTTTATTCATTAGATACAACAGGTAAATTTCAAAGGAGAGTTCCTGAATGTATGAAAAAAAATCACTTGTGACCTCCATGATTTACGCATTCCCGCAACAGACTGTATTTATCATGTATTGTTTTACTGATACTGTTAACTTTCTCTTGCAGATCTGCTCCTTTCCTTAAGAAGTCATTTGTATTTTCAGACATGTCTGTTTTGTTCATTCTACCACTTTATATTTACATCAGTCTCATCAGAAATACTGCTGTCATACAGGCTTCTGTTGTTTTATTTTTTTTTTTTGTAAGAATCTTTGCAGTCTTTCTACATTTTAGAAGAACTTGTGCACAGCACAAATTAATTCAAATGGTTTTCTCAAGTGTATGTACTGAAGGATATGCATCCAGAGATTGTCCTGTCTGAACACATCTTTCAGTAGTCCAGTCTGTATTTTTAAACTAATTATAGATTTATAAAATGTATACAAAAATTATCCTTGGACCAGTACAATGTCCAAGACGCAGTCGGTAAAGATGCAAAATTATTCCGGTATCTTTAACTCTGAAATAATATAGGTGTAAACTTCGGTTACATAGAGAAATAACTTTTTCTTAAATCAAGAACTCTGTAACTGAATAAATAATTTACAAGCTTGAGAAGATCTGCATTGTTTCTTACACAAAGACTTGTTACCTCTATCGTAAAAAAGCTTAGAGGAACTAAGTATAAATTCTGTTGGTGGTTGTAAAACTTAAATACCTATTTTTGTTCACATAATTCCCCTCTTTAAATCTGCTAGAGGTAGATGAAGATAAAACAAACCCCAAAATGCAAGGGATTAAGATACTGCAAATAAATTCTAACCCTGCAAATCTAGTGAACATATGTTCTCACCAGATTTACTGAAAGCAGTTATTTTTTCTTTCTTTTTTTAAATAGAACAGTACTCAACATCTCCTTCCTTCCATGTTGTCAAAATCAGTGCTTGATACCGGCATAAAATAATTTTCAAAGTGTTCCCAAATTAGAGCAGAAGCAGGTCCCACCTCACACTCTTCAGTCACTTTGATAAATTTCCAGGGACTGTCTGTTGAGGAAACACTGCCTACACAGCACTGCCCAGACAGCCCCTGGGCCTTCCCTCCAAAACAGCAACAGACAAATCTGCAGATCCCACCACACGTAACTCGGGAAAAGAGTGGGAGCGAGGAAAGTGGGGTTGAAGGCAGGAGAGAGAATTGGACAACCTTCACAGCCATTGCAGATGGTGACCTTTCTGAAGATTTTGCTGAGAGTAATTTTAGCATGGGTGTCTGCATGCACAGGCTGCAAAATATTTGGCTATTACCACAAAATCAGAGATTTTATTAGGCACATGAGTATTTACAAGATCTCATGTAAAGCCTTGGTTTTGGCATAGAGAAAATTATAAAGCAGCAACATAATTTTCTAAACCAGGAATGACTTCATTAACGTCCTGACGGACAAAATGAAAAATTTAAGATGAACTGTTCAGATCCAATTTCCTACTTTTTTATAGCTTGGCCTGTGGCTTCAACTTTTCCAGTGTCTCCTTTAGTCTCTCTCCACCTGTCATTTTATCTACTTTGTTCAGCCAAAACTTATCCATGTGTTGAAGCCAAACATACATAAGAAAGTACACAAGAAACAGGAACGAGCTTGGCAGCCCTTTTTAAAAGTACTAAACAAAATATGTTTCCTCTTCATCCCTCACCAGACAAAAAGGAAGAAGCGTCACTACATACCAGAACATCTGCATAAAAGTGCCTCCAAGTTTCTTCAAAACAGTAATACTGGCGTGATCACAAAGACCAGATTCCTTCTCTTTCTCTCTCTCTGTATTATAACTGTAGCCATAACAATCTCATTTGGTATGCAAAAAATATAATTACTTCAATACAATTTCCACAGCAATTTGCAGTGTGCCTTTTTCTCTCTTAAGTTACAATTTAAATTTAATGAAAACAGTAGGACGGAGTGAGATGGGAGAACCGCAGCATTTTACATAATTCAGTTCGTTTGGTTTAGTTACAGAATAAAGATCCTGGCAGTTAAACGAAAACCATAGACCTAAATGAATGAGGCAATTTTGTGCATTCCAGAATCAATGCATATTTAAATACTTCTTTTCCTTCACAATATTATTAATCTCCAGAACCCCTTGCTTTATGGACGCTGAACCAATTTAGTCTTACTGCTTTCCTGCTCGCTAAGCTTGAAGTGGGTGTAAGCTAAAATGCCCAACAATGTGCACAGAATCCCAAGGCCTTGATTAACAGACAGTGGATCCTTAAATAAGAGGCACCCTCCCAGAAGGGTGATGCAGAACTTGAAATGTCCAAACATGTTATACCTAGACATCTGTTAAGGATAACAGCATCAATATTTTTTTCTAAAAGAAACACTTGGGAACTTCATTAATTACATCCAAAGCATGCAATGGTATGTCACATTCACCTCAACTCATGCAACTTTCCCACATCTCTGGGGCTATGAGAACTAACCTCCACCTAAAGCCTTTCACCCACTGTACACTATAAACTAACAGACATGCCAACACTTCCTCAAGGTAGCCAGAGTGTTGGTAAATATTCTTTGTTGGTATGAAGGTCACATCAATAAGTTAACTGCCACTACCTATACAAACCCTGAACAAAGAAACAAAATACACTAAAACATGAAGGTTCTTTTCCAGCTTCATCATTTAAGATGCAGCAGACAGGTTACCAAACAATCTTCCCCGCAGTACATCAGCCCAAATGAATGCTAACATAATTCATCTGGAAATAGGAGAAACAACTAACATTACAAAGGATACGTGACAGGTGATGTATTTCCAATGATCCAGTAAATGGACAAGTTTACCATAAAGGCTATTACTCCAGACAGCAGTACCATTATCTGTGGATTAATGGACACAGTCAGTAATCTGACACGCTTTCGGCCACTGGCAGATACATTTCAGGTTAGTTAGTTTCCTTTACTTTCAAATCCAAAATATCAGGTGAGAAAAACATATGGAAAACAGAAACAGAAACAGCTTCAAATCAGTACAGACACGGGGGATGCGTATAAGTAGCTCGGTGTATGATGTCCGTAAATATACATGGATATAACCACAAGCCTCTTTTCCTTTACTCTCTGTGAACATTTAAGAGTGATTTAGAAAATCTGGCTATTCATACACATAGAGGTTGTATTCTTTACCTTTGAGACAAAGTCTTATTTATAGTCACAACAAAAACTATTTTGGAAAAATATCCGATTTTGTTATTGGGAATACTTGCTATCCCATTCACAAATTCAAGTGCTACGAGAAATGACCCATCACTGAGCAGCATGATCAGCAGTGAGAAGAATATGCCACTAGCTCTTTTTTGGACAGAAGGATAAAGAGAGAAATTCTAGCCATCTTCGTGAAAATAAACTAGAAATTCTAGAGAACAACCGATGTTGGCATCCCTTCACAGAAGAGGAGTTGAGAGTGTCAAAAGTGAGCATGCTTATCTCTTTTTGAGTGGACAGCAAGAGCTGGAACTAGGGCACTTACATATTTTTAATTTAATACACTAGGGAAGCTTCTGGATTTTGTCAGATTTTCCTGTTGTTCAGATGCCCTCTAAACAGAAACAAGAATAAGGAGGTAAATCAATTGACAGAGACTCCTCTGGGAGGAAGTGGGGCAGGCACAACAAGGATTTCTTTTCTCTTCTACGTGCCCAGCTCATCTCATCAGTCATGACTGTACAAAAATGTTTCACAAAGAAACAAATCTTACTATCAGATTTAACTACATCAATGATGATTATTTAGTTAAATAAAGTCAGTAAAAGCCTTACCACAGCAGAAAGCGTCCAGGGCCCAAATATTCCCCCTTCTCCAAAGACTGGCTCAAAGAAGGGTATGATGAACAACAACATAGCCGAAGACATTGGCGCCTGATAGTACAGCAACTGCATAGAGTTTACCTGCAACTCATGCTGCTTAGCTCCTACCCACTAAAACAAAAAGAGAAAGCTGTTAAACATGAGAAAAAACACCATAAATGGAAAACTTGAGCAAAAGCAAACTGGCTACTAACATAGAGGGAGTCTCATGTGGACAATGCTACATAAACAGTTTGTTGAGCATCTTCTACCTTTGCCGAAGTGAAGGCCCATGTGTTTGTCTCTTGCGAGCACGCAAACCAAATGAGGAGAAAATCATATGCGGGGCAGTGAAAAACCCCTGAACGCCTAAACCTTCCTTTTCTCCTAGCCTAGGGGTACAGTTTTATAGTTGAGGAAGAAAATGCCAGCTCCCTTTTAATCTAAAGACAAATTACAGATCCTGTCTATGAGGGAGCTGAGCACCTCTGACTAATCAGAGATCTGCTTTTGCTCCTCTCTTCTCATTTTCCTCTACACACAAGCTAACAAAACCAGCAAACATTTGGCTTTCTCTTGCCAGTTTATTAGAAATTTACTGGATTTCATTTCAGTATTGACTATAATTGACTATAACTTGGATTTTCAATGTAGCACACTTTAAGAGACAACATTAATTATCTATGGTTATGAATATAGACTGAAGAATTATGTTTAATACTTCATAAATCACATTAATTGGTAACATGGATTCCAGCACATAAACTTGCTAAGTTTTTTTTTTTTTTTTAATTACAGAATAATTTCACTCAGGTACTATCCTTTCTCCAGTATACACACCATCACTTAATAGTTATTATGCAGCATCTCTCTCCTCCTCCTGTTCCAGAACAGGACAAGAAACCACTATCTACCATCTTGCACTATACAGCTCAAAGAGCCTCACTTCTTTTGGAGGCACAGTACATCTGTTACAAAGAAATTCCCATTTAAATTGATGATGACTATCACATCAACGTGACAGGGGACTCTAATTTGGGAGGCTTTTACAGTCATGGCCGATAATGAACTGTTTGTGAGCTGGGCGAAGGCAGTCCTTGGACATAACTTATTTTTTCAACCATAATCAGCCAGAAAAGTTATATTGTGCACATTAATGCAACCTCTACAAAGACACCTCAGACTGTGCATAGCCAAAATTGAAGAAGGATGCTGATAAAATGTAAATAGCCCAAGGATAAACCATGGGATTAACTGAAGGACTAGAAAACACCCTTTACAGGGGAAACGCTCAAATGCAAGGCACTTGCTTCAGCAAGGAGAAAATCTGTGCTCTCTCAAAAGCTGGAATTTTACTGATAAAGCGATCTTCACCCCTTGAAAAATACGCTCATAACCACGTTAAAGATGACACCTCAATTTTTAGCAGCGAGGACGCTGTGGCAGATTATCACCATTTTTTCTAAATAAACCATGGGAATACGGAGGGTTTCCTGGAAGGCAGGGCACCGGTTCAAGGGTGATCCACCTGAGGGGACAACAACTTCAAGCCCAAACACATCACTCCCGCCCTCTTCCCCCCTCCTCAGCCAGTACCCACCACTTGGTAGAGGGAGGTCACCAGGACGCCCAAAGTGGCGAAGACCATCCCGAGAACGCTGAACTTCACGTCGTAGTAAGAGTTGAGGAAAACGCCCAGCGTGATGGGGACCTGTGGAGGAGGAGAGACGGGTTTTAGGACAAGGCCGCGGCCCTCGGGCGTCGCCTCAGGCCGGGCGGGGGCGGGCCCCCGCCCGGCCTGAGGCGACGCCCGAGGGCCGCCCCTTCCCGCTCCCCTCAGCCCCGCCGGCTCCTCACCAGAGTCAGCTTGATCCGGAGAGGGAAGGTCTTGCCGTAAGCCAGGCTTTGGATGACCACGATGACCGGCGTGGTCATGGCCTTGGCCAGTTGGTAGGTGCCGATGGTGTTGCTTTGAAGGGAGAGATTAGTGAAAACGACGAAGCCGCAGAAGCTGAGGGCTAAAGGCAGCACCTGGGAGGGTTGGAGGCTCTTAGGGGAGAAGGCGCCGAGGGCCTGGCACAGGTAAAGGCCGAGCCAGGTGATGGCGAAGTGCACCAGGGTGAGGCTGAGGTTGGGGAAGCCCAGCCGCACGTACAGCCACTTGTTCAGGAAGACGATGCAGATGGAAGCGGCCAAGTTCACCAGCAGCCCCGCCGCCAGACGACCCTGCGCCGGCATCCAGCCCATGGTGGCCCCGCGGGGCCGGGAGGCAGCGGCTCAGGCAGCCCCGCCGGCCGCCAGCGAACCGGCCGGGCCGCCGCCGCCACCCTCTGCGCCCGCCCCCGCCGGGACACGTGGGCTCGCGCCTTCCGGTGGCCCCGCCCCAGCCCCGGTCCCGGCCCCGCGGGCGGAGCGGCGGCCGCCGGCAGTTGAGGAGGAGAGGCGGGAGCTGCGGAGCCCTCGGCGAGGGCAGGAGACACACCAGAAGGGCCCTAAGGCCACCACGGAGAGGTGCGGGACTGCTCCCCGGCCTCCCGCAGGACACTCCCGCAGGCACGTCCTGCCCCCTCCCCCAGCAGTGCTGTGACGGGCAGAAGCGCACCTTCTCGCCCAGGTGCAGGTACCTCTTAACAACTGGACTGGGTATTTGTATAAACACATAAAAATGTGCATAGACAGGGGTATGGCACCGCTTCTGTTCTGCGTCAGGGGCCAGAAGCCACAGACAGGGTGAGGAGCTGCAGCCCCTGCCTCACTGCACTATGGCTCTGTCCTCTGCCCTCCCCCAGGACGGGAAAAGCAGCGAAAGGGGTGCTGACACCTGTGAACGCAGCCAGAACAAGGTTTCTAGATAACCTCAGACTTGGGAGTTTCAAGGTACGATCACCTTTCTTCAGGTTCAGGGTTACAGCAGCATTCTAGCAACTACACGCTGTGCATGAGGACAGCAGGTGCTTCTCTTCTGAGGGGCTGGGGGCAGCCCTCCACTCTCTCTGAATTTCCTCTCCTCCAGGCCCCTGCAGCTGCTGCTTCTCCCCTGCTTTCCACACACATCCTCCTGCAGTCTCACTTTCCTTGTCCCTGGCCCGTTGTGCATTCTTCTCCTGGCAATGTTTCCAGTCTACAGGCACCTCTTGGGCATGCAGCAGAGAGTACAGAGGTTCACCCAATTACCGTATTTATACACTGACATTTTTGATTAGAATGAACAAACATTTTCTGTTTGTGAAGCTCTTTTATTAGAAAATAAAACATTATGAAAAAGGCTGTATAACAAATATCCTGTCCGAAGTTGGTCAGAATTTTTCAAGTTGAAACTGAAATCTGTGTTTTTTCCCCCCAAAGATAAGAACAGTTTAATTGAGTCATATTTTTGTTCTTTTTTTATAATCAAAATGTCCATGCTCAGAAGTTCTTGCAAGTATCTAAATGAAATCCTATGACTGAATTTCATATCCCAAAGGATCAAGATCCTGGTCCAGAAGCATCAGTGATGATTCCCTCAGCTTCTGTAGAAGCTTTCTGAGTTCTTCTTTTGAAAATACCTAAGAATAAAAAAAAGACATAATGAAGTAATATTTATTTGCAATGAATAGCACTGATATTAAAAAAAAGGTGGTTAAATTAGTTACTAAATTTCTCTCTTTTTTGTCTCATAACTACTAAAAAGATTATTGGTAAACAGCCAAATTTAATTTTCCTGTTATTACTGGCAGAGACCTTAAGCCAATGCAGGCAAACGCATCACAGTATTTTTCTTAGCTTTGATATTTCTTTTCAGATTTCTAATCCTTGGGAGTTTTTTTATGGGGAGTGTTGTGGTTTAGCAATTTTTTGGTTGGTTTGGCTTTTTTTTGGGGGGGTGGGGAGAGTTTCAGTGATAAAGTTTTTTGAGGTTGCTTTTCGAGGGAGAGAAGGTTAGGTAAAACAAGTGCTCAAAACCAAAACCTGCTTATACAATGTTCTGAAATGTGATGGGGAAAAAAAATAAATTACAATTTTACAGTTCAACTTATTTCAATCCAATAGCCCCCATCCAAAAATTAGTAACTGCAGAACTCAGGAGAACTGCTTGTCAAAACATTGGCACAGTCTTCAGCATTTCACAATTAACTCTTTGATTCCTTAAGTCAGCATACAAGGAAACCCATTACTACTGCACTGAACAGGAAGAGATGAAGAAACTTCTGATGTTAAGAAACATATGGCATCTTCCTCTCCATACAGAAGCTTTTCCCACAGTCAACCCACAGAGCTTTTAAATGGAAGCGAGGCTGTCTGTAGCTCTCTGTAACTTACCATATAAAGCTTGTGTCGCTCAGAAGCGACCATGTCAGCCAGTCGTAGGCACTCCTGGTACTGTCCAGTACTATGCAACACTGTGTGCAGCAAAAAGCACATCATTGGCAAACACAGCTTTCGCAACAAAATCATCTGGTGCGTTCGTTCAGGGTCATCCTCAGCATCCTTACCATAGCAAAAGAATATATTAGTATTATGAACATCTACCTTTAAAATGCAGCTCAGCATAACTACACAGTTAATTGCATCAGAGGCAAAAAACTGGACTAACCAGCCCAGGCTGGACTGCCAGGTCCGATTTATACAGTAACTGAACAGGAAGCAATCTGTGACTAGTCACAGCAATGCCAGAGTGAGTTACAACAGAATAAACACGAGCACATCAAACTAAAGGTTACAAAGGTACAACTTAGTACAATCCAGTGCTTTGTGGTCTACTTCATTATATAAAAATTAACTTTACCTCTCTAACATCAACCATCCATCCGCCATCAACAAATAGCAACACATTGTACATTTTCTCTTTCACATCAGCTGTAAGAGCATCCAAGAGGCTTTTCCAAATACCATAGTCCATCTGGCAAAGAAAGAAAAAATAAACTACTGCAGAACAGGATAATTTCCAAGGATATTTTAACACAGACTTTTCTCCTAGCATGCAACAGCCAGTGCAGCTCCAATTCAAATTAGAATCTTCAGCCAACTGCCAAAACCTAAAAACCTGCTGCTAACAGCTATTTGCATCCATGCTTAATTCCCTGTCCAAAGAGTCAGACAGGTTGTTCAGTAGCAAAGCCACTAGATGCAGATAATTTTCAACAACTTATTCCGACATGCTTATAAAAGGAGTACTTATATAAACTGAATACAGTGTATTCATACTGGCCAGACATGCAAAAAGAACTTTTGGCGAAACAAACAGAACTGCAGCATCTTTTAAAGAAGAAAATGCGACAAATACAAGAAAAGAAGAGTTAATAGCAAAATCAAGTACAGACTTATTACTACTCTACTGTCTCATACTCCCTCAACATTAAAAAAACAGTACTTTTAGAGTCCTTAGTCAATATGAATTAGCAGTCTTCTACGGTTTGATTAAACTAATATTGCCTCCTAAGCAAGAATGTAAACGTTTATAACAAATAACTTAAACTTTTACCCACCTCATACTTCTTTTCTTTATGTTCATGGGCCACTTTTTCAGTGAAACTTGCTTGTGGTAACAAAGAAGGCTTCTGTGGAGCCGAGTTCATGTGTTTAAACCATTCATTAAAGGTTTCGTGGGCTTCCTGGATTGCATTGGAAACAGTGTTTGGACATTTTTGACTTATAATTACAAGAATGTCATTGAATGCACAGCTATAGCGCATCCAGGAATCAGAAGTTAAATGGATAACGTCTAAGGTTTAAGCATCAAGGCAAATCCACCATTAATTCTAAGTTATAACTTGGAATACAGGGTATTTGGAACTCACCAAATATGCCCGAATACATAAATGTTCCCGTATAGCATTGTCATCTTCAGCTGGAAGTGGAGTATCCATTCCCTGTTCTTCCCATTGGTTATATATTTCTGCTATAGAGTCTTGGGGAATCTTCACAAACACATCTTTTGCAGCTTCATGTTTCTTAGATGCTACGAGAATGTGAACCGAGTATCAACAGCTTTGCAATTTCCACACTTTATTTTTATAAACTGGCAAACCTGTGCTTTTAATAGACTAGATTCAAAGTTATAGCAGCTGTAATGCCAAGGGACAATGAGAACAAAACCAACATGTAAAAAGTCTACAATATTTGTGAAGTTTAGTACCCAAGAACTTCCTCATGATTGCATTGCTTTGCTTAAGTGCTTCTGCCCTCTGTGCAGGATCAAATACAAGCCAGTCAATTACATCTATTTTCAGCCGATCCACCTGTAAAAACCAACACATAGATTCAGTAACATTTCAAGCATAGAGCTGATGTTAGACACACTATATCTGGTCAATGAAGTACAAAAGTTTTTAGAGATCTATGGATAGCATTACGACATACTAACAAGGATTGCTTTATTCACAACTTCAGTATCAAAAGCTTAGAAAACAATCTCTGCAATCTAAAATAATCCAAAAATACATTTCTAAGTATTCCCAGGACATTCAGACCAATAGATGAGCATCAACTCTCAAAAATTTTCATAAATTACCATGCATCTTCCTCAAACTTTAATATGAATACACTGTACAAACATGGTTTATGGCGCCCTTGCTACAAGCTTCAGGGGTGCCATCAGCCTGCAACCACAATTTTCCAGCTCTTGCATTGTATAAACTACCTATTTGGCTTCAAGAGTTTAAACTTTGTACTGAACAACAAAAAAATTGCCATAAGGTTGCAAACTATCCATTGCTTTTTAAACAGTACTCTGAATGGAAGCTATTAATTGTACCTCACTGTCACTAAAGTACCAAGTTGGATCCAGCTGACACAACAGTGACAACAAGAAAACTGTCACTGAAGGCAATGTCTGTCATAGCTAGAATATGTCACTTAAGCATGTAATAAGGTGCATCTGAAATCCAAAGTATTAATCCTTGTAATTCTGAGAGGCTACAATAATATCTGATTCTCAGCTACAACATGTTTTGTTATAGTCATTTCATGGGTTTTATCTTCACTTATCGTTTGCATCCAGACATGCTGCTGAGCAACATACACCACAGCCCAGAAGATCAAGGAGATGTAGCCACAGAAGTCATGAATTCGTGCAACTCAACTCCTCACACTTGGTCACATAGAAAGGGCATTTCCCTCACAGGCTTTTTCAAGGCAATTTCCAACATCGTTGAAAGAGAGATATGGACCATATATGGTAAAAGACTCTGTAGTTGACTACAAACTGGAATATCTGCCCTACAAAGTACACTCACCTCCGTTGTGCCTGTATCTAACATATGGTCATGATGACTGAATTCACCAGCATCCTTCTTGCGGATGTTTTCAACGACAGTTTTTGTTATGGTTGCAACATCCAGACCTGGGTTAAGAAGGAACTACGTAAGAGCAATCATGAATTGAAACTTGCCACAAAATTAAATTCAGGCTCCAGTTGTTGATCTTATTCCTTACTACTAGTAATGCTTATCAGTCTGTTCACACTCACATTGTGGGAATGAACTATAAGCTTTTGAGATACATAATTTATTGCAGGTATTTTAGAAGAAGAATAGTTGAGATAACAGAGAACATCAAACATGGGAAAAAGAGTAAGACAACTAACAAGTTTTTTAGTCTGTGCTGGAGACCAGCATAAAGATATATTTGCTAAGACCACCGATTCCTACAGTTCTGATGGTAAGACTATGATTTGACAGGATGTACCAGGAAAAGCTCAGAATAGTTCTTTTACAGATGCTGAAGCAGGATGTTTCATTTTTGAAACCTCAGCCAAGTTTTTAAAAGAAACTTACTAAAAATGATTGAAGAAAAGTTAGACACTGAAGTCTGCAGTAAATCTATTTCTTTGTGAATTTACAGTGGCACAGTGTCAAACAACAGTGTGCTGCTTCACTGTAGTCCGTTTTAGTTTGATGTATAGGCTTGGAAGGAATCTTACAATTAATGCAAACAACCCTCCATGGCTAAGAAAGAGCACTATAAATAGGACAAAAAATTAAGATACTCATAGCCTTCCTAAATCCACAAGCAGGTTTGTATTTTTATAATTAGTTTTCTGAAATAGTGTGATTATGGCAAGCATCAGAGCATATATTTGAGACAGGCAGCTGGCATTTACTTCCTGCTGTGTTTGGTCATAATCCAGAAGCAAAACTGGTATTTAGTTTAATTGAGAAAAAGAACTGCAATTCCAGGTTGGTTAAAAACCACAATATACCTACTTGAAGAAGTGATCAGCAAATTTATTTAATTGAAAAATAAGGAGACAAAGGAAACAATATCATCTTCATAGCTAGGTCTTGCATTAAAAATTACTGAAAGACAAAATAATGCAGGATATAATACAATTATTTAAATATCAGCACATCTCACCTGCATCTTTTGCTAATTCAAGGCAGTGGTGGCGTTGATCACTTTCAGTAACATCTTCGAGAAATGAAGCATACTGAGCAACAGCTAGCTCTGGGGGCAAGTGACTAACATAAAATGCTATTAAATCTGTGTGCTTCTCAGATATCATACGCTGTAGAAGAAGAAGCAAACAGAAAAACACACTCTATTCTTCTGTAAAAACATGTTTTATGTAAAAACATAAATGTGTAAAAAATTTCAGATTATTTTGTTCTGATATAGGAAGATTCCACTTCTCAGGTTCTAAAAAAGGATCAATAAAACTGTCTCTTATTTAAGCACAGCTGACAGAAACTCTGCGTATTTGGCAAGCTTCCACGTATCTCTTGAGAAGAGAGCATTAACTGTGTCATAGCTCCTTCCATCCTGTAACCTTAAGTCACTTTTTCTTCCTCCTTTATGTCTAAATTACATCAGAGAAAGCAAGCTATAGTTTTGAAAGCTTACCTGAATGTAGGTCTTTAGGACTTCAACAGAAACTTCCTCCTTATTGCAAACAAATATAAATTAAATTTTAACTCAGATAATGTGGGAAAAAAAAAAAGAAGACACTTTACAGGCTATCACTATTACACAAATACAAGGTTGTTTGCTTATCTATGCTTCAGTAATCTACACATTCAAACAGGCTCAGCTGGAAGAACTGTTTCTCTTGGAAACTGATTAAAAAAAAAAAAGTTTTCTGATTCAAAGATTTAGTGTTCCAAGGGTTTTGTTTTCCAGCAACTGTATAATATATAGTTTTTGGTCTAACTGGAAAGTTACTCTGTAAGTTGTTTTCCTTGCAGTGTGCTACATGCATTGTTTTATTATAGAAAATTCTAATGTTCTTATGTATAGGGTATAAATACCACCTGGCTCATCTGTAATAGCCTAACGTAAACAACCAAAGTACAGACCGAGCACCTGAGACTGTTTTAGCTAAGACTCAAGTGTTTGTTGCTGTGAAGAGCTCTCATTGTCATTTTGTGTAAATATGTGTAAATGGAATTGGAGAACTTCATCTAAGCATGTATCTATATTAACTGTACTCAAACATCAAATAAGGAACATCAAAATCTTGCACAACTGCCTCTTCCCTCTCAGGTCTACTGAGGGTTGATTGGGTAATCTTCCAGTAAAATCACCTACTCCTTTCTAATTTTGAGTGTTGTATTTAGGCTCCAAGATCAATAAATACACTATATAAGCATGCAGTCCTCATCAGCCCTGTAGTTATTTACCATCATTGTATGTAGTCTATATATTTGCACACAATAATTTCTACTTCAAAGACTAGCTACTGCTTTGAAAACAAATCAAATACAAGTGAATTTACCTTAGTCTGCAGACCCAAGGTACGGAAAAACAGAATAAGATGCGTCATGAAACGAAGGAGGTGCCCTGGGAGCACACCTCTGTCTTTGGAAAGCCATCTGCTGAATTCTTCCATCAAACCTATAGCCACCAAGGAAATGTTGATATTAGCCATATCACAGGAAAAAAACACCTAGGAAATATTTCAAAATTATGCATGTACTCAACAAACATATTTTAGCCTCAAAAGCCCAACAAAACGGAACAGCAACAGTTTTGGAAAGATTTAGCTGCTTGGCTTAAATATCTACGTATTTTGTAATTTCTTAGCAAAAGTATAGCAATAGACTCACATACATTTTGACACATTTACATGATTTAATGATTTCTTTGAAAACTACCTTGTATGTCAAACTGCAGAAGGTCCCTAAGCAACTTTGCTTTTAGGTGGAGTTTGCCTACTGTGTGCTTCTAAAATCCATTCACATATAAGTTTCTGGAAAGGTCACTAGAAATAAAGTAGTCAGCTGACATTTAAAAATCACTTAGAGAAAAGCTCACCATCCACATCTCCCAGTATAATGAATTTCTGAATCACATGATAGTGTTCTTGATTCTCCTCTATAACCCTCTGGGGAAAGAAAAAGAGAGTTCAAACCTTGAATAAAATCTTATAGCATAATGTATAAAGAAAGCAAACTTATAAATAAAGCAAAGGGTCCTTAGGGAAGAAAGCCTTCCTATTTCAAAGGGTATTCTGCATAAAGAGCAGGAGAAAAGTCACTTGCTATCTCAATGTCAAATTACAAGAATATTGACAAACTAAGAGAAAGAACCACAATATAGATCTGTGGAGTTAATACTTTCATGGAAGAGATCCAAGACTAAAGGCTTTTTGCTCTGAAGAGGAGAATAAGTAATGATGTTACAGAGAATAGATTGACAAAGTCACAGAAGAAGCAACAATGTGTATAACTTCTTAAAGAAAACGCATGTGAAACTTACTTGAGGAAGAAGAGGTTTGGTTTGGTTTTTTTTGGTAGAGGAATCAATGCACTATATACAATTTAAATGCACCTGTAAAATTGCTACATGGTAAGGATTGCACTAGAAAAGCAAAGGCAACCGGGTGCTTCTAAATTTTGAAAGGGCCGTTTTGAAATATTGCACACAAACCTCCTAGAAAGAAAACTGAAAGGTCCTATAAAGAAAACAGCACGTAATCAATCATTGCACATTTTATCAGTGTTAAATAGGTGATTTACTCTGCTTTGTCTGGAAACACTTGACAGTCAGCTATTTCTTCAGCACACCCAGCTAGTTTGGCAGACATGGGGCAAGATAAAACAGCATATAGAAAAAAATCTATTTGAATTGAGAAATTACACATTACAGAGGTAGAAAACCTATAATAAATCAGTCAACTCTGCATATTTGAGCATTCATTAAATAATGTAGCAAAAGTAAAACCTAGTGAATAGTTAAAAATGGTAAACAGTGAGGAGAAACACTGTAATTAATATGTACCTTTTTGTCTGTTGCCTGAAGTTCTTCAAAAACTTTTTCTGAAGTCCAGCTTCAAAGGAGAGAGAAAAGGCAAAAAATGTTACCTTGAACATTCCAAACAGATCATATACAGGATCCTTTCTTGACTATAGGAGTGTAACTGTACTTAAAACTTACTTTGTTTCTAAATAATCTCTAGGGAGTTCTTCCATCTCCTCTGTGGTTATTACTGAAGTTCGTATTTCCTGCTCAACAAGAGTGTCCACCATGACCCTGAAATATGCCCAAACAGTATCTTCCCAGGTATCACAAACTGGAAGAAGCTGCATATTAAAAAAAAAACAAAAAACAACAGAGCAAAAATTATCCAGAGATGGAGACCTATCAGAATCTGAACAGAGCAACCGTGATTTAGGATCAGACTTCCTGGCAGCAAAGCAGACTAATAACCGACCATCTTGAAAAGCAGCCTTTCCTTCATCAAAGCAGGACACATAAAAGTCCCTTCACTGAATAATGCTCTAATACCTTGATTATTTTATTGCAAAGGTAGTCAGCAGAAGCCTTCCTATCCTCATTCCAGAGGCAGCACCACTCTGATACCGTTCCCCTTCTTGTGTACCACCTCAGGAAACCAATCCGGATGGAGACTATCCACTTTTCTGCCTGATCATTTCTCAGCGGGATCACTTTGCCTTACAGGTCTATGTCATGGCTGCACAAGTCAAGGTGCAGCAGTGAGCAGTGAAGGGCAGCAGGAAGGGAGTACTGCTGCTGTAGTGACATAAGGAATTTTATATCCAGTTCTTATCTGAATCTTCCTAGGCTCTTTCAGCAGTGAAACCCTGGGACAAGTTCCAGAGAAAGCACTGTATTTCATGAAACACTTCTCTCTTACAGTAATTTTAAAATTACTGAATTTTACTGGAATTACTGAAATTTAACTTCAATAAATGTCTCTCTGCTCTGTCACAATAAAGTACTTATCTTCTGTTCTATGTCTGTAATTTTACAATACCTTTTTTCCTGTAAAAGAACTGATTTTTAAATTCAATTAATAAAACCTGAAAACATTCCCTATCCCCCTCTTTTTATTTTCTGAATTATCTTTATTTCTACTCCATCATGCCAAGATGAGGGGGAGGGGGCAGGAAACGAAACTCCTCAAGTAGGAGCTTACCACTGATTACTATAACAGCAAGGAAACTTTTATGATAGTCTGCAATGTTCCTCATTGTTCTTAAAAACAAAAAAGAATTTAAAATCAATAGTTAGGTGGTGCAGGAGAGCACAAAAACTTCTGGAGGATTAAAGCTAATAAAAAGAGCAAACTACTTCAAGATAAAGGTATCATCCACAGTAGAAAACCTATTGATAATGAAATTCAGGTACAGAATAACCTTTGGATACACCAACTTGTCCATAAGAATACTGTGTATGAGCAGGAAAGTGACTATATAAGCTCTTAAATAATAATAAACTAGAAAAGAACTAAACCAACAACATTACAACAGTTTGTACTGCAAGTCAGCAGGAATACTACTAAGAAATGTCTATCATATATTTAATTAAGGCACAGCAGTCCTACAAAGAACATGCCTACTAAAGCAGCAATGTTTGCTATTGTCCTGTTCACTAGATCTTTAAAAAGTCAATAACCAGTAATTGCAGTATTTCTGAAGATATCACTGTCACATATGAGAGAGAAAACTCGCAACTACCAAACACCACTTAACTAGGAGGCTTGACGTACCTGTTTGAGGTTTCCACTCAGTGCTGCATAGATTGCTCTCTCATATCTATTAAACTGCTCCTAAAAGAAACAATAAAAACGATAAATTTTAATTACAAGGCATAGAAGTTTTCTAGTCACTTTACATTTTATTAGAGATTAATCCATTACAAAATGTTCCATCTAATGGAATAACAAATGACTCCTCCTTCACTGGTACCTCCTTGTAACTTATCTGAAAAATTTACATTGACCTGTAAAGAAAGCAACATTTTTCCTTTCCCATTCAATTCCATCAAGACGAAAGTCAGCGTCAGCAGTTTTACTTTACAAATTAAAAAAGTTAGACATTTCCTAAGTCTGAAAAATTGATGCTGATTACGTAGATTTCTCACTACAAGACATAAACACGTTATTTCAGAAGTCCTCTTAGAAGCATTAATTGCAAATCCTATAAGCAGCAAACACAGAGGGAGTAGGTTTAGTTAAAATCATATTATAGAGTTCAATAAAGTTCAAATTTATGTATTAATAGAAAGCAAATCAGCATTATCTTACCTCTTCAGCCATACGCCAACAACTTATTTTCCAAATACACCTATATGGATTCCCTTGAACAGGCTCCAACTCTTTTCCTACATGCAAAGGATAATTCCAAAAAAGGAAAAAAAACAGAAAAAGGTGCTCTTAAAAACAGAGAAACCAGTAACAAGGTAAAGCCTGTTTTCTGTTATTAACCCAATTTCAATCTGTTTGGAACTCTTCCCAAAGCATTTTGATGCTTGCAACTGGACTGCAAGGTGGCTGCTTTTCTGGGAAGTTGGGTAAATTTTGAAAGCTTAGTTGCTATCTAGCTTTGAAGAAAATAATGGTTTTGACCATAACATATCTACAATGTTTACATTTGGAAAACAAAAAGTTAAGGAGAAAAGGAATTTTTCTTTCTTAAGGACTGCAAACTTCTAAAAAACGTCACTGCTTCAGTGCTGCTGTTCTGCATGCATCTGCACGAGGGCATGCACCATGGAATTAAAACCCACAGAACAGTAGGCTAGGTAAGTACTCTCAAAACAAGGCTAGGACACTGGTGAAGCATGCACATAAAAGTAATGGGCTATTATAATTTGAAAAGTAGGACTTGGCTATGCACAGCGCTTAGACGCATTCTTAAATTCTTTGCTAAATCCTTCAACATCCTGAGTATAAAGAGAAGCAAGGTATTGTGTTGTAATAACAACACAACCATGTGCAGGGAACTCCAGAACCAAGGAGAAAGGTAATTTAACAATTTTCAAATATTTTAAAAGCATATCCTTTTCTTGCATTTACATCTGCTGAAATCTAGTACTCTATATCTTCCTGAAGCTGGATATAGAGTCCAACATTGAGTTGGTAACAAACAAAATGTTTGCTAGGTGGCACAAGTCAGATGTTGAGAAAATACAGACTGAAATGTTATATGGAGGTGGAGAAGATCTGTCCAGAATTCTGAGACATCTATTTCCTAGTGATTACACTTGATTTTCAAAAAGAAAATAACTTTAGCACATTAAGTGGATTCAGTGAACTCATATCCTCAACTAAAACCATTTCACAATAGTTTTTACACATTCAACAGACACGGCAAAATACAAAGAAGGCTCTTAAGGTGAAAAGAAAGAGCTACTTCTCTTTGCCACAGAGTGATACTAAGAAAAAGCCCTCTGCCCTATTTTTACATGTCTCAAATGGACTTTGAAGTAGATACCTCCATTTATGTTAGGATCGTGATATAATTTCCATCCTTCCAAAGTTGCAGCTCTCCAGGCCTGACCACATCTTTTGCATAAGCGCTGTGCCTGAAAAATAATGGACTTTCTCAGCAACAGACCTCAAGGTAGGAAAATAACCAGCTTCTCCTTTAAAAAAATGAATATTATTAAAATCCTTAATTTGTATAGATATGCTACTAAGCAAAAAATAAGCATAAAGTCAGAACAACTGAAAGATTCCAAAGTAAATAAAAATGTCAGTGGTTTTTTTTCAGTTAATATGTTAGTTTTTCAGTCAGTATTTATAGCAATGTGAGAAATATGCTACAGTCTCATCTTTGCTAGCTTAAACAGTTGTTACACATTCTTCCGAATGTCTAGTTTAAGGTGTCATATTGTTGCTTGAATGTATAATCAATCTCTTCATGCAGTTATCTACTTTTCCAGTTGTCTTAGCTTTCCAAACCCCTCATGCACTTCTAAAAATAGTAATCCCACCTTTCTCATAATGATATTCAGTAGTCTATGCACTAGCACAAACAGGTTTAATTCAAAGCTATTTCGAATAGCATGGAAAATAGAACAGAAACTGTACAAAATCTTTCCTACAATTCTTCCAAGCCTACACCTGCAAAAAAAAAAAAAAGTCAGCTAAAGAGTGTCTAATTAGTCTGACGGGTACTGTTTCAGGACTGACAAAACAGTATCAACAAGCCAAATTTAAACAGATATTTTAGAAAACAGCTTTTCGTTAGCTTTAATAGTAAGATTTAAAATAAGTTAAACTAGTTAACCAAGAAGGTACTGCACCTTTCTGTAGCTTACCTCATCTGTCATTCCTGCTCTGATGAGAGTGAAGAGATACTTCAATAACCTCACATCATCTTCTTGGTCCAAATCATCAAGTGGCAGCTTCTGTCTTATAGGAGCGTCTGGATCCTGCAAAGAAAAAAGTCACCAAGTCACCATCCATCCATACAACGCCTGTATGTCTCTTATGATGATTTCCTGCACTGTTTTATAATTTGGAGTCACTTTTGCATGTTGGCACAACGATCTGTCCAATCCATGTACTATCCAGCATGATACTTCCCTGTCTTTCCTCTTTTGTTTCTTTTACTCCTCTTCTATCACTGTTCCTATCAGAAGGAGCCGTTGCAACTTCTTTATCTACTCCACCACCTTGTTTTTTTCCCTAAACTTCTCATCTTCCAGCTCTTCTCACCTTAAAACATCCTTTGCCCTTCTGCCTCACTATCTACTAGTTCTCCTCCACCTTCTAACTGAGAAGGTTTTTCACAACAGCTGTACTTGCTTTTGTTTAATCCAAACAAATTTTCTCAAGCCAATCAATACCTCAGATCACTCCCCAATTGAATTAATCTTCTATGACTGCTTTGCTGTCACTGAGACAGTTCATTACCTCCTTCTATTATACACTTCTTTCTTTTCTTGACTTCCCTCCTATTAGCTTTTACTGTAGTAGCTCTCAAGGAATCCCACCAGGACTTGATTTCTTTGTATTAGTTACTGTATAAAGACAGCATGCCCTTATCTCCAAGGGCTTCCAAACAGTTTTATAAGCTTTCTTGGTTAGGAACATGAGTTTGTTTCAGACATAAAAGGTACTGATAAAGCCATTTACTTCACCAAACAGGTATTTGTGATGGGGGGTGCAGGTATGGAAGTGGCTGCTGAAAGTAAACAGAAGTCCAGATATCCCAAAAGGAACTCCAAAGGTGACCTGCCTCACAATTTCTGTACTAGTTTTCATCTTTTCCAACTTAAATGTTTTGAATTTTTAGATAGTACAACTACTTTTGCACAGCACATCTAAAAATTGCTGGAAAGTTGTGAAAATAGCATATATGCTCTAACCCATTCTGAAACCAAACCTTATTATTTTAAAATAATACTTACCAACTCTGTTACCAGAGGTCGAGAACTTCCAATGTACGTACTTAACTGTCGCTGCTTCAGGATATGTAGTGTGTTCTCCCTAAAAGCAGTGAAATGTTTTTGAGAAAAATGTCTCTTTTCAGCAAGCATCTTTTATTAAGACACAAATACTGGAAGATATTTTTTTAAACATGGAATATGGTTACAGAAGAGACACACTTGGCTTGGTTGGTTTATCAATGGACTGTGTTATGGTTCTGAAAATGCAACATTTCACAAGAAGTACAATATTAGAATTGATTCACATTTCTTTTCTTTCTTTCAAAAGCATCCATTATTTAAATTATTAACGTATTTAAATATGAGTTTATTTCTGCATGAGCAAAATGTCCCATTAGCATTCACTGTAAAGTCAGTTTAGGACAGAAATTCAATTTAGGATGGACACGATTCCAAAAGCCTGTATTCGCTGGCCATTAAAAGCAGGCTTATTCTAGGCATTTAGCATTGGAGGTAGACTTTGGTCTTTTCAGTCGTAAAATCCATCATCACTGATAATAAAGACGACAATAATAGCTTCTGGTGAAGGGTGAATGACACAAACTGATGACAAGAACTTAAACAGGCAAAAATTAAAGCCAGACAAAGAAGTGACCACCTGAATAACACATAATAAAAATGTTTTTATCCAGGATGGTCAGCAGGTCACCATCTCTTATTGTGCCTTATTATGAAAAATCAAATCTGCATCCAGGTTGAGATTAAATTAAGTTGCTTTGATGGTTTTCCTTCCATCCTTGCCTCCCAAAAGCAGTAACTGACATTTGAGAAGATATACTTCAGAAGATGAGTAGGAAATCTCAATTATTATATCTAAAAATTCAAAGAAAAGAAGTGAATGAACTGAACAACTTTTAAAAATCGACTCCTTTTTAAGAGTGATACTGTGTCTCTGCCTCTAAAACTTACACTTGATGGGAGCATTTGAACAATCAAAGTAAGTCTCAACTCACCAATATACAGATTTTGCATAAAACTCAATATTATCGGAGAAGTCCCCAATTTCATCCTTGGCAATGCTCTCTAGCCAATCTACCACCAGCTGGAATACAATTAAATTGCATTTTTTAAACAAACATGTAACAAATAGTATTTTAACTGCCCTCCTCTCATCTCTGGATCTATTCATTATCTACATGATAACCAAAGGAGTACACATACTGAAGACTATTCTGCTTCCTTTTTAAATATCCAGTATGAAGGTTGTTTAGGCACTTGATCGCTATTTCTCACTAGATGCTGCAGTTATTACAGTGCTAATTAATAGTTTATTAATCACTATCAACACTAACAGATGTTCCAAATGAGAATAGCTCCCAGCCTTCCATCCTCTCCAAACTAGCCTGAAAAACATTTCTGATCTTTCGAAACTAAAGAAAATTATTTTTACAGATACAAAGAATAGCACACTTCAGTGAATATTAAAAAAAAAAAGTATTAGAAACAGCTTCATAAAGTGCACAAACATTTAAGTATCTACTGATCTATTTCCATTCTCATTTTAAAAATAAACTTTCCGTCATACCTGGCTTTGACGAACAAGTGAATCTTTCTGAAACAAGTTGTCTACGTTTGTCTTTTCACTAGCAGTTAAAACCTATTTAAGAAAAAGATGTTTATTACTTCATGGAAAATAAAACTTGCCACAAAACCACAAATACCAAACTGAACACATACTACCCTATTTTAAAAAATGGAATACACTATACATTTTATTTGGATGATCTTTTACATCCAGCTACACTAAAAACTGTAAAAGTGAGATTCAGAATTCACAAATGTATGACCACAGAAAGAATCTGCATACTAGATCCACTGATTCCACAGACTGCATTCCATTCATATTGTCCTAAATCCCGTTTACTACTGTATCCATAAAAAAAGATGACATTTTCCAAGACCATATGCACACTCAACAAGTGGGAAAAAAAACCCCAAAACCAAAAAATCCAACCCCAGAACCCTGATCCTTCTCTCTGCCTTTCTGCATGACTTTAGCTTTCATTGGACTTGCAAGAAAAAGAGAACAGAAGATGCACTGTCCTAAAAACACAAGGAGATTGTTTTTTGGCACAACAGTGCTTAATTTAATAGTGACAACTTAGCAGTGGGAATCCTAGAGGAAGCTATTTTATGACTGAGAAAAAAGCAACAGCGATCACAAATTTTACAAAGGCGGAGTCACTTCAGTTATTGTTTTGTCTTCCTAAGCATATTCTGGCAGCAAAGGCTGGAAGCACTGTATTGACATAGACAAGAAGACTACAGCTGAAACAAGAATGCTAAAAAATTTGGATTTCTCTTGAGATAAATTTGAATCAGGATTGCAAAGGCTAGACAGCTCGAGACCACATGTGCTTCTTTTAGGCAAAGCAAAATTATCTCTGATGTGTGGAAACATTACTCCTACTGAAGGAACTTTTAAAAAGGGCTAAATGGTTACTTCTAGTGGATTTTTCCAAGTGTATGTGGAATACTTATGGAAATAAACCATAAAGTGTAGTTTATAATATTTTTCACTAGTATTTTATCTTTAGAACTGAATATTTAAATTCACTTTTCACCATGTATGAAATAATTTAATACTTGTCTTGATAAAAATCAATTACAATACTGAGATTGTAAAAATAAAATACAAGCATTTAGCTTGTATTCAGCTTATTTAGCTTATTACATCACTTTAAAAAAACCTCAGAAGTCCAGGCTTACTGGGATATCAAATGCAGTTTCATCTTCCAGTGCAGACTGTATTCTGTCTCTAGAAATAAAAGGGCAAAACATCAATGATTAAAATAAAGCTGAGAACATTCAGCAGAACGCATAAGAAGTGAAAGCACTTAAAAATACATTTACAAAAAATGCTCTGCAAAGGTAATAAGAATAAGCTTGTTTACAACTTTTATTTCTGTAAATAGATAATAAATAGACATATTATATCAGCACCTGGTTCCATAAACAGATTATCAGCAGGTACTTAATTGCTTCACTTCATATCTATAAACTCATAAAAAACATCCAGGAAAGTCAGCTCATTGTAAAAACATAACGTACTTTTCAAAGGAATTACCTATAAAGCGAGGACAACAGTCTCCAAGTTACCATCTCCTGCTTGAGAAGCCACAAGACACTGGCAGTTTTTGAAAACTTTTGCTGTCCAGGAGTCGCCCGATAAACTATTTTTCCTAATATATTCACCTGAAGTAAGTACATTTATACATAGTTAATATTGCCCATCATTGTATTTTTTTAAGACATTGCAGCAATCTTTTAATTATCATGAACACTTTCAACAACTAAGTTTGATTACCATCGCTTCAAAATGGGTAAATGATACTGCACACCATAAATCCCCTTAATTATTAATTAAAAAAATATTAACACAGCCTAAAGGCCATAAACCAAGAGTGTAACTTTGTTTTGCAAGGCACTGTACAAACCCAGGATAAAAACAGCTTATGTTGCTCCATTAAAAAGTAACAAAAGACTGGGAGGGAAGGCAACCACTGAAAAAAAAGAAAACAACAAACCAAAACCCGAAGCACCAAACCCCTCAATTTTTTTTTCCATCTACATCAATATAAAATGTGAAGTCAGCCCTACTAGTACTTGTGACAGGATTTATGCACTTACCAGTACCAGAAAGATACCCTTTCCTTTCTAGCTCTGTTAAACGAGGAAACCCAAATGGTCGGTTACCACGTAATTTCCAGTATCATCCAAAAGAAATTATATTAACTTTTCCTTTATTTATTATGAAGAAAACCGAGACAACAAACTCTTCTCCATCAGTAGCTAATTCCAGAGCTCCGGCTACTTTTGAGAACAGCCCCAAACTCTCACATTCCAGAAGTACCCAATTTCTTAGGCATCAATATAATCATGAGCTTTCAAGTGGGAGGTGAACAACAGATTTGGAGAAAAGAATGAGGTGTACCATCACGATGCAAGAGAGGAGCATGATCTTCTCCCTTCTACTACCTCACTGAAAATATTAAAAGAGTTCATGTCTGCTAGGAGCCACGAGGCTGATCTCAGGGTATGGCTGAGAGGCAGCATGAGAGCTCAGGGCTGTCCCTCCACCTTCATCCTAAGCCCCCTCAGCAACACCCAAGACAATCCTTAGAGGAGCGTCCTTCACTCTATTTTCATAAATCCTCGGTAACATATAGTCAACTCCCTCCAATTCCACATGGCTTAAAACAGCCACTAGATATTTCATGATCTTGTAGATGGTACACAATATTCTCAAACAGGAGGAATGGAGGAGACTGTTTTCCATTTCAGCTCAGAAGTGCCACTATCCCACAAAATAATCAAGTTCACATTTATTTTCCTTCTCTTGTCAGTTTCCCACTTGGGAACACAATCGTGGTACACACCTCATTAAAGACCTCAGCGTTTTCCAACTCAGACCCAAAACCAAATCTCCACAGAACAGGGGAGCAACCTTCTACCAAGAACGCATTTTCTTAACACAGACACAAGTATGAAGCTTCTCAAAAAAATTATCTGCCCACCTCGCTCTTTTCTGATCAACACTTATTGACAGAAACCTCGTAATTTGTTCCTTTCAAACTGTCCATCCCTGCAGATTCCAAACTGTCAGTCAACGGCCAATCAAAAAATCTAATGTTTGAGCCCTCTACTGTCAGCTTGTCAGTAAGTTCGCAGAAAACTCTTAAAGCATCATAAAACAATGACTGATTTATTTATTCCCAAGAGAAATAAGTACTTTTTAATCCATCTTATTATCGTTAACAAAAAAATCTATACGTCTACTCATGTTTATTGTCACTTGACACTTGGAGTGGAATGGCAGCCAAATGACATTTTTAGTATTCAGCAAGCTACACAATAGGCATTCCTGTGCCAAAGTAGTGTATGAGGAAAGAGAGATGCTATTCAGTACTAGCATTCAGGGACTCATAAGACTGCAAGCAGCTAGAAGATTTAAATTATTTCTTAAGCACTATGACCTCCCAGCTTAAAGAAAAATAGCAATACTACTTAAAGGGATTATAAAATAAAGTAAATAAAAAACCAAGCAAACTACTTACCTGACTGTTACAAATACTTTCATACTCATCCACAAGATCAAAAATGGTGGTTGATGTATGCTTCAGGAAGGAATGCAGAAAATCCGAGTACATGCTCATAGTAGCTAGAACAGATTTACGCAGAAACAGCCATATTAGTCAGACACAACTTGATAAAAAAAACCTCAACAAGCTACAAAAAAATCCTTCTGATGTCAAGGCATTTTGTCTTTCGCAAATCCAAATGAGGACAACAATGATATGAACTATTTATATCCCATGAAGTCAGAAGAACTTATCAGCTAAGATATTAAGATACATAGAAGCTACAAGGTAAGTCAAATAATTAAAAACTTTTCTTGTAAACGTGTAATCTGAGAAAGTTTTAACAACAAACTAATTTGTGTATCTCCACAAAACTAATCCACTTTGCATCTTACATCACCAGAGCATCCCATTTGTGCCATCCGGTTCCACAGAAGACACAAACTCTCAAAACTCCAATAGCTGGAAGACATTAACTTTCTGGATTTTTTAAACTGGACAGTTTTTGACAAAGAAATTTCTCAGCAAAATAATACAGAAAAAAGAACATATATATTTATATCCCACAAATAAAAAATGCAGTCAATTATTATGAAAAGTTCAGATTGTCTCACCAGCTTCCCCAGGATCATCCTCACGCAACAGTACAGCGCTCATAGTGACATCTTCTGTCATATTGGACATGTCTACATTTACAAACATTCCTGTCTGCTGAGGCGAGAGTGCCATTGTCCAGTTACTTTCATCCAACTAAAATCATAACAAGAACATAAGGAAAATAAATAGCATTCTCAGACTATTATAAGCCTAGCTCCAAGTTTTTTTCATTCTATATGAAGTGTATAAACAGAACATTTCTAAAAATTAATGGTGAAATAACTGCCATTAGATAAGGTGCAGCAATGCCCGTAACAAACAACTCTGAAAAGACAAATTTTAACCTGGAAAAAGGAAATTCTAAATGTTTTTTTCAGGAAATAACTAAAACAGAACCTAATCTAACAAGACCTTTCCTTTAGAACACCATGTATCACTTTTCGTCTCAAAACAAATCACTCTAAACTGCCATATTCTATTATGCTAAATGTTTACTTAGTATTCTGCTGTTCAAATAAAAAAGAGACAGAATAACATTGTAAAACACCCGCAAAAAGTTAAGCAGAACAGTTAAAATTTGAGTCAGAACCACTTACCAGTCTTTCAGCCTTCTTGGTACATTGCTCAAAACCATTTGATAGAATGAAGCAGTACATACTTAAAATAATGGCAGTATCAGAATATGAAAGGGGGAAATAAAGACATAACTGTGCTTTTTTGAGGGTATTTCAGGGGAGGTATTTGATAACGTACTGGACATCAGAGCAGCAAAATAACCAAAACAGAAGACAGAGTGTACATATACTGCACTGACAGTTCAGATGCCTGTAGTTGTTTCCATGACAGCAATTGCTTTCTCATCAGCAATTAACACTATACAAAGACTAGAGATGTGCCACTCATTGATTCTTTTTTTCAGACTCTTAAAATGGTCCCACCCAAACAAGTATGAACAGGGAACCAGATGACATTCCTGTAGCAGTCTCCTAAGCATATCAAAAAACTGTGGACATATACCTGTTATTCCTTTTATGCCCCAGTTTCTACCCACTCTATTCCTGTTGCCTGATCTCTCTGCCGTTACTGCCCTCTAGCCAGCCAGAACAGAATGCTGTAGCACTCTGATCGCAGCATAAAAACAAAGTCAGCTCCAGTAAAATTTTATCAGGTCTCTGTGGGAAATACAAAAAGGGCTGATGAGTGTTCTTATCTACCAGCAAGTGCATTTCCACAGAACAAAATTGTAAGTCCTTTTTCTATCACCCTCCTGGGAAAGTCTTTGTCTAGTCCCCAGTTTCCCCCTGCTAATCTAAACTGGATTCAAGTCATAGCACTAAATCTAGCTTAAAACGTACTCCATGCACAAAGCACTAGTTACAGAATGACAAAAGGCCCTGCATCAGAAGCAAAGTGCCACTGCCAAGAGCTGTGTACACACAGTGACCAACTAGGCCCCAGAATCTGATAATTTAAAGAAACAAACGGGCTGTAACAAATTACAGAAACAACCAGAAGAGAGAATGAATTAAAAAGCACATACAGAAAGACAACTTGTTTTGAGTTAATTTAGAAATAAACTGAGATAAAATACTTAAGACATTCCTACTGATAACTCTTCTAATCAGTGTTTTTCCAAAGACATTACAGTAGAAGACAATCAACATTATCTGATAAGTCATAAGAACAGTCGCAAGATCAGCTGCTTTGGAGCCGACCCAGCTCCAACAGACCTACCGATTGCCAGGCACAGGGGGGTTTTCAGGAGATTCCTTTGCTAGGAAAACCCTGAGACAGCAGCCTAACCTGACTCCAACCGCCAGCTCTCCCAGAAGAGGCTGAGGTAGCAGGGGAGTTGCCAGGGCAACCACGACACCCATTCCCCCCCAGCCTGACCCCCCAGTAAGAATGGCAGGCACTCGTCTCAGAGCTAAGGCTGCTGCTTTGGCCAAGGGGTCTGCACCATCTTCCCCTGCGATGGCCGATGCCTCCACGCAGACAGAGCTTCAGACAGCAGAGGCAACTGTACAGACCTTGGTATGTGGGAGGTGCCTAAACTACTCTCATGGGGCAGGGATGGGAGACAAACCAGCCTGCAATAGGTGTGCCCAGGTGGCCCAGCTCCTCGAACAGGTGGCCAAATTGCAGGAGGAAGAGGCAAGATTGAGGAGTGTTAGGGAGTGTGAGCAGGAGATAGATTGGTGGAGCCGCACCCTACCATCCCTAAGGCAAAGGCAGGAGACAGAGGCCCCACAAGAAGCAGAGGATCCCCTCCCCTCTTGCCAGCAGGGCAAAGGAAGGGACCTAAGACAATGGGAAGAATGGAAACAGGTCCCAGCCCGGGGGGCAGGCGAATCCCCTCCCAACCTTCCTCACCCTCCCAATTGCCTTTATGCCAGATATGGGGCACGGGAGCTAGACAGCCAGGAAAATAAGGAAGAAGGTGAAGGTCCATCCAGGGAGTCGCCTAAGCTGAGACAGTCGGCCCCGCACATTGCGACTGCCTCAGCTAAGAAAAGAAGGAGACTGTTATAGATCTCTTGAGGGGAACAGAGGGACCAATATGTCGACCTGACCCTTTACACAGGCAAGTCTGCTGCCTCCCTGGGGCCCGGGTTAGAGATGTCACCAGGAAGCTCCCTGGTCTGATGCAGCCTCTGATCACTACCCGCTATTGGTCACGCAGGTTTGAAGCAATGAGGTTGTGGAGAGAAGTACGAAAGAAATTAAAAGGGATTTCAGGGCACTGGGGCGATGGATTAGAAGTTCAGGAGCACAGGCAGTGTTGCAATGCTACAGGCTTGGGGAAGAGTGGCTGGAAAGCTGCCCAGCAGAGAGGGACCTGGGGGTGCTGGTCGACAGCCGGCTGAACACGAGCCAACAGTGTGCCCAGGTGGCCAAGAAGACCAATGGCATCCTGGCCTGCATCAGCAATAGTGTGGCCAGCAGGACTGGGGAAGTGATTGTGCCCCTGTACTCGGCACTGGTGAGGCTGCACCTTGAATCCTGTGTTCAGTTTTGGGCCCCTCACCACAAGAAGGACATTGAGGTGCTGGAGCGGGTCCAGAGAAGGGCAACGAAGCTGGTGAAGGGTCTGGAGC
>WKFP01015129.1:394318-416348 GCA_011057875.1 Pterocles orientalis
TGAGAAAAAACTTCTTTCCAGTGAGGGTGACAGAGCACTGGAACAGGCTGTCCAGAGAGGGTGTGGAGTCTCCTTCTCTGGAGACATTCAAAGCCCGCCTGGATGCGTTCCTGTGTGATCTGATCTAGGTGTTCCTGCTCCGGCAGGGGGATTGGACTAGATGATCTTTCGAGGTCCCTTCCAATCCTTAACATTCTGTGATTCTGTGAGTGCTGCTCATAGTCCCTTTACTTGTTGTACTTCAGGGCAAAGAAAACTGCCCAAAGGGCATCATTGGGGTAGACAGGCAAGTTCTGAAAAACCCTTGCAAGTACACAGGTGCATCTGGGGCTACAGGCGGTACTTTGAGCAAATTAGGTATTTAAATTCATCTTAGAGAAGGATGCATCTGAGAACAGCTGCAAAAGGCAGCAAAACTAAGATAGCATATGAAGTCCCATAGCTCGCTTAAGATGCTGATAAAATGCCCCGGCACACCTTGGTCCGTCACTGAAGCTGTAGAGAGCCTAACCTCAGAAGGCTTCACGAGGAGCAACGCTGAGAAGCCTGATGAAGATTGGATGCAGGAACACAAGCACTCATAAGGCCCTTGGACAGCAGTCGCCCAGGAAATGTAGTTTTGGATTTAAAAAATACCAAGTTAGTCTACATGATAGGAGGACATCATGAATGCCCAAGTGAAAGGCAACAACCTTCATTACAGCAGAAAACTAAGAGAATGTTAAAGGAACTGCTATATCCTCATTCAGTACTACATATTTAATAGACACATCTCAACACATCCTCACAGAACAGCATTATTGTCTCTGTAGTGCAGTGGGAAATTCAAACAGTAATGCACAAATTAATCTGTGGTTCAGTTCTTTGCCAACAGCTTGCACTCTCAGGGTAGCCCTTTCTCAGGGCAGAAAAGGGTAAACCAATGAGAGACGGAACAAAGGCTGAGAAAAGGCTTCCTTTGTGCGCTGCCTCAAGTTTATTCAAAGCAATGACAGATGAGAACAAAGCAAAATAAATAAGGCTGAAGAGAAATTAAGAGGGCAGCATACATGCTTTAAAAAAACAATACTGTAAAAGAATATGAAAGATTTGGGACCCTAGAAAGAACTTGTCTTAGTATATAAAGCCTCTTTCAATTCAGGCTGGGGAATCACCTTAAAGGCTTCAAGTTGGCTCCAGTAAGGGGGGGAAAGAGGGGAACAGGGCAAAAAAACTGGAGATGTGTTTTCAGGCAGTACTTCTTGACTAGCATCCCACTTCGTATTTATCTAATGAGAGGGAAAGAGGGTGAAAAAAGGAGAAAAAAGAACTGACAGTCTCATGTAAGCATCTTGCACTTCCAAGCAGCAGAAGGGAATGGGAATTTTTCAGTGATATAAAGGACCCTGAATTTAAATTTATATTTAAAAATTATAAATCCATCTTAAGTTTCACATATTTGTGTCAACACTGATCCTAACTGCAGCTGTGCTGTCAGAATATCATGAGGGGTAGTAATGCTCCATACTTACAGGAAGGACAGGCAAAGACAACTCAGCAGATAGCACAACTAACACAGAAATATGCCAGGTTTATTGCCAATGCCTAAGATTCCTCTGCTCTCTATGAGCTTTCTGTGAAGTTAGTGGGGTTTACAGGATGTACTAGGTTAAAGTTCAGGATTTACTAGATTAAAATTAAGCAAGTAAACTAACTCAAAACTCCAATTACCTTTTACAAAATATGTCAATATAAACAGCTCACAAATCAAATAAATTACTCTTAATGCATTGCTAAGCTGCAAACATCTGCATGTACAAAATTGTAGTCTTAATTCAGAACTATCAAAAGCAAGAGCATGACAAAGTTCTTGGGCAATGTGTGACAGCAGCGTTCAGTACAAAGGAAACAATGGAATCTATGCTCTACTTTGCCTTTTTGTGAGAGAAGTAAGAAAGACCACGTTTAAGCCCATCTTTTCTTAGTTGAAACACATTCTTGGAAGTGTGTAATTTTTCACTTTTTAAATTTAAATGTAAGGAAACTTTTTTTAAAACCAATCTCAAGAATTTAACTCAAGTGTTTATGTGCTTGCTTAGTATTAGAACACCTGTATTGACTCTGAAATTAATGCTTTCTGGAGGTCTTAGCCTAAACAAATTGATTCCCATGCCTAATCCGCTTGAGATAAAACCCCTTTTTTATTAAAAAGGAAAGAGACAAATTTGTAACTGTCATTTTATTTGCATCTGAAAATCATGACAGTATTGCCAAAGGTCTTCGTTGTATTGGGCACGTTACAAGCAGTAAACCCAGTTTATGAGAGCTGGGATTTCACATGTACACTTTTCTACTTAGTAAGGGAGTGAAGCTGCTGACTCCTCCCTGATAGATTTAGAAGGTAAAAATGCAATATAGTATGAAAAGGTAAAGTATATTGAACAAAGAAGGAGCTATAAATTGTACTATAACTTCACTCAGCATCCAAGATTGCAAAAATGCCCCCTCCCTCCAAGGTTATGGTAGCCAAAGGATGTTACCTGAATTAATTACAAATTAGGATGTCTTTCAAATGAAGTAGTTCAGCCCAGCCACAACCTCAAAGGAAAAAAAAAGTCCTGGTGGCAGCGCACTGTCTTGAAACAATGAAGCTGTAGAGCTTGTTGTTCAGCAGAACTAGTATTTCTTGAAGCTGAAGTGAGTACATTGGAATTATGAAGACATTCCTTTCTGTATTCACAAATCTCTCCCTAAAGAACATCTCATTGAAAACAAAAAGCCACCAACAAAAAGCTCGATGATTCAAAAGTCTGAAAAAAACTGGTTTTGGAGGGTATTTTAAAAAAAAAAACAAACCTGAAAAAAAAGCAAAATTCACATTTATCTGTCTGGAGCCTAGATATTGCATCATCAAGAACAAAATCAAGACTACAAAACAACTTTGCTCATAGTTCCACACTGAGAATGTAAAGTTTGCGACAAATGCAATTCCAGACTTTTACTTTATAGAACAGAGAAGCTAAATTAGGTTTTAAGAGTCTTCCAAGTTGTCCATAAACCTTTCAAAGAAAAGCATAAGGTGCTTGAAACAGAGAAATAAGAACCTAATTTGGTTAAGAGCTCTGCTTCTCTAATGATAGAGAACTACATACAATTGCATTTTATTACATATTTGAGCAACTTTTTCCCTTGCTTTTATTCTCCTCCCCATACACAGGCAAAGTAAAAGCTATAAATTGAAGTACAGCATAATGCTGTTGGGACAGCAGCTTAAAAGGGGACAAAATGCTTTCTGTCCATGCTGATGTTTGGCTGCATCTTCATATTACAATTCAAAAAGTGCTGTATATAGACAACTGTATATAGACTATTTTTGACCGTTCACATCTAGAAATAACTCTGTTGTTGATATTTCTCAACTGAAGTCTATCTAGAACTAGTACAGTATTGTGGCAAAATCTCTCCCCAAGTTATTCCCAAAACTAGCAACGATTAGACAACTTTGTGGGGAAAAAAACCCAATCAAGTTTGTTTAGCATTTTAAAAGAAAATCCTCATCTTTAGTGATCACCCGCGAGGAAACAGCAACTCTTAATTACACCAGAAAAGGAGAAAAAACACAGTTTAATCTAAATTCCATCAGGATTCTCCTCCCACCTCCCATTTCTAGCACTGCAATATCAGTACGCATCATGAAACAGTATCTAGCTCTACTATACTTTTCCACAAGTTATATTCTCTTATGCAGAAAAGCAGTAGTTTGAGCTTACAGTGCGTTCGTTTGGACATCTGAAAACATCTTGCAAAGTCTAAAAATATTCTTGTAATTGGCAAGTAGACATTGATTTCACAGTAATTTGAGGATTAAGAAGGGCATTAGTAACATAGTAAGGTATAAATTTATACTTATAGGAAAGAGTCCTAATAAGAAGAGTGCAATTCCATTAAATAATCCATATTTTAGGTACTTTTTCCATAGAAAGCTCAGATGTTTAAATACCACCATATACCAATTTGAGGTTAGGGTGGAAATAAAGCAGTCACAACCTTTGTGTGCACTGTAAGCATAAGCTAACTTTACAAGCAGTAATGCATGTGTATTAACACTGAATTCAGAAAATTACTGCATTAGTTCTCAAGATGTGAATTATGCATGTTTTCATCCAAAGCTTTATGAGAAGTAGTTCAAGTGTGAACTTCTTAAGTGCTGGTACACAAAGCGGTTATCCTGAAGATAAGTAAAAGTTTGTTCAAAAATTTCAGCAGACAGGACTCTTTTATAGAATTGGTAACTGCTTACATAGTTCCAATTCCTATGGGGAACTGGATGTTCACTTCCTCAGTAGAACAGCTTCTTATGCCATAATTAGTTATGAAGAAAATTATTCCGTGCTTTTTTCCTTACACTTCACATCCATTACTTCTTCAGCATAATTTTGTCATTTATCTTCCTGTTAACAACTGGGACACTGCTCCCTTGAAGCCTGCCGAAGTTTTCAAGGAGAAAGATGCTGTTTTTTAGGTATTACCTGGGTTATGATGTGTTGATTTTACACATCTGGCCTAAACCAGGGGTATGATCAAACTGCCTACTTCCAGTGCTGAGGAACTGTACATTTGCTATTTCACAGAGCAACCAAGAATGCTCTTCAGCACAGAGCTTTCACAACAAGGCCTGATGTTCCCTGTCATTGGTACTCTTTGGCTGGACACTGAGACTAGATCAGGGCCTCCCTCTGATATTACCAAGAATTTTCCCTCCCTCCCACCAAATGCCATCTGCCTGGAAAAGAAACACAATAAAAATAAAACAGATAAAGGGACAATTGGGACATAAAAGTGTCATGAGACCTGAATAAGCAGAGGTTGAAAGTGAAGGGAGGAAAAATACTGACTATCACATCAAGGAGGAACGTACATAGTGAAAAAAGAACTAGAGCATCCCGTGTTCCAGTCTTATCTACTCTAGGGACCAATCAGGATGCAGAGTACCAAGAGATATTTATGGGGATCATCAACCACATGTTCTGGTTTCTAATGATAAATGAAAAGGAATTTCAGTCTTAACTCTTGACTGCACAGTGAAAGAGTGTATCACCTCCATTAAACAACAAAGACTGATGAAATTACCAGCTGGGCTCCTTTATTCACTTTGGGCAACATAAACTATCTCAAAGCTTACCGATATTAGCTAACCTATCTGACTGAATTTGCAGGAATGGATTAGAAACAAGCTCTGATAATTCTGTGCTGGAGAAACAGGAGGTACCAAATATTTGGGTGTGACATTAATTTTTAGCAGCACAGCCAAGATCAGGACATCGTCCACAGTCTATGCATTCCACGTCACAGTCCGACAGGGTCAACAGAAGTCTGCAAAACTCTACACTCAATACTGCAAGAATGCTCCTCTGCAGATTTTCCTTGAAACCAAACAAGTATGATTTAATCATGCAGAAAAATCATATTTTCTCCCTAGATAATTGTTTTTTAAAGCTACACTATTTTTTTAGAATGAATTCTTCCTGGAAAGAAGGAAAATAGCAGACAACATATTTTCAAGTTCCCAAGACAGCCACTGATAGTCTAACCTCTGAAGACAGGTATTTTTCTGTTAGACTCTCCCTTACTTAGAATTTGGGATATTCCAAGTCCAAAACTGTAAGTGGAATTTCATTCAGTCAGCAAACCATCCACCCTAGCACATGGGATGCTATTAGAAGAAGTATCTACGGCATGTATTTGTCAGAAGACAAAGTCATAATGGCTCCTTTTCATCCTAAGATGTAGAAATCTGCACTGTGCAACAGACATTTAAAAATCAATATTTACTAGCACTACTAAAACACAAAACATTCAAGTAGTATATAACTGTAATGCAAGCCCTTGCATGGCAATCCAAATTTATTGAACTACTGATGCTAAGTCATACAAAATTGCACCACTTTAATTAAGGCTTTTAGTTTACATTTGGCCACCTCAAAGCAGTTGTAACATTAGGTTGGTCAATTTAAATACTGTGGCTCCCTGTTGGATATACACACAATCTTTACACCCAAACGTTAATGCATACAAAGCAACAAGGCATTGTTAAATAAATCAGCAAAAGTTAATTACTGCAACTTAGGCCCTGTGACCAATTACACATGATTAAAATTACTTCCCACATTCACATCCACAGTACTCTTCCACCATTTAACATCTCAACCAAAACGTTACACATGTAAAACAATCACTAACAGGCAAAAGTACTAAACCTGTATATTTGGTATTGCAAATACACTTATGCATGAGCAAGCAAGGGAATTCACAGTGAGAATCTACAGCTGCAGAAGCCCAAAAATGATTTACAAAAAATTGTTAAATCATTAAAAAATCGTTTTAAAATATACACTTCTTGTTGTAGACCCCCACTGTACACACAACTATAAACATTGTTCCCTATGTAAACAAGGAAAAGGAAACATACAATAAAAGGTTGAAAAGTCTGGACATTTCCTTCCCAACAGATATTAAAGGCCATGTCTTTAGTCAGACATTTTACTGAAAGGACTCTTAAAGACTAGATCACTGTCTCCACAGGTTTTTCCTAAAATTAAAAAACTATATAGCTGTTGTGTTAATCAAAGCGCTTTTGTACAATACGATGATGATGATGATCCTGTATTTCTTTAAAAAAGTTACAATAAGCTACAAATACCGATGAAGCAAAGTTATCTGGAGTAGTCTATATAGGAGCTCTTTGGACTTTCTTTTATTATGCTAAAATAGTGGTGCTTTTAGGATTTACATTATTGTACTCTCCAATAGAAAGTGGGGATTGTTGAAGTATACAGTACACAGTTTTCATACATGTACAACATTGGTGGATGAACAATGTCTCTTATCAGTAATACTGGATGTAGGCTCTGGTTTTACCAGTTGCATACACTTAGAATATTTATAAGTAAAAATCTCTCGTGACACTGGAAAGTGATTAGAATGTGCAAACTGATGTAGTAGCTTTCATCCATTTCTTAAAGGGTACCACCACAGGAAAGTCCATTTAAGATGTTGGTAGGTTTAATAACGTTGGAATGCTGGCACTGTTGAATTGGGCAACAGTTCTTCAGACCTGTAACAACAAAACAAGAGGTTAGTATTAGTAACAATTTGCCATTGTTCTTAGGCAAAACAACTAAAGCAGGAACTAGCAAAGTTATTCGCAAACAGACTTGGAAAATAACCTTATCACTTCTGTGCTAACATCATTTCTACTCGCCACAGACAAACAACAGACTATCTCAATAAGTAAAACTGAACTGGGATACATGTGGTAATCCAAGCTGAACTGTGGATATTCGATGGGCGAGACTGGCTTTCCTTACTGTTTTGACAGTTCCTGTGTCTTTACAAACAAAAACACATTTGGAGGATTAAAGCTCCTGAATTAAAAGCCCTGTTAAGAAAATGCAGCAGCCATTTCTGCCATCCTCAGCTAATGCTTTTGGAACCCTCTCAGTTTTACTTTGAACAGATTCAAGTTGTTCAAATAAAATAAGTTTTAATATTGATACGAAAAAGAGCTAAACACGGCGCTATCTGAATATTAATAAAAGCCTGCAAATTTATGACAGTGAAACATCCTACCAGGATTCTGCAGTATATCAAATAGGTCTACTGGACAACAAAATAATGGATCACGGCACTGCAGCAACTGAACCACCATCTAGTAAACTGAAGGGAATCAATGTGAACAGACAACTTGCGTAATGTCAGGTCAATCAAGAGAGACCTCTGTCCGTATTAAGGCTCAGACGTAGAAAGGGGGAAACAACATGCCCAAGAACAAGTTTCAGAAAAAAATTCATGCCTGCTGACTAACTTCTCAAAAGGTTTGCTAAAGAGCAGGCTGGAGCTTGCTTGAGCCTTCAGCAGCATTCTTAAAGCATGGATTTAGTCATGTAGAACATTAGCCAACTGTCAGCGAGTATGAAATTGATCTAGTAACCAATAGCTCCAGGTCAAACATTTGGAGTGTTACAATGATCACTTCACTGTTCTCTTCCAAATGTACTAATTACAACGCAGCCTATAAAACATCCATATAGTCCAAAGAAAGCAAGCTGAATTCCTGTGACATCATGCAAATATATACTAGAGTTCAAAGCAGGAAGTGACATTTTAGCATGTTAACTGCAATATTTTACAGTGTGCATTCCTGATAATTGAGCTCTTACAGTATATTCTGTCAGCCTTTAAAAAAGAAAACGCTGTTTCCAAAAGCTAAAATTTTAAGTATCAGAATGAATGTCCTTAATTTGAGCTGTACCAACACCTTAAAAAAATTATACTAGTGTGAACAGTGTATCTTGCACATATTTGTAGTTCTGACTTTGAAATGGCAAAATAAAGACCATAAAAATTTCTATGATAATGTAAATCAACAATTTTCAATGCTGTTCTGCATCAACAAGACCACAGTTGTTTAAAGGGTTTTTTTGTTGTTTTGTTTGTTTTTTATAGCCATAATACACAGAAAATTTTAAAAGGTTTACCTGGCTCAGAGCTACAGTACAGCTATGTATTAAAGTAGCTGACATGATGACTTTTTGCGTGCTTTTCCAGGCACTGGAGTTTTTCTGTTAATTTGTCGCACAAGGTCATAAAAGATCTGAGAATATAAAAATCAGTTGGTTATTAGAATTAAGAGGCTTCTCTCATAACCTTAAGCCTTGAATCTTCATACATAATGTACTCACATACGCCAGAACCCTTGTAAATATTTAGTTATCACAAAGCCAGAAAGTGAAATTGTATATCTAATTAATACCTGTTTATTTTCTGTTTAAGATAATTGTCTGTTAAGGCTTTTCTACTTTCAATGAAACAAACTGGAAGCTGTTTAATCTCTGCATCAAATTTATTTGAATATGCAGGATATATGTCACAAGGATCAACTACTATATGCTATTCCTTTGCAATTTAGCACCAAGGTCAAGAAACAAAGTTCAGTAAGTTTTAACTCTGCATCTTCAGAGTAACTAAAGCACACTGCATATTCTGTAATAGTCTCTTGTATTCAAATGAGATCATGCTTTTCTAGAGACTTTAAAAATACTGAAGTCTAGCGAATTACTTCAGCAGCCTGTCTAGGACTACAGCATGACCTAAACATAGCATTTCCTAGAAAAGTCACTCATGTATGAGACTCTCACACTTTGAATCTCCTAGAATTCTAATTAGAACATGATTTTGTTGAAAGGCTAATTTAAGACAAGTCTACATACTACAATTAAACGGCATCTGTTTTGGTCATAACTGACATTGTTCCAATTATTTCTGCATCTCCTGAATCAAGGAAGTCCTCATACTAAAGCCATCCTAGCAGTTTCCTAAGCCACTGGCTGCAAAGCAGCAAACATTCCAACAAGGGCTTTTAGTATTTCATGAAATTAATTTCTAGTTTATTATACATACGACTTTTATATAGTTTAATTACTTTGTATTTAAGAAAAACCACATAGTTTCCAGAAATTCCTAACTAATTAAACACACACTACTTATTTTTTAAATCAGCTGTGCTTAAAACCACCACACTCATTTGATTACATCCAAGTCTTGCAGAGAGGCCCTTTCAACTTCACTGATGCTGCCAACATTTGCCAGAAGACACAAAGAATCGCAGGGTTTATCGTAATATTCAAGCTGTTCCAGAAATGTAAACACTAACACAGCTTATTTTGCTAAAACTGTTTGCATCCCTTTCTTTGTGCTGGCACCCCCACTAAGTAAGAAGGCATGCACTACAGCAGGTCCCAAAAATGCACGTGTTTGATCAGTCACCTAACTCCTGCTAAATAGATAAGTAGCTAGATAGTGGAGAGGTTTTTGCCTCCATTTTTATTTACCTATTTAAGTCTCTTCTCTAATCAGCTGCTAATTTGGACAAAACCCTTAAGAGTTTTTCTCCTTACCATCTCAAATAATTTAATACCACATATGTTATATCAATTACTTCTAAGGACCCAAATCTCCTAAAAGTATTTTTAAGGAAAAAAATTTTAAAGTAGTCTAACAGTGCATTCTCAATGGATTGAAATTCTGTCAGTTAGGGAATGTAACAAAAAAGTACTTATCCCAAATTAATATGAATATAATTTGAAAACTAATTTTACTAAATTAATATAATTTTTAAAGTCCTACGTCAAAGCTAGCTACATTCCTTAACAGAAACATCTCACATATTCTCAAAACAGTTTTGTACAGTTTTGTCCATTACAGTGAATGTCTTTCAAAATTTTGTTGTTTTTTTCTTGACAAATGGTAATGTTTGGTTGCCAGAACACAGTGTTCCATCCATCTCTCCCTGCCATTCCTCCTCCACAGGTAGTGTGCCTTACCTCGTTAACATTTATCTTTGATTTTGCAGAAGACTCTAAGAATGCACAGTTATTCCATTGCCTTGCTAGGTTCTGACCTTGTTCCTTTCCCACAACTCTTTCATCTTCCAAGTCACACTTATTGCCAACCAGAATCATAGGCACCTAGAACAATTTAACACCAGCAAAGAATTAATTACAATTTTGGGAAGGCACAATGTAAATGCACACGTGAAACCCTATGTGAATCCTTAGAGGATCCTGACCTCCAGAATAATCAAGCTCTGGTATAAGAGAAACTTAAGTTTACAGTTACGTGAGACTTTAATCTTCAAATCAAAATGACTGCATTTTTTGCCTGCTGTTTGGCAGGGTGGTGGGTGGAATGGTCTGAGGATTCAGTACACTGCTAATTGAGAAAGAAGTTGCATTTTTAGATGTTTCAGGTATCAACAAGTCTACTGAATAATCTGCTACAAGATTCTTATATGTTCAGAAATCCTGGAAAAAGTGGCCTGTATTGGATAGCATGATGAAGGATGCTAAATCTCCTTTCACCATTCCTCTACTTCCAGCATATCTGCACTCCTTTCAAGAGCAGTTTGCTCACACAGTTCTTATTAGTAAGCTGATGCACACAAAGGAAAAAAAACCATGCTAACTTATCAAAATGACTAACTACGGAAAACATCAAATTGACCTTTGTAGTAAGAAAAGGCAATAATACAAAGTTGTTTGGTTTTCATTTTTTCCCCCCCTTCCTTTTAACTGTTTTAAAGATATAGCAAAGTTTCGTCCAAGTTCAAGCACTGAAAAAGGTTTACCACATTTTTATCATTTAATTTCCCCCCACGAGTAAGCAAGTTATGCCTAAGCTTTGGCATAGGAAAAACCTACATAAATTTTGGTGAGAACTAAAGCTGCAACTTGAACCTCATTATCTTTCTCCTGATACTATGAAATAGCTTTCAAGACTGAGGGGAGTGTTCCAAAGAGAAATACAATTCCAAGGAAATACTACCAAAATACTACCAAAGAAAGCTTATGCGAATCAGCACAAATATTGTCACATTTATCTTGATTTTAGTGTAAAAATAATTTCATGCTAAACAAAATTATAACTTGCTGGGTCCTGGATGGGAAAGTCACATGGAACTTAAATACTACCCTTTTGCGATACATTTGCGATAATGGGTAATAAAACACTTCTAGAAGAAACCTACTGAACACAGGCAAGACCTGCAAATGCTTACACTTACAGTGCAAGGTGGTTTGTATTACAAGAGTCACAATGAACTTCCCTGAAACTGAAACACTTAATACATTCTGTGTCTGCTGGCAGCAGAAGCATATGGGGATACATGGAGCAGGGAAAGGACCAAAGTTTCCACGAGCACAGTTTAAATGAGATGGGCAGACTTAATTATTTTTTTTCCCCAAGTTAGACTTTTCTGTCTGATGGCTATAACCTATAAGGTGTTTGTTAAAAACACACTTTTACTGCTGTTTCACATTTGATATACCTTTCTTCCTTTAAGGGACTAAGTATTTCCTTCCTGCAACTGCAGTTAAGATTTTTTTTCAAAATCTGTTATAAATGGGAATGTTATAGCCTCTCTTTATAGCTTTAATAATGCTAAGATCTGCATACTGAAATTGTGTGGAAATAGTATGACCGAACTAACTTGCAAATGCACACACAAAATATAAAAGCTATGTAACATGCAAGTTTAACAGCTTACAGTATTATCTTCTGTAAGAACTTAGAATTTTGTGCTTTTAAAATACCAGAAACAGTAGGCATATTTAAGAGAAAAATGGAACAGTAGGGTTTTTTAAACCTTCATTGACAATAATTGAGGTAGGAATAAGGTTGCTTTAGAAATGTTTTCTGCAGTACTAGTGAATAGGTTATATACAGTTATATACAGTTTCAAACAGGGTGTTTTAAAGGAAGAGATTAAAAAGACAATTGTCTTTATATACCACATGACAATTTACAATTTCTCCAGTTTGCCTTAAGAGTTGCCTTTATGTACTATGCATCTACTGGTTGATTTGTCTCTTAATTTAAAGCTTGGAAGATATCTGATCAGTGTATACATTACAACATCTGTATGGAAAACTGTAAATATTAAACATTTTTAGAGATGCTTACATCATCAGTGTCTTTGACTCGAAGAATCTGTTCTCTTAGATCCTGTAAATCATTAAACGTGGACTGTGCTGTGATGGAATATACTAATGCAAAACCTTGTCCATTTTTCATGTATAGGTCTCTCATTGCTGTAAACTGTTCCTGTAGTTAAAAAAGACACAGATGTTGCATTCAATTTGCACTTTCCTTACACAAACCGCCATATACTTCAAGTCACAAATGCACTACAGGCATGACATATTTGTGCCCTCCCCCCATTTTTAAACTGGCCAATATTTCACTGCTTGACTATAAGCATTACAGTAAACTGAACTGCTTTTAAATAGATCTGGTTTGGAACATTAGCTGGGGTGGCTGAACAATATCTAGATATTGCCAAGGGCTAGACCCTGGGGAAAATTATCATAGAAACGACAGTAATTTCAAAAGAGAGGAGGTACAGTAGAAGGTACAGTGTGGTCTGTAGATTAGTTACATTCCTCCCAAATCCTTCTTTAGATATCAACTTTTTCCCGTCTCCTGACTGTTCTTTAAAATGCATCGCAAAGTAATTGCATCCCTTTTCAGCCTCTATTTTGTAGCCTAGGCACTCTCCTATCTTAAATTCTACTTTCCTTTTCAAGGAGATTGACTAGAGGATGGATACACTTGCCACATTTCCTAAACTTTGGTGACAACTACGATATTGCATATGAAGACTTGGTGGTGCACTGCACAGCAGCATTAGGACTTCTCCCTGTTTGAAAACTCTCACCAATATGACTGTGGAACAGCATTTGCCTATCTTGTGATTGATCACTCACTCACCAAGTCCTTTCGTGTATGTCAGATGAAAAGCACAATAAATTTTAGAGAACAGTCACTCCATCTTTCTGTAGTTTTACATGGCCTTACCTGAACACAGAATTTAAATTATTATTGGACCAGATTACTAATATAGTTCAGAGAACACATGCTACACTCCAAGGGTCTTCAGCTTGCACTTAATGGAATCAAAGAAGGAAATGACTGCTTTCAGTAGATTTTGGAATAATAAGTCAGAGTAAAACCTGACCAGTATGCAAAGGGTCAGCATAAACCCTACACTTTGAGTTCACATAAGCTGACTAAAGCGATACTATTTTTATCCCAATGTCAAAGTACATCTCACACACAAAAGGAGAGGAGAAGAAAGCATGTATTCTCTATAGCAAAAGAAATCAAACCTGAGTAGGCATCAGGCCTAAATTTTCCTGTGGGCAATATGAACTTAAAAGAGCAGCACAACCTCTTCTAAAATTCTCAGTCTCGTGTTTCTCCCACTACCGAACATGAGCTCACAGGAAACTTGCAATTAATTTTCTGCTGCAATACTCAAGTTTCGTTTAAATATTGGTTAAAGAACATCCTTTAATCCAATGCACTGACCACAGTTACTCTTTACAGAAGGAGGAAGGAAACATGTCATCGTTTACATCCCTACAGCTTTTGATGGTTTTAATGCTGTACATCAGTATTATAAGAAAGTTGGTTTTACATACCGTTCCTGCAGTATCTAAGATTTCAAGCATACACTGTTGTGCATCTACTTCAACTTGCTGTCAAGAGAAAAATATGTGGTTAGAGTTTTTCCTCTTGCAACTCTCCCCTCTGAAGACACCAGGAATTGTGTGATTTTATAAGCAAATTCATAATGCATAAAGCAACATAATGGCTTAGGAAGTTTATATGGATATACACTTTGAAAACAGCAGGAAGAAACCTTTCAAAGAGCCCTAGTGACATTTTCAAAAGCAGCGTCAGCAGCCAAGTACCACTTTGCAAAGTGATTAGGGATTTTTGATTATTAAAAAGGAGACTGCTAAATTTGTAATGATGGTTATCAGCAAGTAGCACAACTAATTTCTACTTGTTTCAGAGATCATTCACAGATTGAAAGAAAAGTACAGGTAAAAGCTAGAAAGTTGGATTGGTGTACTAATGCTCATACAATAGTAATTCAGATCAACAAGAGAATAAGTAGTACACCGCAAACAATATACCAAGCAAACTACTAAGAGTGGTGTCCCCAAACCAAGCCTGTAGTGCCACTACCAGCTTAGTAAAATTTGCAAAAGCAGGTTTAAGAAGCCAGATCAGTTTCTTTATCTATTTCAGAGCTCCTGGTTTCTACTTAAAAAAAACCCCAAAAATGGCCTTGAGGGCATCAAAGGACATAAAAGTGCCCTCAAGCTGCTTCAAGCAGGCTACCCACTTTTTTTTTTTAAATTTCAGAGCTACTGGTGCACTTCCCTTGTTTCTATTTGCATATAAAATTCGTAGTTGGCAGATCAGTACTAAGAGAGAACTTTGTGTCCCCTACTCCCAACATACATTATCACTAGTTGAACTTTCAGCTTTTCTTTTGTAACTAGATTTGAGCTTGGGGGCAGGGAAGAGGAGTATTTCCACTCTTCTCACACTGCCCTCATGTCCCCTAGCAATGGGGATTCCTTCAATAGCCACTATTTTAGCAGGTATTGCTGACAAAGTTATTCAGCTAATTAAGCAGCATCTATTCTCTGTATGAAGAAGTATTTGGGAAGTAAAACAAGGCGTCAAGTTTCAAGACTTCAAATATTATAAAATTAGGTTTAACATTAATAGTAGAGAATTGCAAGTGCCAAACCAATACATTTTAAAGTAATCAAGTCAAGCAACCAGTAAGAATTGTACCTAGCAGTCAGGTGAAGAAAACGACTGCATAAAGTGTTGCCCAGACTTAAGCAAGACTTTCAACTATTTGAAAAGAGTAATACACAGAGGTATTCTTAGTTATTTCAGGACCAAACCTGAAATGAACATTATAAGATCTTTACTAAAAAAATTACTTAGCAAAAGGCAAAATTTCTTGAGATGGCTTTACTTTTTCAGGCTCCATGGAAACAGTCTTTTGAAAAATTCACCCAGCAAACATCATGCATCTAGTATGATCTGAAGAATGTAAACATATAACAAAGGAAGCATTTCACTTAGTACAGCTTGTGAATATTTGTGTCATTTATTGGGCCTGACCCAGCAAAAGCCTGCACCAAACATTGGGATAGGATCCAAAATTCCTGTTCCTCTAATACAGAAAAAGTAAGTGGCTATATAGTATGTTTTTTATTGCTATTGTCTCTTTAATAAGAGTTCTAGCTTTGGCTGGAAACCCACACGTTTAAAACAGATTAGGATTTTTCCAGCATATAGATTTCTATGAGGTCAAAGAAAACAAGTGTGAAATTATCATTTTGCTCTCGCTAATTCCTCTTCTGTTCAGAATTAATTCTGGTAACTATAGGCTGCAATGGCTGTTAATGTAACCTCCTTATTCCGATATAAATGTAGCCCAGTGCTGAAAAAGGATGTACTGCAGTTCTTGCCTATTCCCAGACAGGGTTTGTGCCTCTTGCCTCCCTTGTATTTTTGTGGCCACATGGTGAGCTACATCAGAGCATCAATGCATCTGAAAAGTAATTCAGCTAGAAAAAGAAAAAAAATATTAAGAAACTGACACAGCCAAAAACTAATCTGCTTCACCAAATGGTTAAGTATTTTGGTAGCAGTCCAGATGTAAACTATCTTAGCCTGGAATATTAATCATGGTCTCAGCTGAAGAGTGAACAATATGGATATTTAAGATGATGCAAGCAGAGTCAGACCTTTTGGCCTGTCATGCTGAAGATGGGAAAAGAAAAACTCACAGGCCACTGTAAGTATTTGTTCATTTATGACAGGCTTTTGTTAACTTATTAATAAAACAACAACTCATCTAATGGAAGCATATCAAACTGTGAAATTGTTAAGAATAGAGTATGTTGCCTCCAGTGAGCCTCAAGCTGGTTTTAGCAGATTTTCCTAGAAGCAAAGAAACTTACAACCTCTGACATACAAGTCCAAAATCTATTTGCAGATACTAACACACACAAAATAATAACTAATATGATTTTTAAAAAGTGGCAGCTTACTTAAAAAAAACCCAAAACAACCAATGTTCCCAATTCTGACAATGAAATTACCATTTGTTTAATGATTAGCTAGTAAGGTATTCTGCTTAAACACTAAAAGAAAAGTCTTGAACAATTCTTTTTAGACAGACTTTAAGGGCAGCTTGAAGCTTTACATTTCAAACTTGTTAAGTTACCAGGTATTACACGGCATTACCAAGCATACCCTTTTTTCAAACAATCACTCAAATATTTGACAATGTGTAATACAGTTTTAAGTTTCTGTAACATTAGGTAAGTCTTTTGCACATACCTTTCTGTAGGAGTCTTCTATCGTAGGATCGTACTTTTCAACAAATATTCCTTGAACAAACTGTACAGTCTGCAACACAAAAGCTCTTGTAAGATTCTTCTTGTATATTAACATTTTGTAAGCATTGTACACAAATTACTGTTCTAGGTGCATACTCAGTTATCCATTACAATTTTAAAGGTAAATTAAATAATTGACATAACTATAAATTATAAGAAACAAAAAGAAGTTAGATGTATATGCCTATTTGACTAAGTACTGTTAGATGAAGCAATGTTACACCTTCCTTTATCCACTCTCACTTGGAGCACGCGTTGATTTAAGGTTTGTCTAACTGTTGGAGTAATTACTAGTTTTCAGTTGAATAGGATACTGTATACAGCTGCATGGCTTTTAAATTTGCATTTAAAACTATTGGGTCATCTGCTACTTATCTGCCAGCACAGTAATTAGCAAAAAAATGACTGCCAACGTTCGCTAGTCTTAACTAGATTCAGCAGGATATTCCTGTGTACCTAGCACGTAGGATGTTTTTAGCACAAGTCAAGTGGAACTTTAAGACTCAATGGCTGAGTCAGAGCAGACAGGTTCAAATCCAGAAATGCTGCAGTAAGATAAAGAATTCAGAAGTGAAGGAAAAAGTTCTTTCACAATCTAAGATGATTTGCCTTTTAAGTTTTCCTTTAGGAACCGCTTTGTAAGAGAATAGTTCTTACCTGATAGGAGTGGACCTCTAGAACTTACTTATGATAAGGTGCAATATTAAACTGAAAAATGTAAAGTTCTTAGGTGGGTTGAGAACATCATATTCTGTGAACTTTTTCAGTGCTAGTCTAGGTCAGACTAGGCTTTTCTGTAATTGTTTAACTAAAATGAACAAGCTCTTTGGTTTACAATCCTCTGCCTGCTACAGCCACACCTTACTTGCAGGGAAAGATGTAGAAAACATGCTAAACTTCCTACAAACACGCAAATATATATTTGTATTTACATAAAAGAAATATTAGTGCTTTAGAGATGCTATCAAAATTTAAGCAATCAGCACCCTGAAGACCTTTCTAGAGACAGGAGTTACCAAGGCCAGACACAGACCAACTAGTTCGTTGCAGGAGTTTCATGAAGCAGCTCGATTTCCCACAGACCTATGGCTCTGGGTTACCCAATGAAGCCACAGACCTTCATAATGCAGTGCCTATGTGCTTCACTGTGTAAGACAGGCAAAGGTCTGACCGAACACCACCAACCAACTCCATCCAAAAATATTAGCATGTGAGAGCACACCAATAGATGTGATTACATCCTGTAAAGGATGTAACTATTCTAGCCAGGAACCCTCAGCAGTCATTACTTACATTTATGTTTATTTGTGCAAAGATACATAAGAGAAATATCAGTTAGTTGGCACTATGTTAAGAGAAAAAAAACATGAGAAGCCTAAGAAAATGTACTTGAACTGCCTCACAGAGTACTTACCAGAGCAGACTTTCCAACACCTCCGGAACCAAGAACCACTAGCTTGTATTCACGCATGATGCAAGAGATAAGTCACCCCCAATACCTAAAACACACAAAAAAATTCTTCACTATTTTGATCAACAGGACAACTATTTCAGCATTACTACAGCTGCTGTAAGATCGCATAGATAACAAGACATGAACAGCTAAATATTGATATCACCTGATAAATGCAGGAAGATATACCATTATAACCAGATATAACCTAAGCACGATGTCACTTTGTTACAGGCTATGGAAACTATGGACATTTATTCAATACGGAATAACTGCTGAAAGAAGGTACTTTTATCTAGCACAAATAAAGTACCTCCAAAGTTTTCTTGTTGCTAGGATTTTAACACTTAAACCATTATTTGTGTGTTATCTAGCGTAATTTCATAGTCAAGACAGTACACGCTTGGAAAGTTCTTAAAATGGAGATTTTGTATCCCATGAAACAGTAATTTAGAGAAAAGGCAAGAACAAATTAAGACTGTAATAAAGACCCCAGTATTGCGGTCTTGCCAAAATATCATGTGTGTTTCAAAGAAAGTACACAAGTATCTGGAAGAACTGCTCACAACCATGTGCATGTATCACTTCCTCAGAGGCCTCTGGATGGATTAATCTCCTCTATTTACAACAAGGAGGAAACAGGCACAAAAATTCATCTACTACAGTTGATAGGCCAATTACTTGCATTACAGCATACCATCCAGTGAGGTGTGTTCATCTCATAATAATTTCCAGAAACCTACAAGATCTCTTCTAGTCATGCAAACAAGTCCATGGCACCTCTCAGCTGTAGTCACAGCAAGTATTAAGGTATGTCACAAGTTTCTGAACATCTTTCATTCACTCACAAGAAGTTGCTTGCACCACTTATTTTGCAACAACAGACCCAAACCAATATTTCCAAGAGCCACGCTTAAGATCTTGCAGTTTTACAACCACTACATTTACAGCATTGAAGAGGTTTATAGGTAAACAGCTGCCAATGTGTGTTACCTATGGTACTGATACAGTAAATCTAAAAACATGAATCAAATTTCACAGCTACTACATCCTCTCCTCATCCATCCCCCATGCTTATTTTGCATCACACAAGTTTTTTCGTAATTTAATATATATACACACACAGGTAAATGATTTTGCTCCTGCGAGCTGACATGCCCGAAATGTCTCCAGTCTCCTCTGAAGGACTGAAAGCATCAGCATGCTGACAAAATAACACAATGGGAAACTTGTTTCGGCAACTTCATATCTTTGTGTTGTCATTTACTTGAAATAACAACCACAGTTTGTATCTACTGACCCAAAGCTTGATCTATATGCAAAAAGTACAACCATGACACCACAATCCAGTTCACTAAGCACGGTTTGATAAAAGGGCTTAGTTAATTTTTTTTTTAAATTCAGTGGCCTTCAACTCTTAAAGCAACTAAAAAAAATGCTGCAAACCATCAGGTGTGTATTTCTTCTATCTCATTACAGTTCCCCCATAAAGGAATATTGAATAAACCCTACTATAGTAAAGCTAACACTTACTGTTGATAAGAAACAATTATCCAAGAGGAGACAGCATGCATTTTTTTCATTCTGAAACATTTAAATACTAAACAAAGAATCAGAGAGACTTGTATAAGAAAATTAAAACAACATTTTCCCCAACAAACAGACATTTCTCAAAAAGAACAGCAGTATTCCAGAAGTCAGTTTTCAAAAAAAATATCCCTTCTCAGGTCTGAAAGTTGATTAATGTTTTGCTAGATATCTAACGACCATTATAATCACTGTAGTTTCATGAATAACTGAAGGCAACTGAAATATTCTTTGAGACCATTCCTGTCCTACAAGCTAGATCTGTTCCCCTGTTCCACACTAGCTAGTGTTGCAGCCTATAGCAGTCAGCCAGATCTGATTCCTCATCTTGCTGAAAACTAACCCAGCAAAACCAAAATAAGGCCACAGATTCTAGGCCATTACTTTGGGTCATACTACTCAAGAAAAAAAAAACAAACCACACCTCACAGTCCTCCTAGCAACCGAGCTAACAGCACTGTCACTGCTGCCCTGGGAGGAAGGTCTCTGTTCCTCTCCCATACTGGCTGCAGCACTCACCAGACTGAGTTACCCGTTTTCTCTCCTCTCTCTGCATGCAGAAAGATGAAACCCGCCCCAACAGACAAATAATTTGGGGGTTGGAGGCGAGACGAAGTGCAAGGAATCTAGCACAGGCACTTGTACAAGGTAAGCAGCAGAAGCAAGGTAAGAAAGACCCCTCTCATCAGCAGTAATCTCACAGCATCTCTGGGAGTCACACCATCTGTTACGTGTTTAGCACAAAATGCTAAGATGATTTACACAGAAATTAAAGCACTTCCATGTTAGTGTCCATCTTTGTTTTGCCACCACTGATTAGTTCCACACTGTCAGAACACTTGAGAAATCAAGAGGCCAGTCCTATTTAATTTTCTGCTTGCAAAAACATAAGCAATCTTTCAACTTACCTAAATAGTTCCTTGCACCTTAAGCAAGCAAAAGGAATTCAAGGAGAAAGATGTAAGGAAATAATGGACCTGATGATCAGCAAAGCAGGTCTCTCCACAGGCCTCTGTTACCAGTAAATTCTGAGACTCTTCAGTGATTTTCACACCTAATAGAACATATTTTCACTCCTGACTTTAAAAACTGTTTCCTTCCCCCTACACATGTTTTTTGCAAACATGGACCACAGAACCATTCACACCACAAGTTTAATCTATTTGGCACCACTGTAAATGTTCAGTTAGATCCACAAACCCCTAAATTGTCCAGCCTTTCTACAAACAATAGGAAAAAGGATTCTCTCTAACTGTATTGAAATGCATCTTTTCAGAGTTATGACAAGTTAAGCCTATAACTACATTACCTGCTATTTTTTAAAAAAAAACAAACACTCAGTTATGCCTTTATTTTTGGAAAGGTGCCACTAGAATGACACAAATATAGTGGGTGTAGGGGAAATCCCAGTTCAGTGATCTGGGTGAACTGCAACAATTTCACTGTCTTGAAAAGAACAGTTTAAACTGAATTTTTCAGTCTTCAGTCTGAAGTTAACAACTAAACATGGAGATCTCAATAACAAAGGCTGACAGTAACGTAGGAGCAACAGAACTTAAGCAGCAGCTACCAAATATCCTCTTACCTAGTCGTTTGAGTCATTTGTGACTTTCTTACTGACTGATCTACAACTCCTTAAAGAAAATTCCAAATCCTGAAATAAAAAGCTAACAACTTGGTTTCAGTGAGAGAACCGGCAGTTCCATTTTGGCTGTCAGAGACTCAGGAATTCAGTGCAAGCCAAGGCTTCTTGCAGCACCCAGATTTGGAAGTTCAGCCCTAAATATCCAATTGATGTACAACATTCTGTAGCCAATTTCACTACTTTAGGTGGTGGTACCTAATTAAAGTACCTATATACACTATTACAGCTTGGTTGACCAGTTCTCTTAATCTCTGAAGCACCTAAGCAAAAAGCTTTTAAGATCTTGGGAGACATGACAAAGCCAGACTGCAGTACACTCAAACATTTCTCTGACCCTCCTTCCAAACTCAGGCAAGGAGCAATACAAGTACTAACTTCCTCCTTCCCTTTGACAACTGTTTTGTCATTTGTACAGTTACTCTTTAACTCACTGAGATCACACAGTAATCCTTTATATATACACACGCATCTACAGCATAGACGTAGCCTGGCATCTCTGTACTGGTCTATCATCAGGTAGTCTGGCCA
>WKFP01015129.1:421873-439322 GCA_011057875.1 Pterocles orientalis
CAAAAAAAAAAAAAAAAACACACACCTCACAGTCCTCCTAGCAACCGAGCTAACAGCACTGTTACTGCTGCCCTGGGAGGAAGGTCTCTGTTCCTCTCCCATACTGGCTGCAGCACTCACCAGACCGAGTTACCCGTTTTCTCTCCTCTCTCTGCATGCAGAAAGATGAAACCCGCCTCAACAGACAAATAATTTGGGGGTTGGAGGCGAGACGAAGGGCAAGGAATCTAGCACAGGCACTTGTACAAGGTAAGCAGCAGAAGCAAGGTAAGAAAGACCCCTCTCATCAGCAGTAATCTCACAGCATCTCTGGGAGTCACACCATCTGTTACATGTTTAGCACAAAATGCTAAGATGATTTACACAGAAATTAAAGCACTTCCATGTTAGTGTCCATCTTTGTTTTGCCACCACTGATTAGTTCCACACTGTCAGAACACTTGAGAAATCAAGAGGCCAGTCCTATTTAATTTTCTGCTTGCAAAAACATAAGCAATCTTTCAACTTACCTAAATAGTTCCTTGCACCTTAAGCAAGCAAAAGGAATTCAAGGAGAAAGATGTAAGGAAATAATGGACCTGATGATCAGCAAAGCAGGTCTCTCCACAGGCCTCTGTTACCAGTAAATTCTGAGACTCTTCAGTGATTTTCACACCTAATAGAACATATTTTCACTCCTGACTTTAAAAACTGTTTCCTTCCCCCTACACAGATTTTTTGCAAACATGGACCACAGAACCATTCACACCACAAGTTTAATCTATTTGGCACCACTGTAAATGTTCAGTTAGATCCACAAACCCCTAAATTGTCCAGTCTTTCTACAAACAATAGGAAAAAGGATTCTCTCTAACTGTATTGAAATGCACCTTTTCAGAGTTATGACAAGTTAAGCCTATAACTACATTACCTGCTATTTAAAAAAAACAAAAAAACAAAAAAACAAACACTCAGTTATGCCTTTATTTTTGGAAAGGTGCCACTAGAATGACACAAATATAGTGGGTGTAGGGGAAATCCCAGTACAGTAATCTGGGTGAACTGCAACAATTTCACTGTCTTGAAAAGAACAGTTTAAACTGAATTTTTCAGTCTTCAGTCTGAAGTTAACAACTAAACATGGAGATGTCAAAAACAAAGGCTGACAGTAACGTAGGAGCAACAGAACTTAAGCAGCAGCTACCAAATATCCGTCTTACCTAGTCGTTTGAGTCATTTGTGACTTTCTTACTGACTGATCTACAACTCCTTAAAGAAAATTCCAAATCCTGAAATAAAAAGCTAACAACTTGGTTTCAGTGAGAGACCGGCAGTTCCATTTTGGCTGTCAGAGATTCAGGAATTCAGTGCAAGCCAAGGCTTCTTGCAGCACCCAGATTTGGAAGTTCAGCCCTAAATATCCAATTGATGTACAACATTCTGTAGCCAATTTCACTACTTTAGGTGGTGGTACCTAATTAAAGTACCTATATACACTATTACAGCTTGGTTGACCAGTTCTCTTAAACTCTGAAGCACCTAGAGCAAAAAGCTTTTAAGATCTTGGGAGACATGACAAAGCCAGACTGCAGTACACTCAAACATTTCTCTGACCCTCCTTCCAAACTCGGGCAAGGAGCAATACAAGTACTAACTTCCTCCTTCCCTTTGACAACTGTTTCGTCATTTGTACAGTTACTCTTTAACTCACTGAGATCACACAGTAATCCTTTATATATACACACGCATCTACAGCATAGACGTAGCCTGGCATCTCTGTACTGGTCTATCATCAGGTAGTCTGGCCATGACATCTTGGAATGAAACATAAGCCAACGTATTCTCCAAAACGCCTTAAGAAACCTAACTTGAACATCTCTACACAACATGCAGCAGAAGCACCATCTATCATCTGCTCCCACTTAGATCTGCCACCCCACTGGCTTTGAGCAGCAGTCCTGATGTCACTTCATCTTCCTCTTACTGTTTTCTAACAGAAAGAAAAACTCAATTCCCAGCTAAGAAAACTTTCCTAGGAAAGCTTTCCTGCTTACAGTCCTTTAAAGCCTTCTTCTCAACTAAGAAACCACCAGCCTGTGAAGCTAGGAGTGGCTTTAGGACACTGTGGTCTGCCACACTACTTTGAATAAAAGCCCAGCACGTACTTTTTCACTGACCAGTATGCCTGTTAGCAGTAAGTGTGCCCCAAACTGAGGGTCTGATCCTGCCTGAATTTGACTTTCCAATGATTCCCAACTAGCCTGACCCAACTCTGCTCCAGCTCAAACCCATTTTTTCCATATCACATGTTTTACAGACTGCTTGCATCCTAAACCTTGATCTTGCTCTTACTTTACTTTTCAGATTAACATAATGTTTGATTCTGAAACTAACATTGTATTCAGCTCCATCCACTGACAACACAACTTCCTTTTTACCCATTTATCACAAATGAGTTCGGGCCGAGAAGGAAGACAATAAAGAGGTGGTTTAAGCCATAAGGCATCCTACCTTTCAGTTACCTGATAGTATTTGAAACAACAGAAGCCATTAAGCTTCAAATAAGACTGGCGTTCAGCTGCTGATACTGGACTTAGTGCATGCAGTACCTCTTTATAGTTTGTGCCTTGCATTTCGCAATGTCATCCCCAGCCACTCCTGAAAAAAGTTACTGGAAGACCTTTGGAAGATGATGTAATCATGAAACCATTTGTACACTCAAGACAGAACTCAGTGTAGCACCATTAAGAATAATTTTCAGCAATCTGCACTAACCAGTCATTTCTATGATACTCTTCCATTCTAAAGCTATAGGAAAGCAATTCTATTAACTGGAAAGGAGGAAAAAGGATCATTAGATCACATTATCTCAGTCATTCAAATGAGGAGACAGTTAGGTTTACATGTTTCTTCTTCTAAAACTTTGCATCCTAAAGCTACAGCTATATCACAGAATGACCAGCATTTCTAGAATAGGATAGGGTTAAGTCCAACAACAATATTTGTCTGTACTCCCCAGATCGCCCAGTCTCAGGTGTATAAAATGGATATACTCAAAGGGGCACAACAGAAATTAGGAAACTATGTTACCTAAGTGAGTAACAGATAAGCAGTCATCCCCCCTGCCTCCACTTATCGGACAGTTGATAAGAAGCATCCACCAAATCACTCAACAATTAGATACAAATAAGTTTAAACTTATTACTACCAAATAAACCAAGTAACCTGTTTGAATCCTTCTTAATCTACTGGAGTCTATTTTAAGAGATAAATTTTGCTTTGAAGGCTGGCTACCTTCAAGGCAACAGACCTGCAAGGAGTAAGCACAATGCCAATTTCCTTTGCTTTTTCTTTTTTCTGCTCCTCCATCTCTAGGCAGAACACTGCCAACTGTGGTCTCTATGCAAGCACTAAAGAACCAGATAGGAAGCATACAGAAAGTAAGGCTTTTTCCCCTCTTAATTGGAGCGGGTACTGGCTTTGAACAGCTGAGTCAAGTATTTACATGCACAGATATCTGACATAACTGTGAACTTTGGAAATGTCTAATGCAAGATTTAGCTACAAAATCAAGGGAAGCTACTCTTCTTCAAGAAATAGTGCTTTTGCATAAACCGGATTCCAATGCTGTCTCAAGCATACAATCTCTTGAAAGCACAGAGCTCACTTTCAGATTGCCTCCATTAACTACAAGTGGCACTTCGGCAACTGCATTGCATACTTCCTGAAATGTACAGTCCCATAAAACCATGTCCATGCAGCCTCTCTCACTAGTTTGTTCATATTACTTTTTCTAATTAATGAATGTATTAATGCAATAGTGCAGTGTATTGAAGTAACTGCTTAATTCTACTTCTGAAGGGCATACTTCTTAGAATTAAAGTACTTGATAAACTAGAGGAGCAAGAGCTTTATATGCACATGGACACTTTTTCCAACAAAGATTCTCTTTGAAGGATGAGCAGATCTTTGAATAAAAACCATTTGAACAGAAAGAAGAAAGGTTAACCAAGACAACTCACTGCAAATGAAGTATTTTAAAAGCTTCACATCTGTCAAGGATGTGAACTGAATGTGGAACTTGCTTTTTGCTTCTGCCCTTATCAGATAAACCAGGAAAAAACGCCTCCTGGGCATTTTATTGAACAATTTCTTGCATGACTCCAGAAAATGGCAAACCAAAGTGATGGCGCAAAGAAAGTTGAGGAATAAGAAACCTTACTTTAGCAGTGAATGAAGAAACTGCACGCTTTCTGCCTGTAAAGCTTTCTTAAAAAGCAGCCACACAATGAAGAACTTGGGATGGTTCAAATACCATTGGTAACTGGGCCTGATATGATAATTATGAAAGTGGGCTGGTAGGGTTGGTTTTTTGGGTGTTGTTTTAGAGAATTTAGTTTTCTTTCAGCTTCAAGTTCAAATTTTTGTTTCCGATTCAACTTTGTTACCTGTCTGAGAAACGGGAAAGCTAATAATCCAATCTTTCCAAGTGATATTAAACCAAATGAAGCTGTAACTGGAGTTCAGCCCCAGGCTAAAGACATGAACTAAATACAGTCACTACTTGAAGACATCCCCAAGACTTATGTGAACTAGTTGTTCAGGTATGGAATTACACAAATAGCCTCTCCCAGAAGCATTATCATTTTCAGAAGGGATCATGATTATTCAGCACTTAAGAGACACCATGATTCTTGTTCAGACCCTGACATTCCAGTTGTACTGTGAAGTTGCAGTCTATTCACTAAAATTTTCATAATGTTTCTGCCCCAGCACATTTACCTCTCTGGAAGGGATACTTTGTTAGAACTACCTTGGGAACAGCACTCCTAAATTAATCTCAACTGTTTGCATGAGGCAAAAAAAAGTTTCAAACATTAGAATGACAGATGAAGCAAATTAACCAACTGGTTTACCTGCTTACAATTAGCAGTGGAGGGGAAAAAAGGCCAAGGAAAAAAACCCTGCTTCTCATCGAGGGGATTCTAGTCTTGAGATAGAACAAGACAACAATAGTCAGACATTTGGAAAAATAGCTCCAGTTCAGTCACAGGACTAACCAACGTCAGAGAATTAAGTCTTCCCGGACAAGATGCTTCCCACTTCTGGTACTGGAGCATTCTCTCTTTCTAATTGTGTGTATCATCCAGATTCCACTAAGTTCTGAGACTCTTGATTTAGAACCCCTTCTTCAGGTATGCAACTAATTAGAGAGGATGTGTGCTGTTCTCAATATTTCCCAAGTACTTACACACGTAAGGGGACATTCTAAATTCTTATCCCTCAACTCCAGTAAGGTTTTGCTTTGGTTTTTTTCCAGAATAATGTCAATGCTTAAGCAGTACCTTGACAACATAACGCAAAGTGGAAGCCTGTTTATTTTCACTGACTTTTAGATGCTTTGGAAATTAAAGCAACTCAAATAATCCTTACTCAACAGGGTAAGCTGTATCTCTTATAAAAGTGAAATTAAAATACTCCAGAGATGACTTTCACACTTATTTATAGAAAACGTTATTCAGAAGTAAATTCTGAAGACAAGATACACTAAAAAGCTGATCAGGTCTAATTAGAGACTTTTATACTCAAGTCTCCTGGAAGTAGAGCTCCTTCATTACTAATACAGACTCTTTGGAAGTGAGTCAACTGTTCAGTAAACAAAGCTAGAAGCAATTTTTATTTCTAGTTTTTACCTGGTTTTGATAGCTTCTTGTATTGACAAGCAAGTATTTTGTCAGTTGGACAGATAGTTCTTCTGGGCACTAATACAGTAATTTTTCTTGGACTAAAATATTTCTTCAATTACATTCAGATATTTTAACTAATGCCAGAGAATCTTCACAGGATTTTTAAAAAGCTGTCTGGGTGATTAAGCTTCTCCAGTGACATGAAATCATACTAACCACCTGAGAAAAAGGCAGAGACCTAAGAACAAGTTACTGCAGCACAAACAGGGCACCAAGGTTTAACTTGCTCCTTGAACTGCCTGCAGGGACGCTTATCCACAGAGATAGCTTAACCAAGTTTTCCTCCTTTCATTGAAGGGAGCCACCTTGATTAATACTGCACACAGGGAGCAGCTAACATGAGCTTGCCTTGTGAGACTAGTTCCACTGTCTATAATTAGTATAGCCGAATTAAATATTTTTTTCCCTAAAGTCGAAGTTAACTCCCAGATAGATCTTAAATCTGAACACAAGCTTAATGCATGTTCCAAGGATGAAAACTGGCCTGCTTGAAGCCACTGATATCTCAAGACAAAAGCTCTTCCTAATGGGCGACTAACAAGCACGTGCAACTTGCAGTAGTTTCATACAAAGTGTAAAAAGTAACTTCAAAGCAAGTGATGTAATGAACATTCTTAAGCTACTAAAAAATATGCTATGCTTCAACACTTACCGAGTTCAAGTTTCAACTTTGTGCAAAAATTCAAATATGTCAACTCAAATTCGGAGTCCCTTACAAAACCTAAGCTATCAAGTCTATTTAAGACTCAGCTAGAGTTTGTAACATTTATCAGATTTATTCTTATTTTGGTTGACTGTCTGCCATGGCTTTGCATTTTCTCCCTATTTTTGTAAAATAGTCACCACCCCCCATGGAAATTGTTTGTGCATGTTTTACCAGTCAGACTTTCAGCTAAAATGATGATCACTGAATTGATTAAGAAACTGAACCGCAAATGTTTTTTATGCTTGCAGAGAAAATCCAGGCAGACGGTAAATAGAAACAAGAATACTAATATTTAAAAAAAAATACTACAAGTATATTGAATTCAGAGAATGTATAATTACCACATTACGATATCTTGCTAGGCATAAGCTAAGTTTTGTGAACTGAGACAGCAATTTACGGCTGTGAATTTGACTCTACTGTCATTTCAGAGAAGGATCAGTATTTAGCTCTAAAACTTTCTATCAGTTAACAGATTGCCACATCATGGTATACCAAACATGCTTCACCTGATATACATCCTTCTGATTAAAAGGCAATACAAACATTTGTTTCTCCCCATAATTGTTACAGTAAAATTTATCTTTCAAGCTGTAGAAACAGTTAAAACCAGCAGGCCTACAAGTAAGACAGAAGTTTTCAGAATCAAGACACTTCTCTTGTAAAAATGCACTCGTCACTTCAAGAATAAACTTGCCAGTTGGCTTAACATACTTGTCTTTGGAAAAAGGCAGCTTAACTTCTGTTACAGAAACAAGACCTACCCTCAAATTCCATGCGATACCTGCTTAACATCTGGCTATCCGACCTCTGCTGTGATTGTGACAGTGGCTGCAGAACCAGTAAAGCCTTGTATCAGGTTTCCGTCTACTGACGTAAGGCAATGCTCAGTTCGACTGCAATTCCAATACGACTTGAACCTTTGTCCCTCTTGTCTATTTTTCTCTATAACCCACTGTATATACCCTGGTAATGCCAGAGCTTGCATACCAAGGTGTCATTACTTGCACTGTCTTCATTATTAAAAGTGTGGTTTCAATTCAGGTTTGTTTAGATGACTAACACACTGTCAAGACACAGATACACAGATTTCCATCATTAAAGGATCTTTTGTTACTGGGCATTTAAGATTGGCTGGTGTAGGCCATTTACCTACAAAGTATCCTTCCATATCATGATTTACAGGAACCCTATTACAAATCAGGTTGGTAGCCTGAGAGCAGTCTTACAAATTCCCATACATAATTTTAATTAAGATTAGAAGTTTTATCTGTTGAAAGGACACTGATTCTATGCAAATTGAGAATACTAGCTACTAGAATTCTTTAACAGGAATAAAATTACTTCTTCCATGATAAATGAACCATACCTGCAAAGTCCCAAGTAATCCTAACTCAAGCCTGTTTTCACCTCTCAATCATACTTCCTTAATAGAAATATGGAATTTGAACATGAGCAGCAAACACCACTCAAAGTCAACCAAATTATATGTAATATCACAAACAGTTCTTTTGTTAAAGCTTGGGACATCTGTCCTGAGGTTAAGTTCAAAAAAGCACACACCAACACCCAGCAATAACTGCCATCTTCTGCCACATGGTTTTGCTACCTCTGCAGTAATGGAGGTGCAACCTTAACTGCTTCTTTTCACCGTTGACTACAGTAGCTGAATCCACTGATGAAGATGGGTTTGTAGAAGGTCCAAAATGCTTAACTGAAGTGGACAAAACTTCGGCAGAACATCCTGTTCTGTTTCTGGCACTGAGCTAGTAGCATCTTGAACCTAGAGATGGTCCAACCTCAGGGAATGTCCAATTCACAAACATACTTGGACTAAAAGATGACAACTCAAAGAAGAGGTAGAATTTAACCTCCCCACCTCTGCCCATATGCAGATGCACAGACAACTTGGTTGTCTCTGAGGCAACTGCTAAGTTGTCATAAGCTTCAGACAGGGTATTTACCAACCAAAAAAACCCCACAAAACCCCACACTACAATAAATGCTGGTTTACCTTAACACTTCAAGCTGTGAACCGCCATAGTTCTGCATCTACTTTGTGAGCAGCTGGATCCATCTTAGGCAGCCCCTCAGAAAATTCTCCTTTGATGGGTGAAATACTAGGGCCTGAGCAGTGAGGCCCTGAACCAAAGTTGACCTCTAGGTGAACCTCACAACCTAACAATATACCTAATATGTATAATATTGATCACATATGCAAGATAACCTTATGAATATATGCCAATTTATAAAAGCTTTTGTTGTAATGCTTATAGAGCATTGCTGTAACGCTGGCTGTAAAACAATAGGTGTCTAACAGTGGCCCAACTTGCCAAAAAGAGATAAATCTGTCTCAAACCAACAAACAGACCTCTATGTGACAGAACGTAGCGTAGCAGGGCAGTGACGGGCTTTGTTTAGAGACGCATAATCAAAGATAACAGATACCTTTACTACTTAACTTTTTCTCGGGCTCTGGCCAAGCGCAGGAAAAAGTTAACAAGGAAAAAAAACTACACCAGATGTTTTTCGCAGCTTAAGATAGAAAGTTGTTTATTTAACTGTATAAAAGCAGGGACCGTTTGCAGGGAAAATTGGAAGCCTCATCTATACAGTGGACACACTGTATAGAGATTTCCCAGTTGCTGGGATGGGTTCTCCAAATCCTTTGCTGTAAACGAGCTCCCCAGTGACTGCGGATCTGGATGATGGTAATGTATTAATAGGGCAACTGGTGATGTATCTTTCTTAATCACTATTGCTAACTCTATGTAGTAATGATTAGGCACATTACCTTACCTTCTGCTTGCTATAGTAGTTCGCTTATTATTTTGCTGCTTTACCTTATCTTGCTTTATTTGCTCTGTATTATTTTCCTCATTATTTTATCACTTTAAACATAAGTAAAAATAAGTTAACTTTTTTTATAATTTGGTGCCTGTGTCCTTTGTGCTATCCCCGTCGATTGGAAAAACAATGGGTCAGGAATTTCCAAGACAGGGAAAAATCTGAGTTATGAGCAGGAACCCAAAGGTAAGGGAATTCACGCTTCTAAGCCTGCGCTCATAGACACAACGACACCTACACAACAAGCTGAATATTTTTAACCAAATGAATCTGAAATCACACTCATCCCCATACCACTTTTTATACATAGACTAGATCTTTAGTGGAGAGTTACCAAATTAATGAGGCTTAAACTTGTTTAATCAAGTCTACACAAGAGTCTATTTGAATCTTATTGAGATCACTCTGGTTCTTGTTTAGACCATACTTTTTCATTCCTTTGCACGTTCAAAGCCTGCCGTTTTCTGGACAAACCTGTCGTACCTTAAGACTCACTTTGCTGTCAAGTCAAATCAAACACATACTTTGACAAGGTAGCAGATGATGTCCAAAGCATACTGAAATTTAAAATCAGCTCCAGAGGTCTGGATGGGAAGACTTTCTCAATACAAATCAGCATGTCTGGTCCTTCTAAGAGCCATCTATTACTTAGACTATGACAATCACCACAGCATTTGAACAAGTGTTACTACTACATCCTAAATATTTTACTGGAGAAGAGTTCTACTTCCAGTAAGTTAAATATATGCATCTCAAAACAAGTCGTATTTTGGACAAAGCCTGAATGGAAGAATAACTTTTCAGGCCACCCTGACCATTCCAGTGAAGCAAGTTTATCCTTCATGAAACCACAGTCTTGTATTTCCACATTGCTTATGGCGCTCCCAGTTTATATGGCGAGTCCTCTGTTCAGGTTCTTGGGATCTACGACTTCAACCTTCTGCAGACAAGACTCTGAATGGTTCCTTATTTTCACTTCTACTATCACAGCAGATGCAGCATTCCACTTGGAAAAGAGGCTTCAACTTTCCCCTGTGAAACCTACAGCACTGAATCTCATTTAAAGAGTAGTCCACAATAAGATTAAGTAATGGAAGAATTACATTACCTGAAAGTACAAATATTTTCAAGTTGATATATTTGTCTTTGAAAAAACATATCAAAATGCATCTTAAGATCTTGCCTCTAGCTAGAAGCAGGATGTACTTTCAGTTAGCAAGACTGTACATTGTTAAAAATGTTGGTTACTGTAGTTAAATCAAGTCCAAAGTAATATGCACTTAATGTTGCTTCTTCATCAGTTTCCTGGCTAGACAGGACCCAGATTTCTAACAAAAAAGGAAGAGGCACCATCAGGACATCTTTGTTTCTTTGTTCATCAAGAATAAAACTGTACAACCCACTCAATCTTTCCATTCTAGGCTTCACATGAAATATTCTTATTTTCTCACTCTAACTGCTACTCACATAGATACAGCCCTTTCATTCTGAGATTACTCTTAAGAGTTTGATGAAAAGCAACACACAGATCAAAAGGATGCCAAACACCAGCACACACAGTGGCCTAAAGCACTTAATCGTAAAACCTCGTTTTCAGCTACTCAGTTTTTGCAGAACTTCAGCTGTCACACTCAAGTTTTCTATGCAAGATCTCTGGCTGAACCTCAATTTAGCTTAGGGCGTTTCCTGAAACAAAAGATTTAGGGCAATCAGAAGAAAACAAAAAAGAGAATCATTAAAAAAAAGCAATGGACTTGCTCAAATACAAAGAAAGGTGAAAAAGTAACAATAAACTGGAAAAAACATACAAAGAGCAGAGATAAGTATCATTCAGAAATTCTTGTTCCTCTCTAGTATTCAGATATAAAAAGCAAGTAGAAAATTGTACACCAAAAGCAAAAATATCTGAAGACCAAGCATCCAGCTAAAAAAATGAGAGTTATGAATGCTTGTTTATTATTGTATCACAAACTTTTCTCTATTGGCCTCCAAACTTAGTCAATGCCCAGGATGATCTATATCAAGTAACAGGGTGTCTCTTCTTTGGCAAGATTCCACCTAATCTGGTACTTAAATTAAAAAAGATTTATCAGAAAAATGAAGGAGGAATTATTCAGCATGAGAGTCAGATATTCTTGACTCTTCCAGTGCTCCTTCTTGATACCACAGGACTACTACAGCCTCTTATGTTTGACCAATTGCCAAAAAGACAATTTGAGATCAATTTCTAGAAGCATGGCATATCCTCAAACAACTAATGTCAGCAGAAGTTGGATTTTGAATGCAGCATTTCACAGCACCCTAAGAACACAAGTCCAAGGAATCTCAGATTGTATACTTACATTCAATTAATACTGTTGATACAAAACTATTTTGGAAATTCATCTATGGACTGGTATAATATATGCAAGACCTCTTAAGGTGAAGTCATGCTTGCCAAATACTCTTTTCTGATGCTGCTCATCATAAAATCCAAGAAAACACATAGCATTTTCTCTACACTTACACCAACAACAGGCAGTAAATAACAGAAGGACCATTTCTTGAACGGGAATAAAACCACCACACTCCTAAAATGCCTTCTGCTCATCAATTCTCCATTTTATACAAGCCAGAAGGGTCACAGACAGACAGTACAATGCATCCTTATACATACTATTAAAATGTAACTTCAGAAGCCGAAGAGTCAAGATTTTGCATGCAGTGTTAATTTATACACTTTCCCAACCTCAAGAAAATCCTTCAACAATATTGTATGCAAAAAGCAAACACGTGAAGCCAAGCAGGCTATGCTTACAGGTCATCTTGTACACCAAGCTTTCAGAATGTTATCTTGCAAGTAGCTTCACAATGAAAGATCAGGAGGCCTACTGACTGCATCTTACACCATCTAACAATTCACCTTAACCACTTCACATTTGCAAGATTAATAAAAGCGGCTCTTGCATTGTACATCACTGGGCTGCCCCACACCTAACTAACCACGCAAGCCTGGACACACAGCTCAGATTCAACTGTAAATGTTTCATTATAAACAAATAATCTAGTCCTAAACACTGTATTGCAGAGAATAAGATTCTTAGATAACTTACACTTAATAGATTAATTCCATTCCACATTCCAGTTTACCCTTCTCCACATTCAAAAAAAATCTAAATACGTTGCACTTCCCATTAGCCTTCACTTATAGGGGAAGCATCAGACCAGACGTTATATAAGTTTGAGTAACTGCAAGTACGGATTGTACAACTGCACAACTGAACTATCAGTATTGCCTGGGTTCTGATGCAGTCCACGCACTGTTCATCATACTAACTTCATCTTAAATAAAAAATACTGACCGTATGTGAAACCTCTAGAATAAAACACAGGTAGCTGGCCTGACCTTGCAACTACCAAAACCACTTTGATTTCAGTAGTGCTGAAGTGCCACACCTAGAAGCGTACAGGTCCTCCTTCTGTCTCTTGTACCTTCCCTCTTGAACTCCACCCAGGTAACTCTCATTTATCTGCAGTTCATCTTTAACACAGATGGGGTGATACTCTTTCTGCTTCTTGCCAAAACATGAAGAATGCTTTTAAGAAATTTCCCTTCATTGCAGACACACAAAAAACATGAAGGCACAACTGGTTACGCTGCAGAAACAGAGACTACAAGTGGAAAAAACAGGACAAGAAAAGCCAAGACAACTACTACAGAGAAACAAAAAGAAACAGTTGCAGGGGCTGTATTCACAAGTTATTTTAGAGTAATTGAGGAAGGGGCTAGCCAACATACATTATTTGGGATATAAATAGCAAATTCATTTAAGAAAAAACTTTCACCATCTGATTTCACATAACATTATGAAATAAACCATATTAAAGGAAATATTGTTAAACTACATATTTTCCTTTAATCCAGATTACCTACTGAAATTAAGACTTAATAATAACTGTTATGACTAAAGCAAGTAAGAGTAACATTCACCTCATTGTCAACAAATTTTGATGCAAAGAACACATTCTCCTCAGAGTTTCTATGAAAAAAGACAAGAACTATAACTACAGATCTTTGTTTTGTCTCCAGTTATGAAAATAAACTGTTCTCCAGCTCCAGTTCCTCAGTACTATCCAGGAATTCAACGATAAAAAATTTCTTATAGCTCTATGATTAGAGTTATATTGAAAATTATTTCATGAATGAGTAACAGTGGCACACAATATCCTTTTTGCAGGAGACCTGGTCAAGTCATTCTGATTTAGGACATCTTCCTGTTCTGCAACAGCTGCAGGAATTATACAAAGTGATCTAAGAAACTACATGTTCCCTGAAGAGAACCTCCGGAGAGAAACATGAGATTCTGCTTCTCAAACACTAGTCCATCAGAAGGGCTAGGCTGTCCCACTCCTGCACTATAGTCCGGACTACCTCCCTTGGCCAAGAATGCACTAACTATGTACAGTGCAATTGGCAGTCACTTTTCACAGCTGCACAGCAGTGATTGACTTCAAATAACATCAAGCCCTTAGATTAATAACTAGAAAGCTGAGCAGAACAGTATACAAGATATTACTGAATACCTCCTCTTCTTCCTGGTTCAACTCTAAGAAGGTCCTTTAACTCTGCTACACACATTCCTGTAGGGTTGTATAGTAACATCCACTCTACTGCTTCAGTAGTAAAAATTGCTATTAAAACACTGCTCTTGAAAAAAAGAGCATCCTGAATAGCTAGAGGGCCCTCAAATAATTTTATATTTCAAAAGTTGCCTAACAGGCAGATTTCCAACCTGGTCTTTACAGCCTTCCTCCCTTTCCTTGCTGCTAGAGAAACAAGTAGCATGTCAGGAAATCTCAATGGCACACATAAAGAGGCACACACAACAATAATAAAAAAAAACCAAAAAAACCACCCCCCCAAAAAAAAACCTTTTCACTTTTAGTTGTCTAATGTTTCTTTAGGCATTCTAAAGCTAGAGAGACAAGAGCTTCAAGCCAGAACCTACTGCTGCTTTTGAAGGTAGCCTCATTCAGCTGTTCCATAAAGAAACTGTGCCAGGTCTTTTGACTTTCTCCAGATAGTGCTTGCCTACTCCACGTAAACTACCATCACTTCAACAGAATATTGTTTCTGCTATGCCTGTCCCACTCAGTTTTTTTTCATGATTGACAGGCCCTAAGGAGAAAGTGATACATTAGATGGTTTAAGTGAGATACTAAAGCTCTACTACAGTCAACTGCTGAACAACTCGGAAAACTCAGTCAACTTGAAAACAGGTCCCCTATTAATGGCATTCAGTTAACAAAAAACCTCTTTTTTTTCCCCTGCTTCGTGCAAGAACAGAAACAAACCATTTTAAACATGTCTGAGTAGGAAAACAAAGTTTGCCTTCAAATATGAAGGTGTTGTTACTGTGGATCCTCCTTCAATTTCTCTGAACGAGGAGGTTGTCTAAAATATCCCTCTGACCTAGATGCACACAGCAGAAGCCTGCCCCAACTCAGCAGGGATTCAATGCACTGACATTACACAGTGCACTTCACTCTTCTTTTGAATTTGTTCTGAGGCAAAAGAGTGGCAGTGCTTACAACCACAATCTAAACATGAACTCCTCTTGCACAGGGTATGCTTAGTGGTCTGTCTACTAAGAGAGCAATTTCGATTAAAACTCAAAACAACTTGAGCTTACCCTGAAGAACACTCTCAAACAGTCAGTTAGGTGTCTGAAAGTCAACAAAGCATTACTTAGATGGGCCAATTAATAAAGGACACGCCTACCCTCTTATCACACACCCAAGGACAACAGAGTGCCTGTTTTTATCTATAGGATATTCTTACCCTTAAGAGCAGCTCTCTGCACCCAACTCTGAGCAGCTAGAGCTCTGCAGATGACAGGACTGGCACTATAGCAGTAAGCATCAAGTCCTCAAGTACTTCTGTGACTCTTGCACTTCCCACATCCCAGATGATAGGTGGACAACTGTTTATTTTAGTTCCCAGTCACATTTACTAACTGTTAGATCACAAACTACAGTGTAGCCTTCAGCACACTTCCTTCCTCAACCATACAAGTAATTTCTTTCTCCTTTTGTAGGCCCTCACCTAGATTCCCATCTGTTTGCCTCTGCTCCAGAAAAGCTCTCAATTAAAGAGACAGTCAGTTTTACTCTGTAAAACTGGCACAGCACAAAAAGACCTGTCATGGCTCACTTCAGATTTATTTTTGATGAACTGTCCTACAGCAGAGCTTTGGAACAAAATAGCACAATTTTAATTCCACTCAGAAAACTTATCTAGTGCATGTATGTAAAAAGACTATTGGGGTTTTTTTCCCCACATACAAATTCTGTTTTTACACTTATAGTCTTTCAACTGTTTTGCAGATTATTTCCTCCCTAGGCAGACAGTTGCTCCAAGTATGATCAGCTTTGCTGCAAAAAAAGGTACATGACATTTATATTGTACAGTGCAACTCAAAACTCAGTTACTTCAGCTACAGATAACCATAAAGCTTTACACTACAGTTGCAAGTTGAACTGGAAGTAGTTCATACCACTACAAGAAGCATCCCTGAAAATATGCGGGTACCAAGGAATAAAACACTGCATCGAATTAGTTAGAAAGTTTATTTGCAAAGCCTTTGATGTGAACAGCCAAGGTAACCTCCGCTATTCACTCAGCATACTTTTAGCTGGAATTAAGTCTACAGGACAGACTCTGAGCAAAAGAAAATGCGATGAATAAAGAAAGTGAAAACACTTGATGGTAGCAAGATTATTTTTTTCCCCAAAAGCCTGTGATTTTAACACAGAGGCACGTCATCCAAAAGATGGTAATTTGATTCATTTTTCAAGTTTTCCATAGAGAACAGTGTCCTTCCAAAGGGAACTGTATTTGGTTTTGAATGGTTACTGTACAAGACAAGGTGATTGCTTCTTTGTCTTTTAATTATAATTTATGAAAAAGAAGAGTGTTTTGTGTCTTCTTTTTTAAACCAGTAATTTCAGTGTATATTTTACCATTAAAGAGGACTTAAAAAGTCTTTGTCATGCACTGTCTACACATTTCATATTGAGATAAGATGTAGCTGTTATATGCTAGAAATAACAAATTACGCTAATCAAAACATCTAAATGGAAGAACACACACACGACCTGTGCAATTTTCAAGCTGGGCATCTCTGAACTGCCCTCTCTCTTGGAACGGCACTACCTTACTATCATACCCCACAACAGTACAGAAAAATACTTTTTTCTGAACAGCACAACCCATTCCTTTAGGACAGAAATGGGAGTTAAAAATCACACTGATTTTTTTTGGTTTTGCAGGAAACCTTGGTTTATTATTATACTCTTTTTGTAACCTGAGGCCAGTGCGAAAATACTCGGATTTGGTTTTATTCTTCCTTTTGAGAACTTCTCTTTCTTTCCACTGCTTCTTCCCCAACAGACGCAGAAGGCTACGAGCTATCTTGGGGTTATTAGCCGGGTTTGGCACAGGAAGCGTCACTCAAATTCTTCCGTTTGCTTTGACACGGGTCTGTGTGTGTGTGGGGGGTGGTGTTTAGACGAGATGCACATCCCTGTCATCCCCTTTTCCTTTTTATTTTGTAACAAGCAAGAAGGGAACGCTGCTGGCCACGCCGCTGCCCGCTTGTCCCGCTCCGTGGCTACCCCGGGCACGAGCACCGGCGGTGGGCGAGCTGCCCGGCCTGTTCCTCCCCGGCCCCCGCCTCGCCCCCACACACCGGCCGGAAAGAGCCAGCGGCTTTCTCTCCGGCGACCGGACTAGGTGGGGCTCCGGCTCGGACTTCCCGCTGACAACGACGGCGGCAGCCGGGGCCCGTCCCCTTCCCCGCCCGCGGCGGGGCCGAGCCGGGCGTCACCCGCCCCTCCCCGCACCCGGCCGGGCCCCACGTCGCGGCCCCGAGCCGCGGGGTTACAACTTTCCGCTTCCGCTCCAACTTCTGCTCCGGGTACCGGCGGGGGGGGGAGGCGGGTGCTGGCGAAGGGCAGGGACGGGTCCCGGGCCCGGCTGGCAGCGGCTGCCTCTCAGCGTCCCGCTCCCCCCCGCCCCCCCGCCTTGTCCCCTCGCGCCTGAGGCTGGCCGAGGCGGCGGCTCCCGGTTCCTCCTCCGCCATGTTTCAGGCTCGCGCCCCTTCCCTCACAGTGCGCTGCTCCCCGCCGC
>WKFP01015129.1:449170-550864 GCA_011057875.1 Pterocles orientalis
GCAACACCCCCCCCTCCCCTCCGCCCCCGGGCGTACACCGGCTGGTGGGAGTGGGGGGCGGATAGGGAGGGGTGGCCGCCCCTGCTCCGGCAGCGCTGCCCTGACTGGAAACCCCGCTGGGGTGGGCTCTGCGGCCTCCCCCGGCCCGCCGCCACCGCCTGTGGTGGCAGCAAGGGAGGGAAGGAAGCAGGGAGGGAGCGAGGCCTGCTCCGGGGCCCTCGTCCACACGCTCTTGATTTCGATTTGGGACATTTTTCCTCGGGGATGGAGCATGCGCAAGATGTGCTATTTCAGGGGCTGGAAAAGTGCGTTAAAGCCGGAGTCCTGAGCCCAAGGTTGCCTTGCAGTAGCAGGTCTGTGATCTGTACCCTGTCCAGCCCGGCAGGCGGTCCCAAAGGCTCCCTTCTGCCCCATGGCAGCATCTCTCTCCCAGTTCTCCTTCCAAGCCCAAAGAAGGAGCCATAAGTTATTTAGTTACAGGTCAAAGGTGGGTTGAAAGCACGTTATGGTTGCTTTAAGTTAATTTAGAACATCAAGAGCTGTAAACGTAAATGCCAGGGCAGTATTTCTTACAGTTCTGAAAGAGTTTTGAGATCCATTGGTGAAGTGTATTTTAGAAATGCAACATGCTATCATTTTACATGGATTATTATACCTCTGGATGTGAGCAGCCTGTCATTAGCCCTGCTGATACAAAGCAGGATGCCCATTGCCTGCAAATAATTATAATATTTCGTAGCCTTTCTTACTTCAGGCCTAAATAAGTCACTTTCGAATGTCACTAATATTTTCCAAAAGGTTGTAACTGATAAAGGTTAAAAATAAATTAGCATTTATGTTTCTAGGAAACACTTAGTAAGCAAATAGTTAACATGGTACATTCAGATAAAACTTTGCTCAGAGGAAGTCCACAGCAGAGTGTGTAAAACTGACAGGAAGTTGCAGTGAGGCTTCTGGCAAGGAGAGTGGGTGTGGAGGAAGCACAGGCTTTCTGTTTGTAGCAAAGAGATAGAAAAGGGAGGAAAAAAAGACAAGAGATTACATTTCCCCAAGTTGCATGATGAAGAGTTCCTTGCTATAAATATTTGGAGAGCATACAGCTTCAAATTAATGTGTGGAAAATACTAGAGGTCAGAGCAAATGGAGTCAAAGAATGACCAGAGGAATGAACTGCCCTTGGTAAGAGAAGCTTCATCTAGATTCAAGGCATCCAGAAAGCGACGCATTTAAAAAATATTTTTCTTTGGAGTGTTGCTTCTAAACCCCAAACGTCATAAAATCTCTTCCAAAGTCCAGGCAAATCTCTTGGTGTTTTACAGCTTAAACCCTTGTGCAGTACTTTGATAATGAATCCCTGTAAATGATGGATAATGCAAGAGAGCTCAGGTTGGGAGAAATCAAGTACATAGAAACCAGTCCTTTCTCAGCAGGGTGTCCTATGTGGGGCAAAAAAAATCATTAATGGGAGATGTCAAAATACGTAAAATACAGTCTCAAGTAAAAATCATAGAAGCATCTCATGCAATTATTAGCTCTATAGTATGTTTACTCACCAGATAGAAAAATGTTTCTGTTTCTTTAGTCTTTTCTGTTAGTGGATATTATTATGAGCTCTTCATGTTCATTGTACGGAGGAAAAGAACAAACAGAAAGGTGTATCCTCTGCACTCACAATTTTCTTCAGTGAACTAGGTTAGTCACAAACAACAAGGAATGTTCCAGGAACAGATGCATGTCATTACTGTAACAATATTTTACAGTGTGCCTTTAATTGCCCTGTGTTTTGTAGGCAGTGGGGCAAATACTGGTCTTTGCTATACAGGAAAGAGGAAGGGGCCTTTGGGAGTCTGAGTGAATCTCCCATGAGCAGATCTTGGCATTTTGAGTTTCATACAGGGGAATCTGAAATGCAGTATTTAAAAAAAATCCATATATACATGTATATACACATACGGTTTACTTAATATAGACATGTTTGAAGATTGATTGCTGTAACTAGAAGAAATAGGCAATTAGGATCCATTCTGAGCAAGAGATGGAGTGTTCCCTTTCCCCAACTCTCTTAGCCACATACTTTGAATGTAAATTGGGCCCTTAAGTTTGGATTTTCCTATGAATCATCTAGCTAATCCTCAGCGCAATTCTTAAACCAGCTTTACTCATATCAGTGTGACTGGCAAATAGAAATTGGTGTGCTTGTTAAGCATACTCACCCGGTACTCCACAGGGCTTGTTCTGCTCAGCTTGTTAAGCGTTTCACATGTGCCTGAGCGGCTTGCTGATGGTCACTCAAGCAACTGGGCCAGTGCAGAGGTGTCCCTGTGAACAGAGCAACTCGCCAAAGTACCATGAATATGGAAGAAATGGGGGAGATAGAGCTAAAATGCAACATAACTGCATCAGTTTTCCTGGTTAGTGGGCCTACCTGTGTTCAGAATCAATCTGGAGTTTTTAAAAGAAGGAGGTCAAATACCCGGCTGCCTTCTCACTGGATGAAAAACAGAAGAGACCTGTTTATGCCTGTAAACTTTATAGACCTTTCCAAAGCACTGTACCCCTTGTCCTTTGGGCTGTAACGTCTTTCTCCCAGCTTACCAGTTGCCTGCCTGTACTTCATAACCCTCTTATTTTGATGACCGGTGCTTAGCTGGAGCTAATTCAGCCTGCTCCTCGCTAACACAGTGAGCTGTCTGATAATGTCGTGGTGGTTGTGAGGAACAGCTACAAGGGAACACAGAAGATCCCCTCTGATGCAAAAAGAGGAGGAAAATACTGACAGATCTTGTTAAAAAGTTCTGTGGAACTAGTGGGGAGCAAGAGGGAGTTGATAGATTATTTGGGGAAGACAAAAGAATATTTTTTTAAACAATGCTTTTATAAAAGCTTGACAGGGTGGCCTTTGGTCACCCCCATGTAATTTTTCTAACTTTGCCTGCATTGTTTTCTCTGGGGCTGCATGGGTGTTGGAGCAAAGAATGTGGCTCTATGTGTATTGCAGTTTCATTACTGCTGAAATACAGCCATCTCTGGGACAGAATGCAGAGCTGGCTTTTGCCAGCAAACTCTGAAGTTTAATGGGCATGTGGTGCCAGGGAATGTTGCGCTGGCTGCATGCCAACTAGCTGTGAACTTTTCTAGAAATTTGTCCTGAAGGGAAAAGAAATGTCATGTGGTTAATCTAGGAGGTTGCTTTGCTTTCAGAGAGGAAGCAAAGTTCTGGTCTTTTCTGGTGAATGGACTGAAAGGGGTTGATTCTTATCTCAGAGACTTGGTTGTTCCAGCAAGAGTGTTTACTACACCATAATTTGCTTTGGATTGTGAGAGCAATGAGGAGACAACATCTTCAAAACTAAAGAAAAATGTCTGCTATTTTTTAGACATAGATGCGGGATATATCTGTATCATTCTTTATCCTTCAATGTGATTTTCTTAGGTATTTATTTCTCCATACTCAGAAGATTTAGTCACGTAGCATGGGAATACTTGCCTGCCTGAATAGCTCCTTGAGACGTTTCAGAGATGTGTCTTCCCCTGTAAACTCGATGCAATTTCTCCGTGTCTTCATATCTGTTGATACAGTTTGAGCCTGAGGTTTTTATGCTGATAATTATGAGTTCTACCAGTTCATCATCTTCAATTCTGACATAGCTTCCATTATGCAGTTCTGTATCTTAACCTCTCTTCATTGCATCTTCTTGATGTATTGCCATTTACTAATCAAAGTTGTTCAAACAGGAGTTTAATCACAAGCTTGACTGAAACTTAACTCCAAGGTTTTTTTCCCCCAAGTCTTTTTCACTTGTCATACATTTAACTCATTGTTGAGGAAAATCCTCACTCAGTTCTCTGCTCCTCTTCCTCATCCAAACTATCTTAAATTAATGCTTTTTCCTATCTCATTGGGGTGTTCCATGACTCTTCTGATTTATCTGCCAATATCTGTTATTGGACTAACCCTTTTCCCTGCCATTGGCCCAAATCCTGCTGTTAGTTCATATAATATAGCTCTCCCTTTATCTTGTGAATTGTCTCTCTCCCTGCCCCGTGATAACTGCTTTGAGGAGCAAAATTTGCCTTTGTTTTCTAAGCTGGGGAAGAACAGGCAATGGACACTACTTCAATTTATATGATAAATGATAATTTATTTACAGGAGTCTAATTTTTAAATATATTTTCTCTTACGTTTGAGAGACTACTTTTATATCACTGCAGTTACTTCAGATAAAACAGAGAATAGCTGTTTCACAATATGGCTGTTGTGAAAGCACAGCACTCTGAATTGCAGAGAGGTTCAAGAAAATGCCCCGAGCCCTGGAATTTAAACTCTTCAAAATAAGGATTAATTTGGTAAAAGGAAAAACCTACTTTATTTTATCCTGTAGTGAAAAGATCTTTCAAATTGCATTGGACAACCAGCTGATCAGATAAGGAACAAGACTGTCACAGCAACATAAGTGTTTTAAAAGAGTAAATGAAGACTAATGTATCCAATTGGAACTAGAGAGGGAGCGTAATTACCTGGAGGAGAATCTGTCCAGGATATGGGTGAACACTTCTCTCAGAGAAAAAAAAAAAAAAAAAAAAAAAAAGTTGCACGTGTTTTAACAATTTCAAAGCTTCAGAAGTTTTACTTCCCTGCTTTTCCAGGAGAACACTTTTACCAGCACATGATGCAGAAGGAAGGTTACTACCTTCTGAATCACCAGCTCCTGTGATACCTGGGTAGTTCTTCAGTGTTTTCCATGAAAGGACTGGGTGCAATAGCAGTTAACTGTTGATGATGACTGATAAATTCACAATTTAGATAAGGTGGCAGTATAAAGTTCTAAACTAGCACTTAGTTTCCCCCATTTGTAATTCTGCACTCTTCCTAAGAATGTCCTTCTTCACCATTATCAGATATTTTAGAGTAATGCATTGAGCAGAATAGAACCGCCTGAGAAAAAACAGCACTGGGGCTGTACTGGTAGTCCCAATCGAGTATGTGGGAAGTGGGTACTTTTGACCCTGCTTTAACAGAACATGAAAGTACAGAATTTTGACTTGGGAGAAGACTGTTTGTAATTATAACTGAATGTCACTACCAACAATTTAACTATCGTACCTTTCTTTTGGTTTTTGACTTTTTATCTTTTTCATTGTTACTCTTTTTTTAGAATACTCATTTATATCCAGATTCAGACTCTGCTGGAAACAGAGGAAACATTACTGTTGATTTTAATGAGCTTTATACCAGGACTTAAATTCCGCCCTTGAGGGATGTGCAACATTTAGCAATACTAGCATTAAAAGTGTATATTCACTTCTGATTTACATCAATATTAAGACAGGAGCAAGTATATTTAATGATGACAGGTCTAAAAATGCTCAGTGTCTTTTGTCCTGCTTCTCCCAGCAGCAGAATTATATCCCAATTAACACAGCAATTTACACTGAAATATCGATACAATTTTTCTTTGCTTCCTTTTGTTCCTGTCCGCTTCAGAATCAAGCCTTAATTAACGCAATGGGCCAAAAGCATTCACGGGGGTCTCTTGAAATCATTAGTTGTGTTGAGCAGTTCATGAGTTTTGTACTCAGTTTGGTTAGAAGAACAAAATGTACAGCACAGAAAGGAGAATTTGTTTCATAACTTTATTAGATCATTTTCTCCTAAGCTTTCTTTGTAGATATGGCCTTGTTCTGCCATATCTTTCCTCTGGCCATGGAAGCTGTTGCTGAAACTACAATCAGGAGAGAAATCTTAATGAGGATTGTTAGAGTCTACACCAAGGAATACACATACTCCTGGCCTTTTAAAGCTAGCCAAAAAGCAGGGGTAATTTTTTTCCCATTAATCTTTCTTGCAAAAATAATGCATTCTGGGTTTTTTAACTGATAAAAATTTGTTTTACTTCTTTCTTAACAAGTCCATAAATGGCAAACCCCTCAAACAGCCATTTCATTGAAGTGTTTACCACCAATCCAGTGGCATATTTTATTTGGAAGGTATATTTTAGTGAAACTTTGTATCCTCCAAATAACCATTTAGAAAACAAAAAAGCGTTGACAAACTTGTTGATTTTACATGACTGTATATATTGAAGCCATCTCCAAATAAGTTGCTACATCTGCCACAGGCCGTGGCTCACAGTCTGATCTAGAAAAGTTTTGACATTTTTTTCACGTCGTGTGGGTGCTTTGATAATCAATGGCATCGGAGCTGTGCAGAGATGTGTTGATGCCCCGCTCTGCCTCCTCTCGCTCCCTCTTGCCATACTCTTTGCAGCTTACTTGATTCATTTTAACCTGTCTTTCAGGGTGGTTTATCAGCTAGTAGGCCTAGAATCTATTCGCCCATTTCTGCTGTCACTTTCAGGGGTCAAATCTCTTCTTGTTCCATAACTGTCCTGGGGTTCTGAATAGATTATTTCTGTAACAGACTTACTTTATGAATCCTTTTGTTTTACTACTGCTATATTATGCGGTTCTGCTGAACTTCAAATTTAAGATTTCATAATATCCTATTCCCATGAGATGTCTGTGTTGTTATATTCAATTTTTATCAATAAAAATACACATTTGAAATGAAAATACTGTCCTCTCCAAAACTTACAAATTCAGAATTGCTCCAAGGTCCCAAGCCTTTTAACTACCTCTGCGCTCCACAGAATCTTCTATTACAACCTTGAGCACCGTAGAATTTATTCTAATTTAAGCTCTAGACAGTATTTCAGCATTCAGACGATGCTGGGTGAAGAGGAGCCCTGTGAATCACTACCAAAGATAGGGACGGAGTGGAAGCTGTGGCCCTGGTGTTGCGTTTCCTTGCGTGAAGGTGATACTCAGGTTGCCCTGGTGCTGTGTTTCACATGCTAAGGTGATGCTCCACTGGCTATGCTAGTTGTGCAGCCGGTTTGTGTGAGCCATGTGGAATTTCCAGATTCAGTTCAAGTGAAAGAAGACACAGGGCCATGATTTTAATGATGTAACATAAAATAAAACTTATAGTGTTTTTTTTTTAATGGTATTGCCTCTTGAGTTGTTAGTTTTGCTCCCCGTTTTTCCTAGCTCTTGATGTTTTCTATGTTCTTCCTTTTCCTTCTGTTCTTCCTTTTCCTTAAAAAATGAACAAATTGTGGCATTTTCAGGCTCCAATGAGGACACAATGAATTTAGTAATGGATTTCAGGCTGTCTTTCTCTAACATATCATTCCATTACTTTAGAAGACAGCAACTTTCACCCTCCCCCACTTCTTCTCTTTATCTTTTATCTTGTCTCCCTTTTTGCTTTAACACAGCAGTTTAAAGATTGCAAATTAGTTCTGGGGTGGGGTTATGTGATATAATCAGCTTCAAGACAATCTTTACATTTCCTTTCATCCTCTACAATACTGAAATTTATGTTCAGAGATCACCACTTACACTTACTTTATTTCTTTATGCTCCTTCCATGATATTAAAAGAGAGGACTGTAGCTTTTTTTCCTGAAAACACTCTCAGATTAGCACCGTGTTATTTAACAATTTTTGTACATAACAGTGGATTCAGAGAAAGAACAGTGCCTTGAAGTTAACAGTCATTTTATAGCTAGTTCTTGTGAATAGCTTTTTATCATTTAAGTGAATTTTTTTATCTGTCTTTGGGCATTCAGTAATGGAGGAAAAGCCCTCAGGAGGAAGTCCTTCCTTTTATAGAAGAAGTCCTGAGATGCTTCAGGCTTTCCCAGGTTGGCCCATGTCCTGCTCTCCCTGTATCTTCCCTGTTCCAGGCATACCATCATTTTTTAGTTCCCAGGAACATTCTGTGCATGGTTTAGGCTGTTTGTGAGGGCTGCATGTGTGGGGATTGCAGACTCCAGAAAGTGAACAGAGCTGTCCACATTATTTAAGGTGCAGAGAATAAAGTGTCATCAATTCACTGGGCCAGTAATTCTCATCATTTTCCATACTCAGGATTTCTGCTCATCTAGCCAGAGTGTGATTAGATGGCTTTCTCAGATTGCAGTGTAGGTAAAACAGTCAGTCATGACTCCTTGCCACATATTTACACCCATGTAGAAAAGCTGTGCCTGTCCAAGTTAGACTCTGGAGATGTATTTTTAAAATGCTCAGTAATTAGCTACCTATTCACAACAGTCATGAACCATTCTGTCATATAGATGCCTGTCAGCTCATTACAGCTCATTTCAGGTTTGTTAGTATATTTCCAATCTTGGCTTGGCCCATAATTAGGAATCCTAAACACCACTGATAAATCTCAACCCATTTTTTCTTTCAGAGTATATCAGTGGTGAAAATCTTACCAGCTAAACCTATATGGAAACGGTCATTTCCCTAAAGGACAGTTAAGAATGTATCATATACTCAGTGTCCTGTGGTTTGGTACCACTGTCACATAAAATAGATTCCATGTAGTTACATGGGATTTGTAAGATGGAGAGATCAAGCTTAATTCCACTGTCCTATATATGCCATCACATAATATATAAACAAATTATAAAATTCATCAAAGAATATTGTTGCCTACATGTCCAAAGTAAAATTGAACTAATTGGCTATTTGCTTACCCGTACACTTCATAAACACATACATGGAGGCAAATAAACAAATAAGAATTTTTGAGACATGAGTTTCCTAATAATTTGTCCACATTTCTAATGGGTTTTGAGTGACGGCAGTAATAATATTTGGGAAAATGCACTGTACCTATATACATGTAAACATACAGTTAGGATTGGTCTGGGAATCCTATTTTTGAATTTCCACACTTTTTGGCAATGAAATGTTTGACCTTCATGATGTGTTAACATACAGATTCTTTTTTTTTTTAATTTAATATACCGATGAAATTGGGGCAGAGAACACAGATGACTGCCTCTGAGCCCTCAGGCTCCTGATTATCTCAGGATAACTGTGCCTTCCTGGAGTTGCTCAACTGCTGCATGAGCAGTCTTTACTGTGAAGAAAGCAGCATTAGATAAACATCATTCAGAAGGGTATCTCTAATTGTTTGAGCCTACAGAACTAATTTGCCTCAAGCATCAGCAGTAGATAGGTGTGGTTTTCAGATCATCAGGAAACATCTTTGGTATCAACTCAGTGCTGTGTCATCCTCTTGTTTTAATTGACACTGTGTATATCACCCATTCTAACGTATTTACAAATCTTGATTAAGTCACAATAGTTAAATGTCATAGCAGTTTTATAGGCTAGGGGGTTACCTACCTTTTTTGTGTTTGAATACCTCATCTCCAGACAGTAAAGGATATTTATTTACGCCTGGGTGTTGGCTAGTGCCAGCAACAGCTGCCAGCAGCTGAGAATGGCACTGGGAAGATGCAGCGCTCAACAGAGGCATGCATCTTCACTCCCTCATTAAGCAGCTTTTCGAAACAAGCTGCCATCATCGTGCTTGCAGTTATGACAGAGAGCAGATCTAGAGAGTGGGGAGCTTCTAAGCCTCACAGGGCCACCACACCGTTTTCATAATTATATTCCACTGGAGCAGGAGACCTGGCAGTTGTCCTCTCTGTGTGTTGTTGACAAGGGGTGTTTTGAAGATGACCCTCTTTGCCTCTCAGCTTCACAGCTTCAGTGTGTGTTTGCTCCTTTTTACACATCCACAATTTTGTCCTCCTGCATATGTCACCCAATCTTCATATAAATGTCCTGCAGTTTTCCCCCTGCTTAAGTGCAGAGGCTTTGCACCCAGTGTCACTACACCTGGAGTTCATGGCTTACATAACCGTCAGCACAGAAGATGTGTGTATATATATATGTGTGTATATATATATATATATATACACCCTACAGGAAGCTGGGCAAAGTAGAAGCATGGGGGTGCTTGGAAACTTCAACTGGAAAGTCTGTCCCATATAAGTGAGGCCACTATTCCAGCAAATTCCATCTATTTCTGCTGCATAAAACTAGGGAAAGGCTGGTTTCCTGGGACTTTACCATACTTCCAGATTAATTGCATCCAAATGAAATAGAAGGTGCTGATATTATACTGGCGATATCAGATGTTCCTGTTTCATCTACTGAAAGACAAGTTCTGTTATATTTCCCCGTGAATATGAAGTGGCCTGATGGCAGTTCCTGGATGTTGGAATCTATTTGAATACAGTAAAAATCAAAGTCATTCTCTGAGGGAAAGAAAATAAAATATAGTTTGATTGTTAGTTACCTTTTTTTTTCCTTCTTTTTTTTTGGGTAGTTTTATGTAAATCTGTCCTCAAAAATACTTTATCACTAACAATTTGGATATTGATAGAATATCTATAGCACTGACTTGCCATCAGAATCTATGTCTAGGCTATGTTTTACACACTGCTTTTATTTAGATCTTCTCGCTTGTTTTGTTTCCAAGGAATTTAGTTTGAAATAACATTAGCTCCTTTTTAAAAAAAATTCACTAATTTTTATTCATAGGTGACTCAAAATATCATGCCCTCTGTCAGAGTATCCATCACTCCCTTGTGCATATATGTATCAAAGCACATAAATATACTCTAATATTTGCTTTTTATTTATACAACACATATTATTTTAACAACATAATACACATACATACCTATACCATATATAATTATTATATAGGGCTATGTAATAATAATAATTACAATTGTATATAAATGTATGTGGTGAGAAAGAATCATAAGAGGATTGTAACAAAATGCTAGATATTACTAGTGGTATTTGCAGGGAGAAATTAACCAAAATAACTGTAGTGGATTATGTGTGCCTGAAAAAGTAGCTGTCCTGGAATTGTCATTATAATTAAAATCCATACTTAACATTAATCCAGAAAAATCTTATGAGGTACAGAAACTCCATCGTTATTACTAATAGATTCCCCACAAGTTGAGATGCATGTTGTGAGCATTTATCTGTAGGCAGAAGTTACTGCACTGGAAGACAATGCATTGCCACAGAAAGGCGTTAACGATTCTCCTCCAACACTGTGGTTTGTGACTGTTGATGGCTTCTGAAGCCTCTCTTTCCAGAATGAACACTCACAAATCTGCTGTAGGAAGAGACAAATAGCTAGACTTCAATCCCACCCTGCTTCCACTCCTTTGAACAGCTCATTCAGAAGCACTCAGCTTTACAGGCATTTTATCCTGAGGCTTTTATCACTGAAAGGAAGTGGGGACATGACTTCCCTGCTGGTTCCCCAGGTTGTGCATAGATCCTCTGCTACAATAGGCTGCAGTTGTGTTTCTGCAGCAAACATGAAACACGTCATAGCTACGACAAACAGAGAAAGAGGAATAATAATCATAACCTCGGCTGTTCTCAAGCTGAGATAGATCCATGAAGTGTCACTGGTATTTTAGTTGCAAAATGACGATATGTGAACTTGTTTAAATGATACAAAGTGGTCCATTATAATTATACTGATTAAAATGAGACGGGATATTGGCTGCGAGGTTTTAAGGTCTGAACATAATTTGTTCAGTCTAAAAAATGTTTCTATCAGTGCAAAGTTTAGCAGTTTAACAATATCTGCATTCTATGCAACACACATTCCTCCATTTAAACAAGTCAAGGATCTGATCTCATATTTACAACCAAGCTAAAAGTTTCAGAGCTCTGAGTGCACCAGGAATGCATAATCAGTGTTTAAGAGACTCAAATCTTTAGCTCACAGCTGCCTTGAATATCCCTTAACAACATCTATTCCTAAGGCTTCCTCCCAGCTCAAAGGAAAAGATATTAATTAAGGGTGCTACGCCAGTTCATACCAGCCAGAGAACCAACCTGATAGTTATAGTCCACAATAGAAAGAAGAGTCTTGATGGAGATCTCCAGGATACGCATGCTAATTATCCCAGAGATAATTACTGGGTGCAATGGTAGGAGATGATAAATACTCTTGACTCACACTGGAACCTGTAGGCCAAGTGTAAAGTGGTGCTGGCTCTTTCTTACTGGCTGATAAAAGTATTAACATGAGAATCAAAGATACTCAGCAATGCTAAGGAAAAAAAACTATATGAAAACTGCATATATATATATATATATATATTAACTAGCATCTCTTTTGGGCAGAGCAGGAATTTTCAGATTAATACTAATAGCCAAAGGAGGTGCAAGAAACTGACTGTTGGATTTCAAGTAATGAAAACTTTATCCCTGTTTCCTGTCCTGTCACAATAATCTAATATTTCTTCTGAGTTTCTCCAGTCCACATGTTCTGTATTGTGCCCATGAGGTTTTCCTTATGATCAGTCAAAAATGTCTATCTGCTGAAAGGATTCCCCTGGAACTGTTCTGCTGGGTGTGTTGGAGGGTACCTGGTCCTTTTGGTGTTCATTTGTGGACGTGTTGTCTGTGCATGTGTTGGAAGTTGTTCAGCTGTTGTTCAGCTGAAATCTGACTACATATGTGGAGATACCTTAAAGCTCAGAGTAAGGCTTGCCACTAATGCATGCACTAAATAGTCACAGTTTTATCAGCATGAAGATGAGTCATAGGAAAAGACAAATAAATCAGTTTCTTTCTCTTGTTTCTTGGACTACATATTTTCCCTTTGAATTCCTTGGTTCCATCTCTTATTTGTAGTACTTCATCATATTACTCTTGTTTGAGTCCTGCAAGATTCCCAGTCTACCTCTCTGTACACGTTTCCTTTTTTTCCAGTTCCTGAATGTTTTTTTGCGTATTAGATTTTCACTATTTCTTTTCTGTTCTTTTCTGGTTCTCATACTCATGTTTCCTTTCACACCAGACATCCATCCTGTAAAGCAAACAGCTTAGTGTTATCTACCTCGTTGCATTATACTGCATTTATTTCACACAGATTTTTCAAAGTAGTTCTTAGAAAAAAATTCAGTGACCCTTCGTGTTTAAACTGGTTATCATATGTGGCTTCTCATGTGGTTGCCTCAACTGAAAGGCCTGGGAAAGCATTCACAAACAAGTAGTGGTGGCTTCTCATACATGGGAGAGTTGAGACAGCTGGGTACCAGCCTGGTTTTCTGTTAAGTTGCCAGCAGAAATATTGTGTAACATACAGAGTTATGGGGAAGGGCAAGGCCAAAATTTGGAGGCGATCTATTGATCCCCGTCTGGCACTGCAGCCTCTTTTGGACTGCATTAAGCATTAGTGAGTCTCAGAGGCCAAGTGAGGAAGCACTAGATCAGGCCCAAGAGACATCTGATGCTTGAAGTGGTCCCAAGATTTAGTCCCACACGTCCACCCCTCACTCGCAGACAGGTTGTGCTCACTGCAAGATCACGCTGGTGAGACCCTTGTCCCTGCTGCCCAGGAGCTTTCCTGGGAGGACCGGGGCCACAAGTAGGGGGTGTGTCCAGAGACATTGCTGTGGTGGCCACGAGGCCATGGAGGTCCATCTGGTTGCCTTCCTCAGTGCCCAGGAAAGTGCAAGACATGGCGGGGGGTTTCCCAGGCTGGGCACTCAAAGACAGGCATGAGGGCATGAACCAGCCGGGGCAGCCAGACCAGATCAGAGCCAGCAGCTACACAGTGTGCTGTGCATTTCCTTCTGCCTGCCCGTATGGTCGCTGCTGCTCTGCTCCTGAGATATAGTTGGTAGTTTTAAAGCTGCTTGAAAGCTGGCTGTTAGTGATCATGAGGGGTGGGAGGGACAGAGCTCTAACTTCCCATCAGATTTTTCACTAAGTAGAGTCTGCTCATATCTACAAGTTAACAGTCCTTCATAATGAATGTCCATGTAAATCAGAACCTTAATTTATTAAGTGAGCTGCAGAAAACTTATCTCCTTTTCTAGGATGCACATTTAAAGAGGTCTGCCAATAAATTAAAAATCACCTACAAAATACTTTTCATTCCCCAGGGATCATACAGCACCATCCAAATATGTCTTTAGTGTCATTCTCCCAGTCTGTTTTGCACTGCTGTTGAACAGAGCTCATACACAGTAGTAGTTCTTCCAGAGTGCTACCTCTGAACTATAGATCCTCCTTGGCCTGGTGCCTATGCCTCTGTTCGTCTTAAACTTAGCCCTCCAGGGATCTAAGAAGATTTGTCATTTAGAAGTAGATGGAGTACAAGGTGTAATCAGTACAACTGAAGAAAAGGTAAAAAAATAAATGTAGCTGCATTATAAAAGAAATGAAGCTCTTTATTATTCAGCATTCATCACCTGCTTGGGACAATATATTCATTGTGATTCATTAAAAGCTTAATTTTATTTTGAAATTTTTTCCAACTTTGTACAGTTAGATCAACCTTCCCTGTACGTCCTTCAACACTACAGTCTGTAAGCAGCTCTGCGCTACAGACACAGTTTTAGGCAAGGCCACAATCCTGTTATAAGCTAGATATTATTGAAAGGTAAGGTTACTTTGGACACTGTTCTTCCCTAGCTTTGCTACTGGGGGAAATACGCAGATTGTCTTAACTTTTCAGTATCATCTCCTCCAGTGCAGAGAAAAGTTAGACCTGAGTCCTTGTTTTCTTCCCAGTGAGGGAGCAAATTCACTGCTTCATGCAGTAAAAAGAAATACGTTTGTCTATACTCCGTGTACAAGACCTTCCTTTAATTTCTTACTAGAATATCATGGGAAGGTCAGATGAAATCTGGCCCTGGAGCATTTAATCTGGCTCATTTTTTTTGTACAGCTTCTTTCATGTAAACAGTGCAAGTATTTGAGAAGCCTGATAAAGATGTTGGGTCCATTAGATTCACATAAGGCCAAATTCTGTCCTTCAGGACGCACCTTTCATTAGGAGTTAGATCATGCATCCGGGGAATGGAAATTATCCTTTAATGCAGTCATATCAAAGAGATTCCACTTGACAGTTTTCTCATTTCTTTCCACAATTAGAAATGCTAGCAAAAGCCCTAGAACAATAGTTAGTTTTTCCTTTGATTTATTCCCATGTCCCAGGCTTGTTGCTTAATTTTTTTCAAATTCTCTGTGACCACAGGAGAGCCCTGTTTCTGTTGGCAAGTTGCCAATGGCTAACTTTCCTTTCCTGCCTTTGCTCTTCTGCAGAAACCAGCTCTTCAGTTTCAAGATATTTCCTGGCCTCTGCAGAATGAGAAGGGAGATGTTGTTTCAGGAAAGGACCCATTTGTTGGGGTTCATGGCCCAAAGTCTGTCTCTCTGAGTCAGCTGGACCTTCCTTGTGAAGGTGGGGATGGAGAGTGGAAAGGATTTGTTGTGTTACAGAAGAGATTTGGGAGTTTGGGGAGGCAGGTGGTATCAGCAGGACAAAAAGATGTGGCAAATTTGCAGATAAAAAGTCTGTGCTAACTGCAATAGGCAGCAAAGCACCATCTAACATCCCTAAAACATCAGTTCTGCTTGTTGGGAAACTGAGAAGAGTGGACCACAGAAAACGTCTAGACTCATGAACAACATGTTCCACTGCCAGTGCTGAAGACAGAATACTGGATGAGATGGATCATTAATTTGACTTTGTGAGACATTTTTTCTGATTTTAATTAGGGCCTGATATTTGATATTATTGTTTTCCAGTGAAAATTTCATAGTACTTGGATTATAATAGCAATCATGAATCAAGTTAAATAAGCAGAAGTAATGTTTGCCCTCGTTTTTATTACCATAGGATGCTTTTCTACCCCATAGTTGTTCTTCTTTACTGTCCATTTGGAGCATGTCATATAACTATTGTGTCTCAGTCTGTATTTTTGAGGGGGTGTGTCTGAAAGGTGCTGCCTGAAGGCAGAGAGGAAGGGAGAGTGAGAGAGCTGGAAACAGGTAATGTACCAGATGTGGGCTCATTCTTTTAAAATCCAAAATTTCTGCTCCATTTAAAAAAAAAAAGTCTAGGTTTTATTCCAGGTAGAAGCATGATCAAGTCTGACACAGTGATCTTTTTCAGACTCATATTCAGTTATCAATCTGATTTACCTCACTTAATCCCTTTGGAAATGGTATCTGACCTAATTTTTTCAGCAGTGACTCTTACAGCAAGAACAAATATTAGGGGTGACCCTGTGCATTCCTGCCATATCTCTTTCTCTCTATTGTGGATTATTCTAGTTTCAGTCCACATTCATCTGTGAAGAGACAAAGTCAAAGATCAGTTCAAAACAGCCGATACATTCCTGCAAATTCACATTTGGCAGTACTGTAAGTGAGTAAATATTGCCAACATGTATTGATTGCTTTTTCTGCTTCAGCCAACAGACCTGAAGTTATCTGCCAAATATTTTTTTTTCCATAAATTACATTTCATATTGCTTGATGTTGCATGAGCAGTATCAATTCACTGCGAACCTCACCTGCTCTGAGAGTGTTATTTGCTCTATAGGGATTTCTGCACTTTTCAACAACAGATTTTGTGATTTCCCCTTTAATCCAAATTTAGCAGAGAAACAGAATGCTGATAGTGAGACTTACAGTTATGGCCATTTGCCATGTTTTAGGGAGTTATCTGTCTCTCAAATTGCTGTGGCACTGAAAGGTAGAAATTTTATAAATTACTTTCATCTCTCTTCAGCCGTTATTATTTCTCTGTGTGTGCGTGTGTGTACTTGTGTGTGAGTGCTTGTGTAACCTGATAAGATGCCTTATGGTCTATTCTGTTAATGTGTCTCCTGTATGGCTCCTGCTGCAGCCAGCAGCTGAGCTGCCCTCACTGCTCGTGGTGGGTGACGGAGAATGCTCAGAATTCAACAAGTGTCCGCTTGCACAGCTGCTTTTTTATCCCCTACAAAGGCAGGCCTGCAGTGCTGAGGAAAGCATGCTCTGCTCCAAGCAGCAATATTCTGGGTTGCTGGTGGTCTTGAGGGAGAGGCTGTTTTGGACTCAATGAAACTTCTTTCACCAACGAAGTCCTTTCCCTTTGACAGAAACAGGCCTGTTTTATGAAAAGAACTATGGAGCTGGGTGCTGTTGTGTCATGTAGGTATAGAAGATGAAAAAAGGAAATATTTCATTGAGTGATATTGTTCTTACAAGGATTACCAAATAATTATTCCTTCTACCATGATGAGGTCTTAATAGGTCCAGTGTCAATGTCCTAGGCACTACAGAAACGTGTCAAAGAGATATACCTGGCTTTAAGAAAGACATGGCTATTTCAAGGAGATGTGGAAATCCGTTATTGCTGCTTTTGACATGACATTGGTGGTTTTAGTGAAGACCTGTATGAATAAACAAAATCAATAATGCAAGATGAATGCCTCCCTTTAACAGCAACTGCTGCATGAAATAGTTCATTTAAGAATCCTTTCCTGGACTGGAAGGTATACAGTGACTTATAAATGCCTTCACTATTGGTTCTTTTTCTGTCGTGGTCATTAATCAGCTTAAACTTTCATTTAGCTTACAGTTATCAAGAAAATCGTGCCTCTTGTACTGCGTAGCTGCAGTGAGATGGGGAAACTTCAGACCTTTCCTCCTCTCACCTAGCTCTTCCTCAGTGCATCTGGGTAGTGGCAGCAAAGGAAATGAGCTTAATATCTCCTGGCCTAGCAAGTGTTACCTACATTGGTAGGTAACTGTTGGTACTGAGAACAGCCCATCTGGGAGAGCAGCTGGAGAAGGCTTAAACACCATCTCTTCACCTCACCTCAAATTTTTCCTGTTCCCCATCCCCAAAAATGGGCTTGAGCTATGAGTGATTTAACTCCATAATGAGATTCCTATTAATTGGATCAGTCCCTCAAACAGAAGAAATATCTTTATTTTAAAAATATTTGTTGTGCTAAAAGCCTCTGTTATTTATTTTTTTTTTTAATTTTTAATGAAGGGAAACAGAGGCAGAAAGGAACAGTAGCATAAGGGACAGAACTTCAGGGTTTCAGCACAATGTTCTTCCTCCCTTTTAAGCAGAGGTATATGGAGGTCCTCATGTGGGGTCCTTGTGATAGAATGGATGGTGCAAGCTGCTGATTAACTGTTTTGAACGGGCTTACAGCTCTGCAGTTGGAAGGCTAATGGGTAAGGAATTATTACCTGCTCTTGGATCTCAATTATGCAATCTTTGTCTCTGGTCTTCTGTGAAACAAGAAGATTGAAGCAGAAATGAAATTTATTAGCAGGACAGACTGCGTTATGAATGTGGCAAATGCTGATGTCTTATTGCAAATGAGGTATTTGCTAAATAGAAATGCTTTTAAAACAGTATAATCCTTCACTGTCCCTTCCAGGACAAACAACTGGAGAGCAGTGATTGCAGAAATCATTTAGGTCATGCAAATCAAGCTTCAGCAGCAGTGTTTCATGCAGTGAGAAGGGAAGGATAGACTGTCCTGTTAAGAAGCCTTGTAATGATAAAACATGATTAAAATGACTTAGAAGAAATTATCAAGTGGGGGTCAAGAAGGGCTAAGAAGGGCAGGCTGATCATGGAAGTGTGTTTTTAAATGGACTAATTCCAAGGGAGTATGTTTAGCATAGTCATACATAAATGGCTAAACAATAATCACACCAAAATTATGTTAAAATTGTAGCCCTTACAGGGTCTGAGGGTAGTTTATATACAGAGCTGATTTACATCAAGTGACATAAGGGTCTAAAATTCTCATGTAATGTTTTCATAAAAGATGACAATCAGCTTTCTTCTGGACTTAAATTTAAATGTCACTTGGAGAACTATCAAGTTACTCAATATTGTACAGTGTAAGCAGAATGTAACAAAAGGGACTGCAGCTAATTCTGCTGCAGTAAGCGTTATTGTACAGGGGAGCTAGCTCTGTCATTTGCAGATCCTGGAGATGGATTTCCTTTACAGTGGCGCTGGTCTGCCAGTCCAGCTGAATGAAGACAGTGTAATTGCTTTCTTTAATGGTACTAAACAATCTGGGATTTTTTTTTTTTAATGTGTGGCAATACCTGGAGGAAACATAGCAAATGTGCTGTTTGGTTACCGCAGGCTGTGCATGGGCCTTTCATAACTTGGGGAGCATTGGCTCTCTGGTGTTATTGCACAGCAGAGCTGAGAAGTACCTCTTTATAAACTAATGGCTATAAACCAGATTGAACAGCAAGCTGTCTCTTGGCAAACACCGAGGAGCATGTCTGTTCCTCCTCCTCCCTCCTTCCCAGCCACCCCTTCCTTCAGTTCTCAGAATTATTTCTATTTCCATCTTCCGGAGGTTTTGGTGCCCAGGGCCCAAGGGCGGTTCTGATATGTGCAACTCCCCAAAGTCAGTGACACCAGCCTGAAATGATGTGTCCTCTGACTGCTGACACTTGGCTTTGGGCTTGACAGCTCCAAATTAGGTTTTGAGGAATGCAGATTTTTGATGTTCTACCAAAGCGGGGAGCTGGCTGGCTCTGGGACTACATCAGCACAAAGGGGAAGGGACAACCAAGACTGTCTTTGGTCTGGCCATGGAGTGGGGGAACTGGGAGGCTAACTAGTTCTCTACCTGACAGTACGATGAAGAGTACAGGAGCTAATTACATACAAGGTGTTACTGTGACAACCCACGAGGCAGTGACACACTGAAAACAAAGTACGGAAACATAAAGCCGAAACCAGAGAGGAAAAAAAAAAAGATAAAAACATGAAAGAAAGGGGAAAAGAAGTACAACAGAAGCAAGAGCAAATGAAAAGGTCAAAATGCAATTGGAAAGGATGGGGAGAAAAGAGCAGGTATGAGGGGGCACCAAGATAGATGCATGATCAGAAATTAAGTGTCTTATAGCCTGAAAAATAGTTAGCAAACAAGATACCAGGATGTGGTGCTTTCACACCAAAGACGCAGAAATGTCTTGGGTGGGGTTTTTTAATCTGACTATAACCATTTCAAAGGTAGGTGTTCAGCCTGAGGAGGTCTCCGAGGCTCTGTAGTTAGCAGAGAGAGACAAATACCGGGGGGGCTCAGTCGTTCTGCAGTCAGTGTGGACACAGTGGCTCCACGGATATTTCCTTTGCTGTCAGCGATGGCTTTAATTAAATTGCAGCTCTTTTTCTCCTTGCCTTCTTGCTCCTCTGCACTGTTGTATGACTGGTGCTGGTGAAGCTGTTGTTGTGGGGGTGCAATGATTGTGTTGGGAAATCCAGGAGAACTCTTGTTAGTCCACGTTGGTCATTTGATCTGGTGGTCACAGAGCAGCCACACAGAATTTTGCTGACCTGCTGAGGGAGTCTTGTGGGGGCAGAAATGAGTGCCTGAAAGAAATGTCAGGACCTGGTTAAGCTGTCACTGCCCGTGGAAAAGCTGCCCATTTGCTATGATGGATGTTGGTGAGGGGCTTGTCCATTGGAGGTGTCTTGGTAGAGAGCGCTCTGATGGCTGGCCTGGCCTGGCAGCCTCACACCTTCATGGCCTTACTCTTTGCAGCTAGCACTTCATGTCAACTGCTCACTGCAACCTATGGTATATCTGGGCTGCTGAATGCACAGCAGTGGAGTTAACTAACTGCCCCATAGTGTCCCTGCTACATTCATTTTCCCACTGGGCTAGTTGCTTTGGCAGTGCAAACAGCATCAGCGTCAGATACCTTTCGTGTTTAGAAACTGTTCGTATATACAAATTCACAATAAGTCATTGCAAAAAGGAAATTCTGATGCAGCAGCTGTCAGAGGGCAGTGAAAATTAATAGGAACCAGCTGGGTGAAAGCAGTCTTTATTTGAAACAGCTAAAACGCATGGTTGATTTAAGTATCTGGCCAGCTTGGATTAAGTAATCTATGCTGGGCACAGACCTCCAGCAGTCACTAGACTGCTAATGAGTGAAACAATTCTCTTATTATAAAATCATTATCAGTCAATGAAATGAGCTCAAACCACAAAATAAAAGCAAAGTTCACGGATCTGAGAATTTATAGCTTAGCCCCATCACTGAAAATGTCAGAAAATTAAAAGAAGCTCTATGTAAGTCACCACACAGTGAAACCCGACTGACAAAAACAATCCCCAAGTGCTATGGCAATGCTCATGGGCTCTTCTGAAAAAAAATGCTGTTTCTAAGGTGAAATAATGAGGCCTTAATCTTTGCTCCCAGCTCTCCATGCCCACCTTCATCCCATAAGTATGGTTCACACAGCTGCTAATTATCTAGCAAAACGCAGGCAAGGAAGACCAAGATGAACACTTGACTTGAAGAAAAAAAAGAGCAATATTAAACGTATCTAAATTAGGTGATAAGGACATAAAAAAAAAAACACAACAGTGAGCTAGCATTATGTCTATGAAGCAGGCACAGTTCGCCATGAAGGGCCCATACAGCTTCTATACCCCACCTGGGCTTGTGCAGAGCTGTCTTAGGAGTTAGGCTAACCCATCACACAAGAGCAGGATGGATCACAGAATCATAGAATCACAGAATCATAGAATGGTTTGGGTTGGAAGGGACCTTAGAGATCATCAAGTTCCAACCCCCCTGCCATGGGCAGGGACACCCTCCACTAGCCCAGGTTGCTCAAAGCCTCATCCAGCCTGGCCTTGAACACCTCCAGGGATGGGGCATCCACAGCTTCCCTGATAATCCTTGATGGATAATTGACTGTTGCTGAAGTTGACAGTGAAACTAACTGGTGATTTTTTCCAGCAAAGGTTATATCAGAGGAAGAGTTTATTATATTACACCTCTCATTTGTTTAGGCTCTGCTCCTTGGGTCTTGGCTCAGCTGATGCTTATTCAGCACCTTCTTTCCCTTCCATTTGTTCAAAGGAAAGATGTTGCTTTTAGGCAGCTTCAGCAGCTCTGTGCTGGGACTTGGCTGGTTCTTGGACTGCCCAGTTCTGATCTCTTGCAAGCATGGCTTTCTGCCTGAAGAGCTTCAGATGAGTTCTCTAACACCCTACTTCCTTTGTGATGGTTGAAGGAGGAGTCGCTTAATCCAATTAATTTGCTCCTAGAGGGCTGAAAAAAGGACAGATTCAGAGAGGTCATGGTAGGGCAGAAAAAGAGGAGACAAATTGTTGGAGAGAAGAGGTTGGAGAAGGTGAAATATTTTATGTAGAAAGGCACTGCCTATTTTTTCTCAGACAATTTTTATACCCTAGCCACAGAATCACAGTGTATGCAGGTCACCTGGAATATGAACAGGCAATTTATTGTGATAAATTCAGACTGTTTGCAGCCTCGGGAAGAGATTACTGCACCGGTTAATGATGCCGTCGGTTTCAAGGTTACCTTTGCAACTGTATGGGAAAGGTGCAGATACCATGGAAATTCAGGTTCTAGACCAGTCTTGAGGAAAGTGAATCCCTGCAAATTCTAGAGCATGAAATAAGAAAATATTGAAAATTATTAAAACCCCACAAAATCTATATAAACTTCTACTAAAAAGAAGGCAAATCTATGAATCGTAGAATATAGATATATCAATTTAAGGCACAGAAGTGCAGTTCCTTAAGATAATAGTACTTACCTCTATTACGCAACTCTTTTATTTGTAGATCTTAAAAATCTTTATAGAAATTAAGGAAGTATTCTTTTGTTTTGCATGTTACAGATATCAAGAGTACTGAATGACAAATAAGTGTAATGTGTAATGACTAACCCATGGAGAAACACTGGGTTATTGTCCGTCTGGATCTAGCCTGGACCTTTTTGTATGCCAAAAATTATCTTAATCTGTAGGTTTTGTTGGCAACTGATGTATATCAGCATCTGCTGTAAGGAACCTTTGGGTCTCTGGTACATTGCCAAGCCTATAGTTTCAGGCCTGACATATTTAGGATACCTTGCAAATGGGCTAACCTTGTAATATATGCTTACAAACTGTAACTAGGCAACTAAAAAGAGAAAAAAAACCTCTGTGGTGGTTATCAAATTTATCTTAAGAAACCTTTGTCCTGCTGTGCAACTTAAACCAAGAGATGGTGTTGCAACGGAATTACATTTTCTCTTAAATTACGTTGTCTCATAATTCATGCAACCGTATTATCCTAGTTTTACTCTGAACCACCAGTCTGCATCATATCTTCCACATCAGAGAGGCAAAAGGATAATTTTTATAGGATTTTACCCCCTGTTATTAGATAATTATGTTATCTAAATAGTAAAACATTCTGGTCTAATTACACAATTTTATTTCACTGTGTCTGGCTTCTCTATTGTTAATGAATAAAAACTAAAGGAGGAAGCATTGCTCTGGGCTTTTTCTGTTCCTCTTTTTCTATTCCAGCTTGTAGAACCCAAGAGTCACTTGGGACTTCTGGTTTTGGATATCCATGGAAATACAGAGACCACTTGTAGTGACTGCAGTGCTTGTCAGACAGGTTCTGCAGAGGAACCTTTGCTCCCTTCCACCAGCCAAGCCCCCCCTCTAGTTGCTACTTGTTATGCCATGTCCCGGTGAACTTCCATGAGCTTACATGAAGCAGATGTTGTGACACAAAGCAGTGGATGAGCTTTCTCAGCAGAGTCAAGAAATCCAACGCCAGATTTCTTACAGATCTTTGTGAATATGCCACAGCAAGACACAAAGCAGCAAGGTATCCTAATTAACACTATATACCCCAATATTAAGAAATAATAACTTATTAAAGGAGATGGCTGTATGTTGCTGTATGTCAGAACTATGATTTTGAAGATTGTACAGAAAAGTGAATTATATCTGAAGTATAATTAAATACTCTGAACTGAGCTGAAGGTGATAGGGCCATAAATACCACAGTTATCTGACATAGCAGATTATAAATTTTGGTGATACCTATGAAGTCTATCTCTCTCTCAAAAAAAAAAAAAAAGCCAAATGTAGGGTAAAAACACCCTTCCTCAACATTATCAGGAAATGCGGCAGCTTTTACACAGACTGATCTGTTTCTGCAGAGGATTCAAATGCCTCCTCGGGGATCAGCGGTTCCAAGGCAGAAGAGCCAGTGTGAAATGCTCTGTGCGACTAGAGCCAGGAAGAAAAATCAGGCCTTTCATTCTGGATGTATCTGAAGTAGTCTGTGAACAGTTCAGGGATCTGTATGTCTTTCCAAAAGGAGATTAATGATTGCCTGTTTTCCAATCAGCTGTTTGTACCAGCCAGGCTGTGTGGACAAAATCTTGTGCACCGCATCCTGAAAAGTTTGCTATTTGCAAAACATTTTACCATTTTCCACTTTAGAAGTGTCTAAATTTAGTAACGGTACATAGCTCTGCCTCCCTGGGGGCCTCCAGTTCAAACGTCCAGCTCTGTTTTGAATGCAAGTTTACAGCAAACAGCACAGCACGACGCAGTAGTGGCTGAAGAACAACCTACATCTGTTCCTCTGGGCAAAATCTTTATCCACTCAATGAGCGTGCAGGAGCCTGGGTGGGATGTTTGGGGGTGCATCAATTGAAGGCATTTTCTGCCCTCCTTTCAGTGTGGGCTTCACAGCAACAGAGACACGGGACAGAATCACAGAATGTTAGGGATTGGAAGGGACCTCGAAAGATCATCTAGTCCAATCCCCCTGCTGGAGCAGGAACACCCAGATCAGATCGCACAGGAACGCATCCAGGCGGGCTTTGAATGTCTCCAGAGAAGGAGACTCCACAACCTCTCTGGGCAGCCTGTTCCAGTGCTCTGTCACCCTCACTGGAAAGAAGTTTTTTCTTCATATTCAAGTGGAACCTCCTATACGTTCTGGTTCTCCTTCCACATGGCTGTGGCCCTGTAACTGCTTGCAACTCCCACTACATGTTGCCTTGCTGAGAAGCCGTCACTCAGTTGAATGGCCACCCTATGTTCTAGTTGCCCACCCTTCCTTTGCAAAATCCTGCTTGCTGGACCATAGCCTGCTTACACCACTGCTGTTCACTGTCCCACTGGTTCTGGGCCCTTGGTGTCCTCAGAGGGAAGCAGAAAGCAGATCTCACCATCCCTGAACTGCAAAAGCAGGTGTCAGGTCAAACAGGACAGGTCAGCAGGGAGCAGAGGCTGTCCAAAGTCATCTCAGTGCTTTAGTGCTTCCCCTCTTTCTGCCTGTATTAATATAATACAGAATCCTAAATGCTTTAGTAACACTTTTTTTTTTTTCCTTCTTCTTTTCAGTAGCACTAGTAACAACAATAAAACAATTTCCCTAGGAACAAATTCTTAAGTTATGAACTCTAGATTCGAACAAGGAGCATTTATATTGTGTGGAAAAGAGAGGGCCTTTGTTTGAACACAACAACCAGGCATGAAGAAAATACAGAAGTATGCTTGGCCAAATGTTTCAGCTTCATTTTCTGTCAATAAGCTGGCGGTAACAGAACTGAATTTTCCTTGCTGAGTTTAATGCTTCTGTTGTATTATTTTAGATATGCTTCATTACCTTACGGCACAAAGGATCTGTTTTTTTCTCAGTATGCAATAGACTTCATGCTTCTGTTGTGAATTCCTTTGAATGCTATGAGGAATTGCACAGAGAACTGTGTCCTTTGTCAAGAAGGAATGGTGGAAAACAGAAGATGCTGCTCATGAAACTCCATGGGAGTGAGTCTGTCTTGCCACACTGCAGCATAAATTTAATTCAATACTTATCAAAACCAATACATGTGCACAGTTCCACTATGCAGCCAAGTTTAGATTACTTCTTGACAACTTTTCTAAGGGATTTAACTGTGCATGACGAAAGGCTTGCACCTGAAACCAGACTCAAGTGCTTTCACTGTGTAAAAACATACACAACTGTTGTGCTCAGTCGTGGGGTTTTTTGTTTGTTTAAAGGTAGAGGTACATTCTTCTGATTTTCTGAAGGAGAATCACATCTCCTCTCTTCATCTCAAGGTCAAAGATCAACCCTAGTTTGTCAATTCTTGAAATATTTCCTGAAATGTCTTCTTCAAATATCAAAACCAAGAACCTTAAGCAACAACATGAAGGAGGACAGAATGCTGAAGATCATAGAATCATAGAATAATAGAGTAGTTTGGGTTGGAAGGGACATCTAAAGGTCATCGAGTCCAACCTTCCCACAATAAGCAGGGAGACCTTCAACTACATCAGATTGCTCAGAGCCCCGTCCAGCCTGACCTTGAATGTTTCCAGGGACAGGGCATCTACCACCTCTCTGGGCAACTTGTTCCAGTGTTTCACCACACTCATCGTAAAAAAATATTTCTTCCTTATATCTAGTCTAAATCTACCCTCTTTTAGTTTAAAACCATTACCCCTTGTCCTGTCACATCAGACCCTACCACAAAGTTTGTCCCCATCTTTTCTATATGCCCCCCTTTAAGTATTGAAAGGGTGCAGCCAGGTCTTCCTGGAGCCTTCTCTTCTGCCCTCACCACAAAATGCTACAGATGAGTAAAATTAGCATGGGTTCCAGAGTGACTAGACAACTTAATGAGAATTAAATCTATTGGGGGCTATTAAATGCCACCACGTCTGGTTCAGGAGTCCTTTGAAACACAAATTGCTGTGTGCTTGATAGATATTTTGGGAACAACATCGTGCACTTGCTCTGTTCCTAAATTCTTTTCTAGGTGTTATGGTTTTTACTGGGCATTTATTGCTGCCCACTGTTAGAGGTGGGATACTGGGCTGTGCTGCTGTTCCCTGACTTAGTGTCCTTGTTTCTATGTTTTTAAAGATTTCTGTGAGTTATTTCTCATTTGATCATAGGAAAAGTTTAAGGAAGAAAGGAAGCAAATGATAGCTCACAGAGGAATGTGAATAGATGTCACCAAGAGGAAAATTAAAAGCGAGGAAAGTTCCAAATATTGTCATTTCTCTGTGTACTTTCCCACTCTCCTTCCATAACATATTTATGATGTGAGGAGAGGCTAAGCCACTTTTGGATGCATTATGTGTAACCTGATGAATCTTAGGAGAGTGAAGACCTCGTTGCAAGTTTTGATCTGCTTCCAGTCCAAACAGTCTGCCTCGGAGTCAAAAGAAAATGATGTGGTCAGTCTCTGTTGCTCTCTTCACATCCCTAGTGCTGCTAAATTTAAAAAAGCGCATGTAATTCTATGCAGCCATGCCTTAGCTAATCCTTTCGGGTATAGAGTACCTGTTCCCTGCTCTCCAACTTTCAAACAGCTTTGTTTTTTTGATAATTTTTGTGGTATCCCTGTGTGGACGTGAAAGCTGAATCTTTCAGTCCCGGTTAACTCAGTCCTGTTATTTCCGCTCTCTGCTGAATGATCAGTTTTGCAGTTTCCATTTCACAAGTTAGGAGTTCCTCACCCAGCCGGTCCCTGCAGTTGGGGAAGGTAGGGACAGGGACTCCAGTCTTATTTTCACAAGGTAGCCTGGTCTAAGACCTAAAGTTCAGGAAACAGTTGAGATAGTTAGTTAGCGGCTGTGGGCTTCTTACTGACGTGCAATGAGACTTTGAGTAAATCTCTTATTTTTTGTGTGTCTCAGATGATCTGTCTTTAAAGCAGCCCATTCTCAGTGATCTGTATTTTCAGGCTAAATTATTTTGTGATTACAGAGGCAGTTTGGATCTGGCCGAGCCTGGTAGTTTTGATAGTGTTGCATTGACAGCCACGGAAGAATACAGGCTCTTCAGGAAGGACAGGCAGGGGAGATGAGGAGGGGGTATTACTTCTGTGTCAATGACCAGCTGGAGTGCCTGAAGCTCTGCCTGGGGATGGATGAAGAGCTGACAGAGAGTTTATGGGTCAGGATTAAAGGGAGGGCAGGGACAGTGAGATTATAGTGGGAGTCTGCTACAGGCTACCCAACCAGGAGGACCGAGTGGCTGAGGGTCTCTACAGACAGATAGGAGCAGCCTCATGCTCACAAACCCTGGTCCTCTTGGGGGACTTCAGCCACCCTGGTATCTTTTGGAGGGACAACACAGCAGGGCATAAGCAAGCCAGGAGGTTCCTCAAATGTGTTGATGAAAACTTTCTTCTTCAAGTGGTAGAGGAACCAATGAGGAGAGGCGCTATGTTTGACCTTATTCTCACCAACAAGGAAAGGCTGGTGGGGAATGTGAAGCTTAAGGACAGCCTGGGATGCAGTGACCATGAGATGGTGGAGTTCAAGATCCTTAGGAGAGTGAGGAGGGTGCACAGCAAACTGACTACCCTGGACTTCAGGAGAGCAGACTTTGGCCTCTTCAAGGATCTGCTTGGTAGAGTACCATGTGATAAAATCCTGAAGGGAAGAGGGGCCCAAGAAAGCTGGTTAATATTCAGAGATCACCTCCTCCAGGCTCAGGGGTGATGTATCCCTACAAAGAGGAATTAAGGCAAAAGTGCCAGGAGGCCTGCATGGATGAACAAGGAACTCCTGAGCAAACTCAAACAAAAAAAGGAAACCTACAGAGGGTGGAAGCAAGGACAGGTAGCCTGGGGGGAATACAGAGAAACTGAGTAGCCAAAGAGCAGGTTAGGAAAGCTAAAGCCCTGATAGAATTAAATCTGGCCAGGGACGTCAACGGCAACAAGTATGTCGGTGATAAAAGGAAGACTAGGGAAAATGTGGGCCCTCTCTGGAAGGAAACAAGAGACTTCGTTACCCAGGATATGGAGAAAGCTGAGGTACTCAATGACTTTTTTGCTTCAGTCTTCACCAGCAAGTGCTCAAGCCACACTGCCCAAGCTGCAGAAGGCAAAGGCAGTGACTGGGAGAATGAAGAACCACTCACTGGAGGAGAAGAGCAGGTTTAAGACCATCTAAAGAACCTGAAGGTGCACAAGTCCGTGGGATCTGGTGAGATGTATCTGGGGGTCTGAGGGAAATGGCAGATGAATCTGCTAAGCCAACATCCATCATATTTCAGAAATCATGGCAGTCTGCTGAAGTTCCCAATGACTGGAAAAGGGAAAGCATAACCCCCTCCTTAAAAAGGGAAATAAGGAAGACCTGGGGAACTACAGGCCGGTCAGTCTCACCTCAGTGCCTGGCAAGATCATGGAGTAGATCCTCCTGGAAACTATGCAAAGGCACATGGAAAATAAGGAGGTGATTGGTGACAGCCTACGTGGCTTCACTAAAGGGCAAATTGTGACTGACAAATTTGGATAAGGGAAGAGGAGCTAGCATCATCTACTTGGACTTGTGCAAGGCATTTGACACTGTCCTGCATGACATCCTTGTCTCTAAATTGGAGAGACATGAATTTTACAGAAGGACCATTTGGTGGACAAGGAATTGTCTCGATAGTTGCACTCAAAGAGTTGTGGTCATTGTCTCGATGTCCAAGTGGAGACCGGTGATGAGTAGCATTCCTCAGGGGTCGGTGTTGGGACTGGTGTTGTTTAAGATCTTTGTTGGAGACATGGACAGTGGGATTGAGCATACCCTCAGCAAATTCGCTGGTGAAACCAAGCTGGGTGGTGCAGTCGACACACTGGATGGAAAGGATGCCATCCAGAGGGACCTTGACAGGCTTGAGAGGTGGGCCCATGCAAACCTCATGAAGTTCAACAAGGCCAAGTTCAAGGTCCTGCACGTGGGTCAGGGCAGTGCCAAGCACAAATACAGGCTGGGTGGAGAATGGATTGAGAGCAGCTCTGAGGAGAAGAACTTGGGGGTGCTGGTTGATGAGAAGCTGAATATGAGCCAGCAATGTGTGCTTGCAGCCCAGAATGCCAGCCATGTCCTGGGCTGCATCAAAATAAATGTGACCATCAGGTTGATGGAGGTGATTCTCCCCCTCTACTCTGCTCTTGTGAGAGCCCACCTGGAGTACTGCATCCAGGTCTGGAGTCTTCAGCACAGGAAAGGCATGGACCTATTGGAGCGAGTCCAGAGGTAGGCCACAAAGATGATCAGAGGGATGGAGCACTTCTCATACAAGGACAGGCTGAGAGAGCTGGGGTTGTTCAGCTTGGAGAAGAGAAGGTTCCAGGGGGACTTCATGGCGGCCCTCCAGTACATGAAGGGGGCCTACAGGAAAGCTGGGGAGGGACTTTTTACAAGGGCAGTAGTGACAGGACGAGGCGTAATGGATTTAAATTGGAAGAGGACAGATTTAGATTAGATATTAGAAAGAAATTCTTTACTGTGAGGGTGGTGAGGCACGGGAACAAGTTGCCCAGGGAAGTTGTGGATGCCCCACCCCTGGAGGTGTTCAAGGCCAGGCTGGATGAAGCTTTGAACAACCTGGGCTAGTGGGAGGTGTTCCTGCCCATAGCAGGGGGGTTGGAACTCAGTGATCTCTAAGGTCCCTTCCAACCCAAACCATTTTATGATTCTATGATTCTATGATTCTATGATTCTATGATTCTATGATTCTATGATACTATATCTAGAGTAAGTTTATCTCTGAGGAAGCTCAGGCAATCTTATACATTGAAGACTGAACTATTTAATCCTGCCAGACTGAAGATCGCTCTGCCCAGAGGCAACTTGGGTGTCCAAGCACCCCATAGTTCAAGGTGGCTTTGCACAAAGCCAGCCTTAGTTTAGCAAGTATGGCACTGAGATTGAGGTATTAAGTCCAGCTGGACCTGAGCTGAATCCTGCAGAGCCCTGAATACAACTGCACTGTGATCCTCAGCCAGCTCTGAGCTTTCCTGCAATGTGGAGTGTGGACAAAAGGCCACACTTGTGTGGTCCTGAAGGAATCCACGTGCTCCAGGAGGGTATATTAGCCCTAATATGCCATCAACCATCCTGGCTGACTTTACAGCAAACCATTCAAATGCCTTGGCAGCAAGCTGCTCAGTTCCATATTGCTTGCAATTTTCCATTAGCCAGATTATTTCAGGTCTCTATTCCTCTCCTCCTCTCCCATAGCTCTGGATAATGGCAAGTTGTTCACAGCATGAAAGCAATGATTTTGCCATAACTTTATGTATTATCAGACCCTGTAACTTCTATGGTTATTTAATGCAGCCTTTCAGTTTTTGTCCACCCTTTTTTGGCAAGGCAGCCTGCATTTCAGGATCCTAGCCATGGAGCACAATGAAATTACTGGTTAACTTGTCCCTGTAATAAGCTGCACTTAAGAGTCCTGTCTGTGGGATATGCGGAAGGGATGGGCCAGAGAGCTGGAAATAGGACTCTGCATACAGAGAACCACAATAACAAGTACAATGTCACTGCTTAGACAGTTAAACTCGGTACCATGCACATAAAAGAAAAAAACAGAAGTCACCAGTCTTGGTAAAGCTGGTTCCTACCAAAACGTGCAGTGGTTTTTTTCCAGAAAGGAATACCAAGGCTAAACATTAAAGTGTTTTCAGATAAAAGATGTAATTGTAAAGTATTACATTAAAAATACAATCAGTGAAATGAGTGAAGAGGCCTTTGAAAATTTGTCTTCCTTTGTCTAGTCTCAATCACATTTGAAAAGTTTCCAGCACTACGTTCTTCCTTTTAGATGGTACAGTACCTTGGCAGCATTTCCTGAAGGCTTTTCACGACCTCCTACTGTAATTGCTTTGAAACCTACAGCAATCTCTGCAGTGTCTTCTTAGAAGAATATTACAAAAGTTAGTAGTGCAACTATTTTTTCATGGACTTAAAAATGCAAGGATCATGTTTTTTGATGTTCTTGAGTGACAAAGATCTGCTTTTTTAGATTTACCATAATTTTCCCTTTCTATAATTTTTTTTTTAAATTCTTGCTTAAAAATATAATAGGTGCATGAAATTGCACAACTATATCAATATTTCAAAAGCCACCAAATCTTACACATGCAAAAAAGGAAGCTTAACAATCTTTGCTAATCTCTAATGCAAGATGTATCCATTATTTATGAAGGCAGCAGACAAAGGGGAACTGCTCTTGAATGGAATCTTAAATACTACACAAGAGAAGCCCTTGGCAGCTACACAGCACAAGGTTTCTTGTTATTAAAGCCACTGACCAGTCTCTTGGGAGATTAATGCTGAAAGTTAGTCTCCAGCAAACTTTATACTAATTGAGTGTGAACCGGATTGAGTTTTGTAAAAGAAGGAAAGTATGAAGATACGATCCTACCATCCAAGCATCATTTTGTACCAAGACTGATTGCGTTACAGCAGGTCAGCACTTTCTCCCTCTCATCGCAGATTTTCTGCATCTCTTTGTTTCATGTGTGAGGAAGGCAAATGACCTTTAGTAGTGGGATGCTGTGGTGGAGGCCCTTACGTGGCAGTTAGGGGAACTCTATGTCTGGATCCAACAGCATCTATACCTTTCCTTCCCTTCCCTCCGGATGCATATTCACTTATAGTAGTGTATGTGGTACTAGCCTTAATGCTTATTAACGCTTGCAAATGACACAATGCAGCCAAATTGCAATTTCTTGAAAGCTGAGCTTAATAGACCCTTAAATGTTTCTACTGTGGCTGATGAAGATTTTCCATATTGATATTCCATACTGAGTTGCAGAGGCAGGGTCTGACAGGGGTGGGATCTTTTTCTCATCCATACAGAATCCATTTTTGGATATCCCGCTTCAGAAGATGGGGGGACTATTGGCAGAGGTTCATGAGAAAAGCAACAAGAACAATCAGAGCTCAAGAAATTACCATGAGGGCACAGACTCTGGGAAAAGGCAGGAGGAATCGAGGCTATTTTCTGTGGAGAAATTAAGAGAAAGAAGTGACAAGATGTCAGCCTTCAAACATGTTTCTTCAGACACATCGCGGCCTGCCAGGGAGAGAACAGGAAATTGTCTGGCCGCTGTGCTCGTGTCGGATAAGACCAGAAAAAATGTGCCAAAGGGGATAATGCAAGTGCAACATGCAGTTTGGGTATTAGTAGAAGATTTTTAATGGTAAGGATAGTGAAGGACTAGAGTATATGTCCTAGGAAGCAGATCTCTAAGTTCTAGAGATCTTTAAGAGGAAGCTGGAGAAGCATCTGTGAGAAGTGACATAGGTATGGTCCATCCTATTGAGGGTAATGGGATGGACTAGAAGACCTCCCGAGGTCCCTTACTACCTGCTATTTGTGAGTCTATTGCTATATCTAAAGATTTCTAGGGTATTTCAGATGGAAATATTTAAAAAAGAAATATCTGGGACATAACTGGATTTACTCTTAACTCTTTTGTGCTGAATTTTCTTCTGTAATCAACACACCAGGCACAAAACACCTTACAAAGCACTGAAACCGCTGAGTGAGGGCCCAGTGTGAGGACAGCAGGAGGTACCATGCCACATCGCTGAAAATGGTGGGAAACCTTTCAAAACATTGTGAGAAGGAAGAGACTGGTGTCAGCCAAAGCAAGTGTTTGTATATGGATCTGAGTGGTCTGTTCCTGTCTTTCTCACTGTACTAAGTTATGTAAAAATAATTAAAAGAAAAACAAGAAGAAAAGCACAAATGTAATGGAAAATGCTTTCATCTCCCTAAGGTTTCAATATGTTCAAACTTTTTAAGAACTGGGGAATAGTTTTCCTCAGGGAAACTGTTTTCACCATTTCCCCCTTGTTTCATTTACTTAAAAACCCAGTGCTTTGAACCTAAAAGGAATCACACAGAAACGATGGTTTTATGAACATGACAAGGAGCATGGTGTCCGACATATTTTTTTTTTCCTTTAGAAGTATGTTCAGGTTTTAGGGATGCTACATTCTCCATTCTTTGTTTTAAACCACGTACACACAGAAAACACTGCCTTTATAGTTTACATCAACGTAAAATAGAAGCCTGCTCCTTGTGATCTGAGCAGAACAGTTCTGTATGTCAGAGCTTTTACAAGGAGTTTAACTTCAGATCAAGGTCTTAAAGGTGAACCACAAAGAGCAGAGAAATTATACTTTTGTGCCCTGTAGTGAGCTAAAGAGCTAATGGTGGGTTGTAGACTGTATTCTGGTGGGCACCTAAGAAGCCACAGGATAATTCTGTAAGCCTTTGTTTCTTCCTTCCTCCATCCTCTACTTTTTCCCCTCTTTCTCCCCTCTGCTTTCTCCCCATTCTGTAACGCCCCTGAAGGGTGTAACAGCAGCTCTGTGCAAGCGCTGCATGGTTGGGCTGGGGTTTTTATCCTGATAGAGCAGTTCACCTTCAAACAATTCTTGAAAGCGAGTTGCAAATGGCCTTGGGCATTTTGGCTTGAAATTTAGAATACGTTTTCAAAAAAAGTCAGTGTATTATCTTCCTGGCTAAACTTTGTTTGTTTTCAAATGCACTGGGCTTTCCTTCAGGGTTAATTTTGTTGTTGTTTGTAATTTGCATATCTTTGTCCTTACCTTTAGATTAGAAGACCAAAAATGCCATGAAGGCTTAGAATTATAAAGCAACAGAAGATGTTGTTTTGTGCTTTCCCTTTTTTTTTCACCTTAGGTGGATAGCACTACATCAACTTAGTGTCTTACTTGTTATTGTGTGAAAAATTCAAATTAAAGAAATCAGACAGTTGTAAATTGCTGGTATATGTAGTAGTAAATTAAAGAGCAGGCATCAACAGAAATAAAAGCCTGAAATGAATTGGAGTTCTGAAGATGCACTGGGAAACTGAAGAAAGACATCAAAGCCAGCAGAAAAAAAATTAACAACTTAGTAAGGAAAACTGGCTTTTAAGAAAAAGACATTGGATTCAGCAAAGTGGTTCATGGCCCATAGAGGATAAAAATAATGAAGAAGAACAGCAGGGACCGCAATAAAAATGGTTGGAAATGAATACACCATGGTAAGTAGTTGGTACAGTCTTTGCTAACAAAACTTACAGCAATTGAACAATAATAAATGCTCAGGAATTGTCTGAAGATGAGATGATTTGTTGTTTAATGTTGTTATAACGTTGCTTACATGTCAGGGAACAAGTGGCCTTTTAAGCTAGTCAGAGCACAAGATTCATGAACCAGCTTTTGCAGCTAAATCACAAGGAATCCCCCGGTAGCTTTTAATACTTAGGTATATGACAGCCTAGAGGGTTGGAAAAAAATGAGTGTAAAAGGCATTAGTAAAATTATGTCAGGGATTATCTTGTAACCCTTACTTATGCTTTTAGTCCCATTAACATTATGGGATGCAAGAAGTGTGTGTTTTTGAGAGACTCTCATACATCATACGCTAAAGCAAAACCTGTTTCCCAGGCTGTAGATCATTTTGCCGTATACTCTTCCATGTGGATTTGGACGCCTGTTCAATTCTAGGAACTCTTATTGTCACTGTGATGGTGAATTAGGTGAGGGTGAAGTCCAAAATACAAGTATCTCCAGCAGCACCTATAAGACCCCTGCGCAAGTTTGTGAGCCAGATTCTGATCCCACTTAGCCTAGTTTTATTCCAGTGAACTTCAGCAGAGTGACTTCTGGTCTGCTGCCATATAAGGGAGATCAAACCCAATATGACTCAGCCTGTCGCTTGCCAGTCTATTCTGAGACTATAATAAGAACTTCCACAAAGGAAGCTTACTTTGCTAATATGCAAAAAAGAAAAAAAAGAGTAGGAAAAGTGCGTCTTTACAGACATTTGTTCCACTTTTTTTTTTTTTTTTTGGCTTTTGAACTGGATATGTCTACACAGACTATAAATATTTGCTCAAGGGAGATTTGACATACCTATGAGCTACCTGTGTTAATTTTAATATACTTGATGCTGGTAACAGCAGCAGTAAAGGTATGACAGCACAGGCTAGCAACTGGAGTACAAGCAGCCTGGGCACACATAGTAGTCTCTTGCCCGTGCCATCACTTTTTGTGACACTTGCTAGCTAGCTTGACACAAGTCTGGATGTGCTTACCCATTGTAAAATAATTTTGCCTGAAAGTAAAGAAGTAATACACCTGAAGAGCATGTTCTGGTATGAGGGATATAATTGTCTGGTTCTTGGAGTCACTGAAAACCAATCATTTTTGAATGGGACCCTAATCAGGAGAAATAATGGTTTTGTGCTTGAGGAAAACATTCCCAGCACACAATTATCCTCACGTGATGCCTCAGACAAGCACTGTTTTGTTACCCCTAATTTGATAGCAAAGACACAGTGTTTGTAGCATTTCATTCTTGGAAAAGCTTATTAATTCTGCTGGAAAGGCAGGCTACAGAACAGCTTCCACAGTGGCTGCAGCTATGGGGCTGTACCGAGCAAATGCCTTAGGCATACAACTTTACCCATATGGGACAGGTTTGCTCATGTGACTTGATATCGCATGCATTTCACAGCCGTGCGCCCTGTAACCGAATTGTGCTCTACAAGGTCATGCTATTTGCCTTGCATACTGCTTTTTAGCACAAACCCATTCTGAATGTCAGAGGATGCTCAGCTATTAATGTAAGAAGTTGTTCTAAAAGTAATATGTTATGCCGCAGAATGTTAATCGAGTTATATGCATGTATATTTTCTCTTCTGAGAAGATTACTGCAGCTATTGCCTTAAGGAGTCACTAAGGCCACTGTTCTCTTTGCTCAAATTCCTCATTGAAGCATACAGCTTTCAGGAGGACAGTAAGAAACCAGTCTATGCATAATAGGCAAGTAAGAGAGATTGGGGAATACATAGAGGACCAGCCATCTACATAAATCATACACTTCTTTGCTCTTCCTCCATTGCTTCCCTTTTCTGAGCTAAGGGACTATGAGTAAAACCTTGGCTTGACTGAATAAAGAATTAAAAACAATTTTGAAAAGATGTGGGCAGTTTTAACTGGATCTTTTTGGTCAGCCATAGGAAAAATTGCAAATGCACCATGATGATTACTTAAAACTTGGACAAGAACACCAAGCACTTCTAGCCCCAAGCTGCCTAGACTCTGAGCAGTCGGTCAAACGAAGGGTACAGCTTTGTAGTGTTGCCTTTAGAGGCCTAATTTCTGCTGTGCTTCTGTGGCTTTTTAATATGCTTTGTGGACAAGCAAAAATTTCAAAATTATTTCCTCCTCATTCAGCATTTGCAGTTTCTGGTCTGTTTTTGCTTAAGTTCTTCTTTTTGGGTGTTTCACCGTAGTGCCCCAGAGTCAGATTCCTGGCGTGAAAGTGTAAAAGCTAACTCCATTCTTAATTCCTTCTCCAGGACTTCCAGGTTCTTCCCGAAACAAAATGTAGGACTGAGAACTTGCATGAGTTCCCCCACCAGGTGCTGTAGTGGCTTCCATGTGCGGCTCCACCATCTGGTAACTGCTCCTCAGAGTGGCACTGCCGGTAACTATCTCCCCATGGTTGGACTCTGGCGGGGATGTGACGGATGGGAGGAAGTGTGGAAAGCAGCAGAAGCGTGAGGAGTTTGTGAGGAAGGGGGAGTGACCCTGAAGGCTGGCAATGAGTCTTTACTTGAGTCACCTCCCAAGATGGACAGCGAAGTTACTGGGGACCCTGAATGTGATACACAGCATGATTAGCCAGTTTATTGTCTAACCATGTCTGGAAAGTGGTAAAAATAGTTCACCCGCAGACTGTCCAGAGACAGGGACAGGGGCCTCTTTGGGTCTGACACTATTCAATGTGTTCATTAACAACTCAAGATGATGAAACAGCTTAGCAAATTTGAAGACAACACTATTTGAGGGTGAACTGCTAGCACAATGGAGGAGAGGATGAAAATTTTAAAATCATTTTGAGATGTTGGAAATACAGGAGAAATAGATAGATCTTTTTAACAATGTATAGTATAAAGCATGTCAGTTAGACAAGAAGATATGGGCTTTGATCACAGCAAGATGGGGGTTTTTTTCTTGGACAGATATTTGAAAACACTCCTAGTGGTGATCTTCTTTCACATATGGCATAAAGGGGTTCTGCCGGCCAAAGGCTTAAGGAAACAGAGAAGACTTGAGGAGCAGCTGATACTGAAGTACGAGCAGTATCCTTATACTCCTTTTGAGGATACAGCCATGCAGTGTCACAGCTGGTGTAGTCACCAACACCCCAGAAAGCCCTGCCCTGAGCTGCCTCAGCTTTCCCACATCCTAGAGGAAGGATGAAAGAGGGAGAGAGGGACTTTTCTCTGTAATTCCTGGTATGAAATTGCCAAATTTGACATCTAAGCAAAATTTAGGAACTATGCTTTAGGATTTTGTCCCTTCTTCCTGTCCTTGAGTTTAGCGGGTTTGGGAGTGGCTGAGCTGTAACTGATCATGTTCAGCACAGGCACTCCTGTAAGGAAGGTCTTTGCATACCTCCTTCGGCTGTCTCCAAGGCCAGCTACCCAAGCGACCCAGTCCTATGATGGCTATGAGATTGCTGGAGGCTGGGCAAAGACTTACAGGCCATGGGAAGTGCTTCAGGTGATAGTTTCTTTTCCCTGGAACTTCCCCATTAAAAGGCGGATTGCCACGTATTATACTAACCAAGTCTGCTGTCTGAGTAGCCTAAGCCAGTGGCCCTACATCTTGATTTGGGGGCTTATCTGAAAAGAGGGAGTGGGGTTGTGTCTTCTGTGATGAGGCTCAGTAGTTTTCGGATCTAATGCTCTTGGCACAGTGGTTAAAACAAATAATTATTTAGAGGTCCAGGTCTGAGTGAAGAGAGAAAAACAGGAACAATAATGTTTTTGGACTCTTCATGGCTAGAAGATGAGTCATTTGATGACATGGTTCCCTGGTAAAAGTCTTGCTCCCAGATTCATCTTCCTGGACATTACCACACATGTATACACACACACACACACAAAGTCAACTGCAAGAAAGGTCTCTCTCATCCTGTCTGGCTTTTGCAGTGTCCTTGGGTGCCCTGACCCTGTTGTTCCTGGTTTATCCCCAAGCACACACAGAAGGGAATATGGGGAGAGGTGCTCTGGCCTCTGGCAGACCTTGAGGAGGAGAGGCGTCCCTTTCCAGGTAGCGGCACAGACAGCCCTGTCATTTAACATCCTGGTATTTACATTTCAGGAGGCAGAGCTTAATTTCTTCATTAACCTGAGCAAATAATTAAAATTGTCCCCAACACTTCAAGCGAAAAAGCATTAAAAAATTAATTTAGTATATGGGAACAAGATTAAGTAAAAAAAATATGAAACTAGTTACATGCATCATTGTTTGTTACTGTTGCTGTCTTGTCTGTCCCTTGTTCACTGAAAGGAACATTTTCCCTTCTTCTAAGTCTATGTTGTTTTATGTTTATTACATCTTGTCACCTTGTGGCACATCCAGCTAGATTTGCTAGAATTGGATGCTGATATTAATAATTACTTGTCTGAGCTAAATGAATGTGCTAATGAAGTCAAGGCCCCTCTGGAGGTAGGGTCTGGGCTTCCATTCCTATGCAGGCATAGCTGAAGTTTTGGGAAGAGAGCTAACATGAAAACACTGTTCTCAAGTGATAATACACCATATCATCCCCCTTAGCAAATAGTAACAAGTACTACAGAGTGGCAAGCAAATTGAGAAACGATGAGGAAGAAAAATAAAATTGCTGCAAACTGCCCAAAGGCTATGGGGCTTAACTCAGCGTGTGGCTGAACTGAAGGCAGAGCTATTTTAAATAATTTATAGTGCTGTAAATGTACATGATGTGGTACAGGAAGAGGTCAGCGCCTAACACATAATAAGACCGTGCCCCGAAGGGTTTATGGTCTGACAGTGAGAATGGAGGAAAGCCCTTGTACCTCGTCAGAGGAAGGGGCTGCTGACAGTCACACCGTCTTTGGAGCATGGATGTCTCAAGGAGCATGGGGGTGCAAATTCAGAGATGAGGCCAGTAGCTAGGAACAAGCGAGCGGGATTGGCAGAAGGTCAAATGCAGTCTGGAGGAGGCAACAAGACAATTCAGAGCTGTGCCATTTTAAGCAGGCTGACTAAGACACGCTGGTGATTCAGCAGCGAAGCTGGCATGCCAGCAGAGCTTTGGGAGCTCGCGTGAAACAGGATCGGGTACTCTGAACCCAAGGTCTGGCGTGATCGGTGCAGAGAATCCTGTGGCTGAGACTTCCTCAGCTCAGATGTAGGGAGGTTAAGGGAGTGGGTGGAAGGCTCTGAAGATGACACTAGTTATCGGAAGTATTAGGATGTAGGGAGAATTGCATTGCAGGAGCAAACAGCTTTGTTGATGCTTTCTGCCACATTTTCCCTGGACATGGTTCAGTGCAACCCATGCAACCTAGTCCAGAGGGAAACGGTGACACTCCGAAAGCTTCTGTAAAATAGCCTCATCCTTCTGGAGCTGTGTAGACGTTGTCGCCGTTATTGCCATTGAGCTACACATGGATTGCCCTTGGGCAGCACCACAGATCTGGAGAGCCGCCTTCTGTACCCTCAGGGCAAGAATTTGGCCCAAAGTGTGCCGAATCTGAACCAGAGAGACATTTTTCCTCCTGATTCTCTCTCCTGCCTGTGATCTCTTTTCTGCTGGCTCTCACAGCATGGGACACCCACTGACTGTATCGAAGCCTCAGGGGGCAGGGAGATTGGTGCCAGTGAGACAGCTGGTTGCCTTTACATTATTTACTCCTTACCCCAGAACATAAAAATAATAATGAAATGAATGTTACTTGAAAGATGGAGAAAACAGCAAGCAAAGAAGAATTTTTTAGATCTGACAGGTTCAGCTCTAACATATTTGCATCTTAAACATCTGTCTATGTGGAAAGAATTTTCATGTCTTTAGATGCACAGAATCAAATCCTCAGCGCAACACCCAGCAACTGCCATAAGCATTTTTCTGACACAACTAATTCATATAGTATGTTAAGTAATTTATCAATATTTTAAGAAGAGGTACTTTTGGTAAAAAAAAAAAAAACAAACAAAAAAGACCAACCTTCTCCTTTTCCCCATTTAGCAGAGATTTTTTGAGGATAGCTCTTAACACCAATTTTCAAACAGAATTCCCCATTGCTCTCCATAGCATCTCAGTTCTGAAAAGTGGTGTGATACAACCATATGTTAGCTTCTTAAAAATGTTGTATTTAACCGAGCAACAAGAAGTCGATTTTGTGATATAGAACAAATGTAAAGACATATGGTGAGTAGACCTGCCTGGGGAACACCAAACTTTCTGGTTTATGGAACAAAAACGTCTCTGCATTTTTGCTGCCTACTCCAAACTCTGCTTCCAAGAGAGCCTGTAAAATCAAGAAGACATATGGGGCAGAATTCATCTCACCTAACTTGAGTCATCTACAATTCAAACATCTACGTCTGAGCTAGGCACCTTCAGCTATCTTTACCGTCAACAGATGGAAAAGCTCTTTAAAAGGGCTTGGTTTATTAGGTCTATTTTAGAAGTCTAGTTTGGGATAAGATCAACCACTTTTTCAGAAGGGTCTGTTTCTCCCGTCAGGATTGGCTATGCAGGAAGCTTAGATGACTGCTTCAGATGAAAAGACCCACAATGTAGACATGTATGCTTGTGCAGAAGAACCCCACCCACAGGTAAGATTTCTGGACCTAGAAGATGCTGAGAATGTCCAAATGTGCAGACATGTGGTATGAATTCCACAGAGAGTTTGGAGGTTTCATTCTTGTGGAAAGAAATGCCCTCATCATACAAAATATTTTATGAAAAACTGATTTTAATAAAAATATTTCATTGATTTTCTTAATAGCAATTTTCTCTTTTTTTTTTTTTTTTTTTTTTTTAATAAAAAAGAAAGGGGTGAAGTTGGTGCAGTTTTGCAGTGTTTGATAGAACTTGGTCCTCTGATGGAATATAGTCCCCTGCAGGTTTCTCTAACACTCTGTAATTTGCAGTTTCAGGCCTCCCTGTTTCAGAAACATTCATATTACTTCTTGAACTTTGCAAGATACCTTAATGACAAGACGAAATAAGTGTAGCATGAGCTGACTTTGGGAAAGCTTGGAAAATGTATTTACAAAGTATGTTTTAACTTTGCCAGTGTAACAATTTATGACATAAATGCAGTTGCTAAATTACAATCCCTCTTTATTCTGTTAAAATGTCACAATAATTTCTATCCTTGAGCTCCATTCTTTGGAGCACACCCAGACATGCACATTGTTTTGCTGCTGTTGTTCTTCTTATGATGGTGACGGAAGTCTAGCATTCTTGGTAAAGAGGAATGAAGGACTCGTCTGGAGCCAAAAATAACTAATGAGGAAGCAAGGAGGAGGTTGATAATACATTCCCCCTGTGGGGAACCATCACAGGCACAACAGTGGCTTATGCTGATGTCCTTTGCTTTATAAAACTGCTTAGCTCTACCAGCTCCACTGGGCCTCTCTTCTTTAAGGTCCACCAAGTCAGATTTTACTTTTTCAGACAGTGAGGGAACATTAGGTACTCTGCACCTGCCTCCCCCCAAGCGGTGATGTGTTCTGTGTTTCTGAAATTGTATTTCAGCAGATCAGGGAGGAAGAAGCCACAATATTGATTTGGAAAACTGCATTACATTAATGGTAGCTTCTCTCTTTTTGGTTTAATTATAAAAAGCAGTCGTGAATGCATATCTTTTCTTGTGTCTGTTGAAAACTGAAACTTCACTGAAAGCAGAATTAAAGCCCTAATAGCTTAGGCGGTCAATGGAATATCCATTTAAAACTGTATTTCTTGTACCAAGAGTAAGGAATTTTATAAAACAAACGCACACACAAAATGTTACACTTTCAAATAGGATATGTATCAACAAATATTAACAGTTCAATACAAAAATTTCAGGGAGGCAAAAACATTGCCACCTGGGAAAACAGAGTTTCTGTGTGGAAGGCACAAAGACAGGACCCACAAGTGTGATTCTCTGCGCAGGAGTTTCCCACTGCCTCAACAGGACTTCAGCATGGGGACTGTGGGTGAGGTGTCTAGATTGTGAGTATTCCCTGAACAGCACTTTCTTCTAGATAACTGTATATACATGGATTACTTTTCTGCTTTCATGGGATCACTGTGAACATCGAGAAACTCACAACTTTAAGAGTGGCTTGTCTTATGGTTTTTGCATTCACTTGGAGCCAGAAGCACGAAAGCCCGTACTGTTCAATATCAGTAGTATCTCCTTCCCATTTAAAGTAACATTAATATTCTCTTTTAAATTCTAGGTAAAACTTCAGAGTTCTGAAGGCAGGAAAACAATCCATAGTCTATCTACACACAGCATATACTAAGATATAAAGCAAACAAACACAGGGAAATGACAAAGCAGCAGCCCTTCAACATACGGGCAGAACTATTATCTAGGAGGTTATTTTTAAGTATGAAAAACATTTATCTGTCTTTAAAGTTCCCAGTTGTTTAGAGGAACGTTTTCTGATGCTGCTGGCTTTCTTCTGATGCTGTCTGCGCTCTCTTCTGGATGACCCATGTGACACTCAGGAATGTATACTCATGACTAGTTAAGTTGCCTGCTGACTATTTCTGACGCACATGATTCTTCAACATAACAAACTCAGCAATAAAAATATAGCAAAGTAAGTAGAAATTGCACAGCGAACTCCTAAGCCCCAAATATGAATCATTCAGATTTAGTCGAGAAAAGAACCAATTCAATTGTTTCCCATAGAATCAACCACAAATAAAACAGAAATGTAAATATTTATTTGAAGAACGGTGTCTCTGCTAGCAGCTAAGTCAAGGCGTTTCCAAATGCATGGCAAATTTTGATCTCAGTTTGCAGTGGGGTTATTACTGAAGTCAGTGGGAGTACTGCAGGGGGGAAAAAGGGCCTTTCACTCTATTAAAGAAACATTGTGTGTAAGGCTGCACCCTGCTGAAGCTGGAGGGCCTAACAGAGAACTTTAAAAAATAGGAGCTTCTACAAGTGAGAAAAAAGTCAGCAGATATCACCTACAAGAAAGGCCCATATAAAGCTGGTGTGAGCCTACTGGATAACACTTTTGGAAGTGAAATATATTTGACAGATGGAAGCAATGATAACCCTCTCCCAGCCTGACAATAAAGGGACACAACTGGGGAGAAAAAAACTTCAAAGGGAAGGTTTGAACAAGTCCTGAGGAGAGCCTAGCACAGAGATCTGTTCTTTGATCCATGGGCAGAAGAACAGTAACTTGTTTGGTAAATTTCTAAGCATGAAAATATGTCTTTTTTAAAGTATTTGGAAGTAAAGAGAGAGACCTAGGACACTCTCCAAGTGTTTTTGTCAGATCAGCGAAGAAGACATCTCAGTCTGGGTAATGGTTCTGTTCAAGAAGTCGTAAGAAGAATCAATCAGATCATTGCTTAATATTTCAGTGAAAATAGCCTTAGACCACATGGGCCAGTAATAATGCAATGCATGCTCAGAGCTCTTGTCATCTCAGTATCTAAATTACTTTCTTAGAAATTATAAACTTCCCAACGGATGAGTGTTATTTAAAAGATGGACATGACAATGTGCACATATGTTAAGAGAATTATACAATTAAACAGCCCTTTAAAGACACAGGCAGGACATAACCCAGTCTTCCTGACACCCAGTCCCCTGTTGATACCAGCTGGACCATTTTCCTTCTCATCCTTCGTAATGAATAATTCATCTGTTTGTCAATATTGTATAGCAGTGGTTTCCAAAATTTGCAGGTAGGCTTCTGTGGTGCATCTCCAGGAAATAACAGTATAATTGTCATAGGCCTGGGAGCACTCTCCTTATTGTACACCATCAGTGGCATGTACCGAACTTTTGAAAAGCATTACAGCTTAAACCCAACGATCACAACACAACTGAGAGCCACCTTTGCCCCTGGTGCTTTTCATCTCCTCACCAGTCCCCTTCCTAGCATTCCCTGATGCCAGTATTGGCATGAGTGTCCAGGTTTTACTTCTGTCTTCAGCAGTGCTTTAACCAAACGAACATTTGCTGATGCCAATTTTGTGGATCTGTTTTGTTGTGCTTTCAATACTGTACTTGGCATAAAGGGATTAAGATGTGGTGAAGGATCTCGCTACCACCTACTTCTAAATCCTGAGGTTTCTCATTTTGCATATTTGTAGTTTATACATAAAGTATAATCACAATAGGTCAAGAAAACATGAAGTGACTAAGCTGTTTTAAAATACTACCCTTTGAAATGGTCTCTCTCCTGTAGTTAAAGCAATGTTAGCTAAATATAGGTACCTAGACACAGAATGGTGAGAGTGGGCTCCTTTTTGAGCCTTTGGATGTGCGCTTCCCAGTGAGTTCATACAACCCACTCATGGTGAACTGATAGGGTAGAGCTTGTAGTGGGCAACCTCCTGACCTACCACACTGCCCCTGCCTTCTCATGGTCTTGTCACCATAATTATAGAACAGGAAACAAAAAAATGGGAACTGTGGTGCTTTAATCTCCATAATATTATTTTTAGCAGAGGACAACTACACTGTTGATGTAGGTGACTTATTACAAATACTCATGTTGTATGTGGTTGACCCAAATGGCACAATTTCAGATTCTGACTGAAATGTGCTAAGCTGCATGTTTCTGGCCCATCACTGTAGTTTACAGCTAAAAATATCCATGCACTGCACAGATGGTAGAGATCAGTTAGTCCAGAAGAGTCATGAAGGAACAAGTTTTAACGATAATTTGGGTATTTTTTTTTGCTTGCACATTCCAATAGTCTTTTAAGGAAGCGTAAGAATGAAGAGAAAAAAGGGCCAGCAATTTTTGTGTGGAAGGTTACAATACTGTAGTCAGGACACTTGTCTTTTTTTTTTTTTTTAGATCCATCTGTGCCTGAACTTCAACACAACTTTCTAGAGGACAGTGTCCTGCCCTAGTCTCACCCCTACCCTGCACCTCCTCAGAGTGAGCATCAACCTTGGCAATGTCAGGTAGGAAATTACTGCTGTTTTTGTAAGGGGGTAGAAATACGTACTGAACATGGTGTCCCTAGTGCAAAAAGGTAAGGTTGTCTCTTTCTTGCAACTCTAGTTCCCTCCTGCTTGCACTTCTAATGGTCTGGGCTATGCTTTAACCAGGACATCTGGCAAAGACACCAACACCGAGGCTAGCAGGTTCAAATCCAGGCATTGGTTGGGTCTGACTTTAGGGTTGTTTCTAGAGCTGGAAGAATGCAAAATAGTGATGACTGTGGCACAAGTTTTCCTTTATAAAGGACAATAGAGATAATAATCAGAACAATTATGCAAAACTCACTAAAACTTTCAGGAATTTACAAGTAGGTACTGGTAAATATTCAAGTAGCAATTTGTGGGATTGCAAGTGTAAGTCCTTATTTTTTTAATCCAAACAAAGCAGAGAACAAACACCAAGAGACCATGAGAAAAGTGGTTACACTGATATAAGAAAGTGCAGCTGAAGCAAGAAGTGGTTGCTGAATGTTAGCAAATACAAACAGTGTGGTAAGGAATACCTATAAAAATAAGTACAAACAAGCCAAAGGATAATTAGGGGAATAAGACTTTACTCTCAAATTGTAGATCACTCTTTACTAACATCAGAAGGTATGTCTGTTATCTTCTTATTGAATTGTAACCAGAGAAAAAGCTGTTAAACACTGAAAAACACTGTGCATGTGTATACTGCTTTTATGAAGTCCTTTTCCTCAGCTGTTAGCTGTCCATCTGTCTCCATTTCAGCTTTATAGATGTATTTGACTCATGGCAGATCAAAAAGAAGGGAGGCTTTCTGGTTGTTGACAGTGTTTGTAATGCTCTAAGGCAGTGCCTCTGCAGGTACCTTCTCTCTGTGCCTTCCTGGGGATGGGGGGAGAAGCATGTCTTATCCTCATCCTACCTACCATCCCCTTCAGGGCTGAGAAGCCAACTCCTGTCTCTGACCTGCCCACTGTGTCAATGCTAATTGCCTTCTGACAGCTTTTCAAACTCACGTCTCCATGCTCTGTCTCATGCTGTCGCCGACACCCAGGAGAAGCTCTCTGTGAACATCTACAGAGCTGCCTCAGAATCTTTCTTCAGTCCTCCCTTAAAACTCTCCTTTTGCCACACTGCTCCATGGGTTTTCATGAGAACTACTAGACGGACCAATATTTGTTTCATCCCTTCCTTAGGCTTGTTCTCCTCTCTGCTAACTTCTGCCTATCTGCTGCATCTTCTCCTTGGGGCCAGGACTGTTTGTCTTCTCATGTGCTATTTGAACAAGGCCTTGTACAATGACTGCCATTCCTGGCAGGACACCTCTTGGCTCTCCAGAACAATACAAATCAGCTGTGACAGTTGTTAATATATTAAATTCAGTTTTTGCTGGATTTAGATCTACCCCTAGAAACATCCTCATGGTGAGAACTGAAGTCTTAACAAGGTCTACTGAGGTCAAGAGAGAAAACATGAATCATGGTTGGATGTACTTGTAACAGCCTGGATGATGCAGGAGGCATGTCTGTCTTGCACAGAATCCTGCTCGTCACCTTTCATGCCCAGCTTTGGGATCAATGAATTTAGTGGGAAACCCATGCACCCATGTGGGCAAGCCATCATCTGAGAAGGAGCAGCTAAGGACTACACTGTAAATGGCGTTTAGGTTCCTAGCTCCTGTTTAAGTGACCAATATACCCCAATTCCAACAGGAAGGGAGGCTCCCAAATATGAGTTATTTTCTTAAAACTGTTACTGGTCACTCAGGCATAGTACAAGCAGACAGTAACTTGAGGATTTGTATCACTTTGACGAATGGATGATATACAGCTTTCCTAAAAGACCAAGAAACTTCATAGTTACATTACATCCCTTGTGCTAAAAGCATGCACCCTTCTGAGGGGTGCATTAGAAGATGTCTCTAGAAGAAGCCAAAACGTTGGCTGTGGGTGCCACACAGTTCTTCTGCAATGCAGCTTTGCATTCGGAAAAGCATCTGAGTCACAATAGTCAATAATTACAGAGAATGTGTTGCCTTCTGGGAAGAAGACAACAACAGAACAGAACTGTGGGTGAAGGTGGGTGGGGGGTAGAAGCATGATGTGATCACTGCGAAACGGACTCTCTTGAGTCCTCACAAAGCACCGTGCAGGCTTTGGTGGATGGACCATGTTTCTGTCAACACCACATGCTCTAATCTTAGTGTCCACCCTGCTTATCAGATCCTGCACGCTAATACAATATAACTGTCCTTACTCTGTGTCCACGCACAGAGATGAGTGGCTTTGCTAAAAAGAAAAAGGTCCAGCTGGGGCAGTTTCCTTCTGAGTTATGGCAGCGGTGGCAAACAGCTTCAGACATTTTTAATTAGAAAAGTTGTGAATCTCTACCCTAGCAATCCATCTATGAACAAGGACATAACCAGTCCGTGAAACTACTCAGTTAAAATATATCAGCCATATTTATTGACCTGCCTGATCAGGTCACTGGGAATCGCTGGGGAGGCACTGTGCACACTGCTGCAGCTGTCAGCAGCACCTGCAGCCCAGCCCTGCCAGCTAGAAACTGGGGGGTCAGATTTCCCAGGTGAAAACAAAGACGTCCCAGATTACCAGACCCCTTGCAGAGCTAATATCCCTTCTTTTTATGCACACAAATTCACTGCTGAAACCTGACCCTTGAAATGTTAGTATTTATTAGTACCTGAGGGGCTTGTTGTTAACCAAATAGAAATATGACAGTACCTGACACTGCCTGGTCCCTGCTGCTATTTTTCTGGATTGTGTCAAATTTGTGATCTTATCAGCTGCTTTATTTTCAGGATAAACATAAAAAAGCCACCAGCTCATCTGGAATGGGAGAGACCCCTGCCCCTACCAAAGTCATCGCGGAGCTGGAGTGGTAATGCCCAAGGGGATGCTGATGCAAGATAACAGCACAGGAGGTAACCTCAGTTGTGCCTCCATGTGCACACAGGGAATGCAGCAAGAAAAATCACAGGACTCCTGGAAAGACAGGAAAGCCATGAAGACCACAGGAAAAGCCCCGCATCCTAAAAAACGGCGGAGTAAGCAAGGTTTCCTGACTGAGCGTCTCAGGGTCTTGGGTGTACTAACAGCCCCACTGGCCCTGCCCAGCCTCACTAGGGACCAAACCTCTCCCAGTGGACCTCATTTCAGCCCAGGTCTTTAGACCTCCATCTGAGCTGTGGTGTTGGGGTGGCCAGCCATGGACCCCCTTGATTCCAGTCTTTGGACTAACTCCCTGGATTGCTTTGGACCCACCTCACTGCCATGGAGATGCCTGACAATCTGGACTCTTGGTTGAACCCAGCTGTCCCCAGATGCCCTGCTCCCTGCCTGGGGATGAGGTCCTGCCCTGCCTGTCCCCCTGGTAAGCCTCTGCACCCTCTGGTCCCCAGGGAAGCACTGGCTCATGCAGCACTCTGAGGGAGTCCTGTCCAGAAGCATGGGACCACAATTTCCCTGTTTGATTGCAGCCATGCTCAGGGAAGAATTGCTGAGTAGGATCTTTATAAGCAGAGAGTTCTTGCATCTGCAGATGTCTGGTTTCACGAGTAATTTCCCAGACAATGCACAGGACCCTGGATTTTGAATAATTCAGAGTACGTGGCTGTGGTTTCACCAAGGTGCGTGTCCTGGTTTTGGCTGGGAGAGAGTTAACATTCTTCATAGTAGCCAGTAAGGGGCTCTGTTTTGGATTTGTGCTGAGAAGAAGGCTCAACAGTGCTGTATGTGCATGCCGATGAGGTGCCTGTTTAGATGGGAGCTCTTACTCTTTGTCTCACAATGCCCTTGCTTTGTGCAGGCTCCCTCCCCAAAGGGGTTTTCTCTTTTGCAATCTGATCCTTAGCCAGTAGCTTGGCATGGAAACCTCTCCATCACAGAACACAGGGCTACTAGGCACCAGCACAATGAAGCTTTGTTATCCGTCTGTCCTCACCAAAGGAAGGGAGACCCCCAGCTCTTCTGCCTAATGTGGCTAATAGCTGGGTAACAGCTCCTGACATAATGAAGTGGCTCCTGTAGCTCAGTACAGCCCTAGAAACAGAGGCAGTGGCCAATTTTGAGGCTGGTCCCTCACCGCCCCCTTTCACAATTAGGTTCAATTAGCATGAAGTCCTACCTCCTTTTCTCTGCATGTTTTCCTATGGAAGTTCATGACATTTTGCCAAACTCTGGTAATTTTATGTGTTACTTTGTAGAAAAAGAGTTTTTTGACACATCAGTTCCTCTTTTTCTTTTTTTCCTGTTGGAAGTGACCTTTACATTTTCACCTTCCTTACAAACTCTCACAGCACTGGGGGTCTTCTCAGAGCGATTTGCTGGTGCTGCTAATTATTGGTGCTAATTGCATTGGTCCTTGATGTCTTCCCCTATCATGTTTACTAAATGTCTTTAAATTCACATTTTCAGTGTTTTTAAAACTCCTTGAAGCAGGGAAAAAAGAGGGGGTCAGCAGTAAGGGGAAGCGGTGGAAATGACAGTGCTTGTGCGCTGTAGTTCTGAGACACAAACCAGGAGATGTTAACAGGACACCTGGAGCCAAAGAAGCTGGGAGGAGGAGGGACAGGCAGATCGAGGGTGAAAGAGATGGTCAGAGCTGTTCAGTCGATCCATAATAGAAGTGCAAAAGGGGGATGTCACCACTTCACTGCTGGTGTCTAGAGCATTTCATACCCCCTGACAGGGTGGGTACAAGCGTGAGGGACCTGCTGGACTCTGAGCTGCTGCTGCTGGGCGATTCTTGGTTATTATTTAGTATGCAGTATGTTAGACAGATTAAGGCATTTGAACAGAGATTTGTATGGTGCATTGTGTCAGAAGGCTTTTAAAAAATTGGTTGAAATATGTTGATATTAACTCTAGATGAACTGGTTTCTGCAATTTTTTGTCAGAGCCAACAGCCGTAACTCTAAGTGGGAATTTTACTTGCTGCCTTGGGCTGGGTTTTGAAAGGTATTTAGGCACCGAAAGATAGAGTTAGACTTGTACCAAGACTTTCAGAAATACTGTCTGCTTCATAAAAACTTACTTGGCACATGTCTGATTTGTTTGGCACTTAAATATCTTGGAAATCTGGCACTGTGCGGGTAATAAATACAGGAAAATAATATGAGTTTGGATTAAAAAATAGCAATGTTGTTTTTTACAGTATCAGGGTTGGCATGCTGTTAAACTGTTATTACAACAAAGTCAGATTCTCTCACAAGGTGCATGGAACTAAAACGTAGAAAGAAAAACCAGACACCTAAAACCAGAAAGACAATGAAGAATATGCAGAAAGTCTACTTTAGAAAGTCCTTGTCATGGAGATTCAGATGATATTTTTTTTTTTTAAAAAACCCTTTTCTCTAGAGAATTATTAGGTGAATGTAGAATTGTAAGTTGAGTATATAGATCTTTCTGTATATTTGCAGAATGAGAGATCTGAAATAACACGTCTGATGTTCTGAAAACTGGTAAGGACAGTCACTTGTTCAGGAAGGTTAAATATATCCTACAACGCTGAGCAAATCAAACTGCACAAAGATGGGTGTCAGGAGATTGCAATGTGTCCTAATCATGAGTGTGAGCCTCCAGTTTTTTCTTCTTTTCTTTTTTTTTTCAAGGGTGAGAAATAGAATAGTTCTTGAATATGTAGATCAGTATAATTTAATTAGCTTTTATGACCAGGACTCCTCAGAGATAACCATAAAAGTCAATTAGACTGTATTAAAATGCAGCCATTTCCCTGAAGCTTCTGTGAAACAGCCCTTACTTCTTCAGGAAAATGGTAAAAATCTAGGTATCTAATCTAATAAAATGAATAGCCATGTAGAAAGAATGCTGTTGTCTTTTTTAATATAACAGATTTCCTTTTGCACTTTCCCAGTGCCTGAAATTCATTGTAACATACAAGTCATACTTTGAGTTGACACATTTATATGCTGTACTGGCTAGGCAGGGTTACAGTATGATCTCGCAGTCCATTTAAAATTGGATTTGAAGAAGACGGTTAGCAAAGTGCAGCGCCTCAGGGCAAAAGCTGATTATCTGCAGGAATCAGGAAAGGACTGTGCCCCAGTTGCACTCCCCCTCCTAATTCCAGATGTTGCGCACACACACAGCTGGCTGAGCACACAGGAAGATGTGCAAATGCCTAACCACATAGCCAGATGATCATGACTTAACGGATGACTTCTTTCCTCCCCCTTTCCTCCTATATTGTAATCAGATCTTCATCTTTGCTACATTTAAGAGCAGCTCTGAGGTGACTCTTGGTGACCATCCAGCATTTACCTGCTTGGTCTGTTTCCACCTACTCTCCCACGTGGCCATGGTCCGTCCATGCACAACATCTCTGCGGTTGTCTGTGGGCTTGGTCTCCAGCACACCCTGAACTTCAGGTTGCTGCTGAAGTGGAAACTTTTAAGGGCAGGAATCACAATCACATTTTTGGTGTCTCCAATGAATGTTACAGGTATATGTGACTGTATTACAGAATATTCAACGTTTGCTCTTTTTCCTTTGAACAACATATTCGGGCCATTATGAAGAGCAGGACTCTACTTTTAATTGGCCTGATCAAGTAGGCACTCTCTTAAATATTAGTATATCATGCCTACTAGTGCCAGGAATGGCTTACATAATTCCTGCAGAGATGCATTACCCACAGCAGAGGTGGGGAGGGATCAGCAGCCTAAAGCTATTGTATCTTGCCCACTAGCAGTTTGATCTCGAGAGAAGGAGCAGCAGAGCAGCTGGGCAGCTTCCTCATCACCACCACATGCATCTGGCCTGGAATTCCAGCAGAGCCTTATTTATTTCAATTAGCTCATTAGACATTTCAAGCCTCCATGCTTATCTCGAAAATAAATATTTGCTGTACAGCACGTCACGCTGCCTGGTACTATGTTCTCTGCGTAAAGAAAGTCCTTGCAAAACATACCATAAAGAGCTTGTTTTAAATTTATTGTAAGAATCTTCATTCTGGCTTTACCTGATTTTTATAGGATTAAAGTCTCAGAGCTGATGCTGCATTAGTCTGGAAATTATTGCATTTCATAATAATGTACTCAAGTTCTAAAGGAGAGAGACAAGCGTGAAGCAAACAGAACTCATATCAAACTTGCAGCAGGTAAGAACAAGCATTGTCTTGAAATCTTGTTCTTCTCTCCTTTTTTATGACATAAGGAGAAATATTTGAGAGTTAGCAACTGTGGCACTGAGGTGATGTCCCTTGCATCGATGTAGTTAATCTGTCAGTAATTCCATCAGCAACCCTGTCTTTCAGACCTGTTAACTGAGGTCTGAAAATCAATTCCAGACTTAATCATGGACAAAGGCGTGTATTCCACCATTCTGCATGCCAGTGATGCATGTATATCGTCAAGGTCTCAGACCATGAGAAATTTTACGCTTACAATATTTATGACAGAGTGCCACTGTTGTGCTACAGAGTACAGAAAACTGGACAGAATAGATGATTCAAGTGCAAAATAGTTCACTCCTCTCATGAAAATTCCTTGGCTTTGGCCTTATCATACAATCCAAGGCATGTAAAAATTGTGCTGCAATTTACCTTTTGTCATATCTCATTGCTTAATTATTAAACATGTTTGGTATGGTACAGTTGCTCTATAATGATGTCTGTCATTACTTGAGCAAACAAAATTCCTTGTGCCGTTGTCGTTGTCCTCCTAGATAGTCAATAGCCGATAAGGGCCAGGGCTGCAGCTCCTGGCTGGAGTAGAGCCATGCAGTTCTGCAGTGTGAAATGGTGTAATCCTGGGGCCATGTTGGCACTCTGAGACCGACCAGGTGCTGTGTTTTCAATTCTTTATTTTTTCCTTCATGAAGGAACAAATCCTGAACCCTTCTTTCCAGCTGGAGGGACCAGGGGGAGAGGACAGAACTGTGGCCCTTTGGCACTGGCAAATGCCAAAGCCTTTGGGGCATGGAGGTGGAAATAAAACTGCCAGTGGCATCCGGTCAGGGCACCAAAATTACAGAGCTGCTGCAGTTTTCAGTAAGCAGACAAAAGGTGGACAGAGGAGCACACTTCAGAGAACATACTGCAGCAGCAGAGAAAGGACATCCTTCCTCCTCTGCCCCTGCTAGCCCAAACCCAGTTTCTCAGGATGGGCTTGCGAAAGGAGATCTGTCCAAGGCATATATAGGAAACACTTCTGCACTTGTTGATTTTTAGGCTTTTCAAGTAAATAGAACCAAGGACTCCAAAACCAGCATTAGTGAGACAGACGATGACAAAAATTTTAATCTCTGTAACCTTCAGTGCAAAGCACTGGGTTTAGCATCAGTGCAGCCCTTAACAGACGCAGCCTCCTTCGGTTTTACCGTCCCCACTGGGTTTGGGTGCTCCTACTTTTTGGTTCTCAATTTGAATCACTTGCCTGTTTCTCCAGGTGGGGTTTGCGAGGCACCACCTTTCCACTGATGCTTGTTGGAATGGCGCCAGCTCCTGGCTGAGAATATCAGGCACAGTTCAGCATCTTGGCTTAGGCACCCAAAGACATGATACATCCAAGCTAATGGCTTTTCACTCCGTTGGTTTCATTATAATTTTCTGTGCAAGTGCAAAACAGTCCCTTGAGTTAGAAAAGGAGCGAAAGAGGTTTGAGGATCAAATACTGACAAGCAACACGTTCTCTGTCCGCTGCCTCAGCCCCACTCCCAAGGTCTGACCCCCCCATCTCATGAACGTGCAGCCCAGTGCAGGGCCAGGCAGTGATACGGCAGTGGCTCTGAAACAGCACAAGGAAATGCTATGAATACATCGCGACCTCAGGTCCTTGCAGCACCTTTGCTGAGGTACCTTCAGCTGCAGGGCTAATAATGATCCTGCATGGAGCTCTGCTGTGTTGCAGGGAAGGTCTTGACCCACAGAGGTGCTGAGCTCCCAGCAGCATGGATGGGCTAGCTGTTGAATGCAGGGCCTGACTAAACAGAAAATTGTAGCTGGGGGCTGCCTTGGGAATATCAGTAGGGTGTTTAGTTTCAGTTCTGCTCCTCCAGATCTGCACATGCCTGGGCTCAGCTCGAGCTAGGCTGAGCCTGAGGAGCCCAGTGGGATGTCAGCTGGGAAGGGCAGCAAAGCCTGCTGCTGCCACGGGGGCTTCTGTGGATGTAATACCGCTAATTTATCTTCATCTGCGGTTCCTGCTACATGCCAGTCTGAAAACTGGGGCAGCTGAGGCGCAGGCAGACCCTCTGCAGTGATGTGAGCAGATACCTCCCGTGCAGAGCTGATGCTGGTGACCAGGAGCTGTGAGCACTCCGGTGATGCAGCAGGGCCTGCTGCCTGGCTCCTGCTCCCTCCTGTCACCCAGCCCCTCGGGGCTGCTCCCACTCCCTCTGCACCACTCCGTCCCTCAGGGCTGCTGTTGGCAGCTCTGTCCCTGCTGCTTCAGCTCCCAGCACTGCAGTGTGGGCACAGGTCTCTTCCTGACGACCTCTGTTGCAGAGGTGGCAAATTTTGGCAGAGGGCAAGGGCAGAGAGCTGGAGAGAGCACTTATGGTCCAGTCTAAGGCAGTCAAAAACCTTACATGGGTCTTCCACAGTTTATATCTCATCTCTAGTGCATGTCACGAACAGTATAGTCTAGCTATATTTTCTAAAAAAACAGACTGAGGCTATTAGAAAAAAAAAAAATCCCAAAAGGTCGTTTCTTTTGAAGCCAACTAACTCAGCACTTGCAAACCTAACTTCATAAAAAGAGCTTTATGCTGAACCATGGGCCATCCCACCCCACAAAGCTTTTCAATGAACTGGAAATAATTTCCCTTTAATGTCTGACCTCAGGGCTCAAAGGGGGATCTGGCAGCAGCCTTGTACAAAAGCCCAGGTGGGAAACATTTAATTTCCTGAGATGTTAGTCCCATCATATGCATGAAGAGGAGTTGCTCCAGACAGTGCAAGGTAAGTTTTATGGATCACAAAACTCTGCCAAAGTAGGGGTAAAATACACGCAAGTAAGTAAATAAACGTACCCTCTCTCTCCTTTATAATACAGGAGCTGGAAGGTAGTGTGGACAAAAATAAAGGTCCTAACAGGAAAATGCTGATGCAAAAGCCTAGTTGAGGAGGTCATTTAAATTTATCGCAGAATCTCTTGTCCAAACAGTAAAGGCCTGTCAAAGCCTGGCTGTGTTTGCTGGGTCCAGGGGAAGGAGAGGCTGCAATCTGCATGGCCTGGAGCACAGCCGCTGCTGCAGTCCGCAGCCCAACACGCTCTCCCGCCTCCCTGTACATTATCTCTTGGATTCACGTGTGACCTCTGAAGAGATTCTGTCTTTACCACTTAGGCTTTCCTCGTCCCTGTCTCAGGAGGGAACCAGGAGTTTTCCCCATTGTGAATTAAATTAATGAGAAAAGAATCCAGGGAAAATTGGCTATTCTTTGGCTGATTGCCTTTAGTTGTCCTACTAGCTGTGTTGGGGTTCAGCATTACTGAAAGAATGAACAATAATCTAATTAATATGCTTACTGTACTAGAATAGAATCTAAAGATGTATTCAGCTTGTCGCAGCACGCACTTTTAAATTTTTTACTCGGCAGCAACATTAAAACAGCCAGACTTTCAGCCCCGCAAACTGTGGATAATGAATTTCTTTCATCCCAAACAATTTACTCCCCTGTGTATTAAAACACTTAACCAGATCAGTTGTATTTGTACCAATGCATGCTCTGACGTGCAGAGCAATGGAAAAAATGAGCAATCAGTGTGTAGTAATGATTATTTTCTTGGTAAACATTTTTTGTAAAAATGATAGAAATAAAGTAAGGTATTTCTCAGTCAGAAGTGAGCGCTGTTTACACAACCAACATGAATAATGAAAACATGTATATTCCCTCCTGCTCCTGCTCTCTTTGGATGCTATCCAGCATTGACTGAAGTCAGGGAGAGCTCTGCTGTTGACTTCTCTGGAGCAAGATGGGATCCCCTGCCTGCAGTCGGCATTCCCCTCAAACGAGTACAGCCTTGGAAATGCCGTGAAGATTGAAAGTCCCACGGAGAAGGTAGAGCTCATCCCACTCAGGGTGAGAAGGATCACCCTCTGGGCCTCAAAACAAGGGCAAAGTTGGGAGGGAGGGGAAAAAAGAAGAGGTTTAAAATAGAGGTTTGTATGCTTTTTTTCCTGCCATGCTAGTTCCTGAGGCATTTAGCTATATTTGGTTGTATTTTTAGGCTTCATTCCAGGAGCAGATTGAAGAACTAAAAACTTTGTGAAATGAAAGTTAGGATTGCTTCATGATCATTTCAAAAACTAATGTTCTGAAAGAAATTCCCCACCCTGCAACACTTGTTAAAATAAATTTTTTTTCTACAAATGCAATTTTAAGCTAGCCACAGGAATCAGGTCTCAAGAATATAACTCACTACTTTTTAGATTTGATATGACAGTACAGAAATGATGCTGTAAGGAGCCCATCCTTTCATCACTTGTGTTTTGGGGTTCATTCCCATGTTCTTTTATAAACTCACACGGGATTAGACTTTTTGGTTACAACGCACATGAACATTTTTTCAAAGCAACTCCCAGAAACGCAGTTAACTGTTCCAGTAAAACGGAATTTAGGGAAAAGCTTTCTGTGCTTCAGAGAACTGTAAGGGAGTGGGGTTTGGTCGGTGGGGGTGGGTTTCACCCCAAGCGAGGGGTGACGTGGACTTGAAACAAGCCCAGGTCGTCAGCCATTGACTTTAGCGGCAGCTTTGTCTGAGCAAATAAGAGGTCACAAGAACTTTTGATTTGTGCATCCATAAGGGAAGAGATTTGGCTTTGGCTGCCAGCCTTTTTGGTTTTTCTGGGTCTCTGGGGTGGTTGCTCTAGATTTCAAAGTGTATCAGCTGGGGCTATTCATGCAGTTGCAAAAACAATGCAGATTAATGAGAGTCATTCCCCACGAGGTGACCCCTGAAAAACCCACTCTGCAGTCATTCAACAGCAAGAATTTTTATTCCATTTTGTCCAGAGAGAGACTGAATCACTAGACTTTTTCCCATCATCAGCATCCTCGTTGTGGAAACACGGAGGTCAATTTTTATTGTGGTTTAGCAAGGCTGTCCACAGCTCTGCACATTTCCTGCCTGGCATCCACCTTCCTCGCTTTTAAAATTCATTATGGGTAATCTGCTGCGAAAGAGAATATCGAGCCTGTATGTCTCGACCACCCAGATCTATACACTCCTATTGTCAAATCTATATACCTCTGCCCTAATAAAAGCGCCAGACAGCGGAGCACATGAGAAAGTGCTCCTAGGGAGATCACTGAATCTTAATCTTTGCCTTACACCCTGTTTAGCACCATTTCTTCCGAAGCTGTGCACATATCTGTGCGGCTGTATATTTTCAGCATATGTCACTGCAAAATAAATTATTCAGGATTGTTAGATTACTTACAAATGACACCAATCAATTAACACCACAGTCGGCAGTCTTTGGGGCTTTTGTCAGAGGCTAGGATGGCAAAGCTCTCAAATCCACATTTCCCAGTATGAAGGATTATGGTAACGACAGCTTATTTTTATTGAATTTTTAATTGATGAGTCACATCTCTGGACTCACTGTGCTAACATTAGGTCTAGGGACAACTAATCTCTTGAAGGAGAACATGATACAAGCAGAGCTGCCCTTCCCTGAACAAAAACCCCATTTGAATGTGGCACCAAGCAATCACAGGATTTTGCTGTTTACTGCTGTCAGTTGTCGGAGTGTCTCAAAGTCTTTGCACTGAAGATTTGTGCCTTTTCCTTACAAAGGGCTGCACAGGCCTTTGAGGAGACCACACATTAACATGCACTTCACTACTGTCCTGTACTAAGGTGAGAAAGGTAGGGTGGCTCCAGGTCGCGTGGAACAAAGTGAGCAGCAGCCTGTATTGATCCCTGGGCCAAGGACAGGAGGTTTCTGCTTGCAGGCTGGGAAAGCCTCAGGTCTCCCTCCTCTGCACCACTGACATTTCCAGCATTTCTGCTGGCGTTACCAGCACGGCCACTGGATAGCAGGTTCTGCAACTGTCTCACAAAGGAACAAATCCTGCTGCTTTCTACAAAGCCACAGAGCCACAAAATGAGATACTCATTTCCCTTTCTTGACTGAAGGACAAAAACTAGAATCCCCCTCCTTCCAAAACACCCAGTCCCCACAAAGATTGTGCTGGTGCGTGCTCATGGTGCGCACAGGGTGAGCCACGCAGAGAGCTGTGCTTCAACACCAGCAAAGAGTAGCACAGCTGATCTGGTGGTTGCTGTGTTGTTTTAAGGAGCAGTAAAGCTTCATGAAGATGGATAAACACTATTATCATGCATTAAACATGTATGGTTTAAGGATAGAGAGTAGTCCAATACTAAGTTTTTCAATACAGATTGAATATGTCATTCTAACTCCTTGAGTGTTTTATATTTAAATCTTTCTTGTAGCCCCATGAACTAAAATCAAATTGTTCAGACTCCAGCTTAATTCATTTCACAAAGTCACCAAGAATAGTTTAAAAACATATGCATTGTAGGCTGACACAGATTTATTCATTACGGGTGATGGTAGAGGCTGAATTGGAAGGTGCAGCGAAGACAATGATGAATTTTAATGTGGCCGGTGGCTACTGTTCAGCAGATACGAAATTGGAAATCAATGCTAGCTATTAAATACAAATGGATGCTACCTTTACATTTGAAGCAGTCGTCCATTCCCAATCTTTCAGCGTGCCAGGGTAACACTGGCATGAAGGAAGAAACCCCAGCCTTGCAATGGTCTGCCAGTGCTGCTGTCTGTACTTTCTGTTCCGTACCTGGGGTACGTCTCACCCTCTGTGAAACTGGTCCACAGCAAATGCTCCCACTTCCCCCTGTGCTAGATGTGGTGCTAGCAGCTCTACTTTAAATCTGAGCCTTGGTCTCTGTGTTTGAGAGTCACGTGATTGCATCTGAACAGAAGCTTATATGTATTTCCAGATCTCATGGTCAGGAGGAAAAATCTTTGAAGGGTGATGAGTGTGTAATGGATGTAGTGATGCCTGAGCCTGCCGGCACCTGGAAGATTACCCCGAGGCACAAGATTAGAGTGCAAACCCTAAAAGCCAAGAGCAACTGCACCTCAGCTGGAAGGTGCTGCTGGAGGAGTGTGACATCTCAGACCACCCTACCCAGGCACAGGAAAATGCTGTGGGGTGGCCCCCCCAGCTTCTAGCATGGTGCCAGAAGTGGCTGGAAGGCACGTCTCTGCCTGCCAGAGAAGCAAACTCCCCTGTCACTGCTGCTTCATGTAGCGGTGGAGACACTGCATGTCCTTGGGCAAGCAGAGAAAGCCTCAGGGAGCTCTGTGTTGTATTTTGCCTAGGGCATCAGTTTGCCATAATCCAGCTGTGTTCCCACATAATGCAGAGAAAAGGTGTTTTAGCCTCCCAAGTAGTGTCTGTCGCCTTCGTTTCCACCCACCCTCTTTTCAACTCACAGATGTAGGTGATGGAAAAAAACTTTGCTTCATAATAAAATATTAAATGGAGAGACAGAGAGCAAAGTTCCCGCTCCCCTGATAGCAAAGCAATGAAGAAGTGAGTATCCCAATCTCATTTAAATATTTGCTGGCTCTGTTGACACTGGAACATAGAGCTACGTCCCTAATTAAATGCGAAAACAATAAACATAGCTAGTAAACCATTGGTTTTCATTAATCCCCACTTAGAATGTTTTCAAACAGTGTCTAACAAAATGAACACCGTGTTTTAAATGTTCACCTTCTAGATCTCTCAAGCGTAATCAGTGATGTTTATCATGTCCTTTACGGAAGCGTCGTTTCTCTCTCCCCTTCCCCACTGCAGAAGAAGGAAGGGAGGCTGTTCATAGGATGTGGGCAAGATGCAAAAGGGATTTGTAGCACATATGCACTGGAAACAAACACAAATTCTCCTGATAGCAGTATTGGTGTAATGAGCTCTTCTTGGGTAAGTAAACACAATAAACTGATCTAATTCCCAGTGGAGGCTCTGGGTGATGTGCCCACACATACAGGAATGTCAGGGTGTAGAAACAGGACTACGGGAACCTCCAGCCCAGAGCTTGGCTTAACACCAGCCATCATGGCCCTTTGCATTACGTCCACAGATGAGGCCCAGTCAACACAGCTGGTCCACAGAGCTCACATGGGGCTGTTCAGGAGTCACCAGATCTAGTTAGGAGGGACAGAAATGCATCATCTCCGCTATCTCATGTTTTTCTCTGTGTCAAAACTTGCCTGACTCCTGAGGAGGGTCTCCCATTACGTATTTTAAGTTGACGTTGCAGCGACTCCCATATGACGGCACTATTTTCTCATTTCCATATGGTCCTTGACCTCCACTGGCAACTGGGTACCTACCGCTGCTTGGCTAATGTGTATGAATTTAGCCGGTAAGGTTGAAGTATTAATGACTTCCAGCCATTTTGGCCAACATTTTGACACTATGAGAGGAAGATACCTGTTTGAAGTTTATTTGGGGGGGGGGGGTAAAGTGTTGCTAAAACATCCCCAGGAAGCATCCATTTTGTGAATGTGTGAGATTTTTTTTTTTTTTAATTGATATTTGACATTTCAACCAAGTCTGAAACCTCCAGGATTTAATTGCAGTAAAATCAATGGTACACCAGAAGTAATGAGGTGTGCCTGAATTATCCTGAGATAGATATAATTGCTGCATAACTCCTCCAGCAGGTCCCTGTTTCCCCAGCCGCAGTCAGTATCTCATTGTTTGCCAAGAGTAAAGACGTCAGGAGACAGTGGGATAAAGCATAATTATCCAGGGTGATCTTGTTGCCTGTTTTGGTTTTGAATGACATGTAGTGGACAGCATCTGAGAAGAGGAAAGGGCACTGGAAGAAGATGATGGCTTGCTGGCATCCTGAGGGTGCTTCACACTTGAGTGGCGGGGGAGCATGGAAGTGTGATGCCAGGGCGGAGCAAGCTCTGGTGCAGAGGGCTTGTTCAGCTGGGAGGTCTGGGTAGAAATTAATGGTGTTCTCATTAGAACTGAGTTTTGACTTTCACTGCAGTATGGAAAAAACCCTGCTACAGGCCAAGATTAAATGCTCTGTAAATTATCAGCTGTCACCTACTAGAGCCACAGCTCTGAGACACAGCAGTGCGTGGAGCTAGGGGACAATAAGGTACCTGGCCAGGGGAGCTATAAAAGCCACTGCGACTGGGGAGTCTGTCCTCCTAAGGGATGCTGCAATACAAGCATCCTTGCTCAGGATTTCTTGCTGTCTGTTCTCTGCTGCCTTTCTTCCTCCTGGAGAGATATATGCCTAAAATGTGATGAATTTAGGCTGGACATCTTCCACTGCTTGAGGATGCTTGACTCCACACCTCCTCTGCTGGAAACCAGCAAGACACCAGGTTTTGACTTATTTTACTGCACTGCCTCCTCTGCTGCAGAGGTTCCCTTATGCACAGAGCAGATGTGCCTTAATTAAGGGCACTCAGCTGGGGAGGCAGGATATGCGGGCTGAAGGTGGGATTTGATGTGGGTCTTACTACTGATGCACTGAGCTACAGAGGCAGCCTCCATAGCCCCTTACTGTTGTGCTAGATTGTGGATAGAACTTGTTTCTGAAAAAAAGATAACTTGATAAATTAGCATTAGGGTTTTTTTTTTCTTATTTTTTTTTTTCTTACAAATAGATCATTTACTAGCCCAGGGAAACCTAATGGGAATACACAGTCATCTGGACTTTTACTAAAAATAATACAAGATAAATTTAGCTAATGAGTTCAGCGTGTATATGTTTTAATAGCTTTTCCCTGCTACATTCCTACACTGGGTCCTATCACACATCAATGCTTCTTTCAACACATGTAAATAATACACAGGGCAGAATTCAAATTCCCATAGCAAGCAACTTGCTTTTAGTTGCAAACAAAAAATAAATGCAGTAGCAATCGCATAGATCCATTCAGGCAGCATATAAAAAATTGGGCCAAATTCTGCACCTTTCACTCACAAAACCAGTCCTTACTGACTTCCTAACCTCACTGCGATAAACAGGGCTACGTTTTCTGAAGGAACTTTATGTTGCAATATATTCCATGTTAGCTCCTAATGTCAAAGGCACTTTTAAAACCTTCTACATGTCTAGCTAAAGCATAGTGGATGAGCTCCCTACATTAATAGAGAACATAACCAATCAATTAGTATAAAGACTCCTTCTCTCTCTCCATAATCACCTGACTGAGTCATATATCATCTAACTCCAGTGCTACTAAGGCAAGACTTGTTTAATAGCCTATATTTGTCAATGAGGCCAAGATTTTAATGCAAGTCCCCTGTTATCTATCAGTGTAGCTTACAAGAGCTGTTCATCTAAAGCTCTCAACACTGGATAAAAAATTGAGATATAAGTTTAAATACACTGCATGCTTCTGTGTGGTGAGCTGGGCCCACTCTTGACTTCTCAGAGAGTCTGGCCATGCCTCTGTCGCTCAAAGAAGCAGAGCACTGTGTGTTACCTGTGGCCATGTGCAACGTTTGCTCCCTGGAGGGACCATTTTAATTTACAAGAGTCACCGAGCACCATCACGTAACAACAGTCTCCGCTCCACAACAGTTATTCCTAAATTAAACCTAAATTTATCCTGTGGTCATATTTTTCGTTGCACTTGCAAGTTGCACTTGCAAAAATGTGTGAACAAAAAAATTTTCAGGCAGGCTTCCTTGAATATTGGTGGCCAACGTGACGTGGGTACCAGTAATAGCATAACCTTTTGCTTTTGCCTTGGGATCTAAGTGATGGGGCTGTGAGACACCTCCTTTCCTCTCACAGGACCATTATTTTTGTTCTCTATTTCTATGATGATGCTCCACTTCCTAATCTGTGAATCAGTTAAGAATGAGCTGGAAGGGGTAACGGGTGAGGGACAGATGTTTGCTGGCTGATCCTTTGCAACAGCGTGGCTTCTTCCAAAGTATTTTCACCTGGACAAAGCATTATATACAGTTTACTAGTGGAAAGGGGCTTTCAGTGTGAAACCATGAAGCAGTAGTAGTGCTTCTCTCCTTCACCTTGGACTTAGTCTGTATCTTCAAGGTTTGATCTTGTCTGCATGAAGATGGCTGCTGTCAGCTTCAGTGGGATTTGGTATTAGAGACATGCAGATGGGATGATACAAGAGAGTGTTTTACAGCCACTGCACAGAAAACTGGAAATACCAGGTGCAAGTTCAGGGAGAAGAAAGATGCAGATGTTGCATTTTCTCTATTTAGAAATAGGCATCCAAAAATCAATATTCTTTATACATAGCTCTGAAATATGCTGCCTAAGGTGACTCGGACTTTACGGTGATGTGTGCCCTAGAAATCTGATCAATACAACATCTGCTCCAAAGGTCTACCTTAGTCAGAACAGGTGTAGCTCCTAACTCCTCAGAACACAGTCAGCTCCTGCAGAAAGTGAGCGCTCTCTAATCAAGTACACTTGTTGGGAATAACATTTCAGGTACAGTTTGCCTGATAGCCCACTTATTGAAATAAGTTCTGCAAAGATCAGACCTGTCTGGGAGATATTCTGTAAGAAGCAGAAAATACATGCTAACTATGCAGCTAACTTTGCTGATAAATGTATGCTATACTGCTTCATTCAAATGTATCTATTTGTTCTTTTTCCTACTAAAAACCTAAAGTAATTGTGTACATACATATAATAAATAGAGTAGAATAGAATAGATTGGAATAGACCAGTTTAAGAGTGTCTCTTCTAGTACCTCTTGTCTTCTAATGCGACCTTATACATTTTTCAAATTAAAATATGGTGGGAAGCAGTGAGGCAGATTAACTGTTATGAGGGCAACAGAAAATTTCTCAGGCATTCCCAAAATATTTCCATGTTCAAAGGAATTCCTCTTATCTTGAAGCTGATATTGTACTAAAACATTTCCCATTTTTTTTCCCATTTTTATTCATGTTCATCCAATTACCAGCTTTCCTAGGAAACCCACACTTAGAACTTGGGGCTACATTTGCCAGACCTGCAGAAATCATGGAGACTGAACCTGTAGCAGGCCACTAGTATGTAAGACCTTCCTGGCCCCTTATGTTTTGAGTGAGGTGGACTAATATAGATGTTCTCATCTTCCTTAGCCAAAGAAAGAAAAATATTCTAGCAATTCACATACTTAACACAATCTTCAGAGAGAACTAGAAAAGGAATGTCAAAATTCAGCACTGATCCCCACTGGATGTACACAAACCCCAATCATTTCTACAGTACTGCTTCCTTTTTAAAAAACGTTTACATCTGAACTCAATTAAAACCAAATCTGATCGTAGCAATCAGTTCAAAGGCGTGATTCCTTTTCCACCAGTTGTATTTTTGGACACAGAAATGTTCTGTGTATGCTTGGGATCTCCTTTCAGTTAAATATCTCCTTTCTTTAATTCAGACCTTTAATTCAAGGTGTTGGCACTATCTGCATCCTGTGCAGTCATAGTCGCACACCAGCAAACCCCAAGCCTCGGTACTGGAGGGAATGTCTGGTAGAAAGAAGGACATTTCCATGCAAAAAATGCGATTTTAGATGTATTTTTTTGTGCGAACTGGAGAAATGGCCTGTTTAAAAGCATCATCCAAACGAAGCAGGGTGCCACCTAACACTTTTATATCCTACATCATCAAGATGGTATAGTCTGAAAGGAGTATCTGTGACTTTAAAGAGCCGTTCTGCTCTCAGGAACTAAGACAAATGCATTCATTTTTTTAAAAAGGTTACTCTTAATGAGCCTGTGGGGAAGCTGTTTCTGAGAGGGGCATACTTGAGTGCAGCACTATTATTCCTAACAAATTAGTCATATTGCATCATCAACATGAAACAATGAAACTGAAGAGCCTGGGCCCTAATCTGCTCTCACGCATACTGGTGCAACTCCACTGGGCCTGATTTTCTGGCACACCAGAGGTGGGAAGAGATGTCTCAGAAAAACCAGTTATAGCCCAAAGGCTGCTCCACTGTCCCCGGCAGTGGGTGTCCCACTGGACTGGATGGCAGCTGGGGACGGGATGGAATGGGAGCACCGCGGGCTTGGCCACCTCCCTCCCCGCCTTTCCTCTTCTCCTGCGCCGAGGCGTACGTGGCAGCTCGGTGCCGGCCCAGAGCTCCCGAGGGAGAGGGCAGCCAGCTCAGGAGACTGGCTGTTTCCCACCTCCCTTTGTACTACTAGGCTGATGCAAAGCAGTGAAGCAAATACTGAATTAGACGGAATCACTCCCCTTTCCTGGCATAGAAGAGTTGCAGAAGCCCATCATTTCTTACGCCTGTTGAAAAGTAAGAAAAAAATCAGTAGAGTTTGGAGAAAGATGCTTTTCTACTCTGTTAAAATAATAGAACAGGCTGTATCCTGATTGACCTTTGCAGTATTAACTTTTTTAAAGCATATTTTTAAATTAAAATGGGCTGGAACAAATTTCCGTTCTCGGTCCTGGATTGCTCCAGAGTTCACAAGTGGGTTTCTTTCACAACCCAAATCAAAACATTGAAGACCAAATACACACACTTTGATTCAAGCTGTGCTCTCAGGGAGGTTTCCAACAAAACACTACATTTGATAAAGTGTAGAGCTACTTCAGGTTTCCATGCAGAGAATTAAGATCAAAATCTGCCCTTGACATTTGAGCCTGCCTGCAGTTTAGATCAGGAGTTTTGAGTCTGATCCATTTTTAGGACTAGAATTTCATTTCTAGTTCTGCTATCAAAATAAACCTCTCCTGTGCTCTTTTTAGTATCTTTGCAACTTCATGCTTGTGTACAAACTGTAGAGCAAAAAAGTAAAACCAGTAATTAAAATAGCATAGCAGGAATATGATCCACCAGGCATCATCATCTGAGCAGCTCTCTCCCCTTCCCCCACATGCCGGCTTGTTCCCAAGTATTAAATCACATCATGAAGGCTGCCCTACAAAAAAGCACCTGAGAAGAGAAGCTGTAGTACACTAGGGCCAGTTTGCACGTGTGTGTATTCATAACTGTGGCGGATGACAGTGAGAAAGCTACGTGGGCAGGGAAGTAATTGGAAGTAACGACAAAACAGGCTTGCATAAGTGAAACGATGCATACAAGTAGTCTTCAGAGATTAAAGATATTTGGGTTGGGAGAGGAGCTTTAATTGGAATTGACCTTGTAAAACACGCTCCCTTATGTTCAGAATTACAATCATGGGTGGGCCAGCTGATCTATTTAAAAAATGCTTGGTTCACATTAACCACCCAGTTTCTAGAGATAGTTTTTAGACACTTGGTGGTATCGCAGAGAACAGATGACCACATTTGAATATTGATCCAGCGCATTAGTAGTTAATGGAAATGAGTACAGATGTGTTGTGTAGCACCTCAGCACTATCACGCAATGTTTTGACATAAGAAAACACTTTCCTTCAGGAAAATAAAATACTAATAATTCAACTGCTGCTACTAGGACAACAGATTTCCAGTTGCTCATCTCTCTACACATATTTTTAGAAGCAACAGACATTAGAAAAAAAAAGATCTAATAAGCAGGGAGATTCTCCCAGGAAGATTTGATCAAAATTAGTTCCTTTGATTGTAACACAGATCCAAATGCAACAGGCCCATCACTAACAAATACCTGTTTTGCTCAGGAAAGCCATGCAGAAAAGAAATTCTGTATCTTTTTGTGCTCTGGGCAGGGACATGTGAAGGGCTGGGCTGGAAATGGGTAAAACACATTTTTCTGTGGAAGGCCAGGGCTCTGCTTTTCGGGCTGTAGATGCAATGATGAGTGCCTCTCCCTGACTTCTGGTGCTCTGAAACAGCACACACCGATTGTCTGTGAAATAGCCCAAATTCCAGCCTCTCCTTAGAAAGAAGAGCGTGCATAACCGATGTTTTGAAGTCGCAGTTTTGATTGTACATCCCTGATGTGCGCTTATTTGACAAATACCGAGTCCCAGTAATTCACTCTCTGCCTTTGCAGGCAATGTTTCAAGTTTTGCTCCCTGCGTTGTTCCCCTCCATCAGCTGTGCCCCTGTAACTGCTGCAGGGCCACGGGAGCCGGGGGCCTCGCAAGGGCCAGGCGCTGACAATGGGAAACAGGGTGAGGCCAAGCTCTGGCTCCACAGATAGGCGAAAAGGCTGCTGAAGCGTCTCTGCCTGAGCAGAAAGTCTGGTCCAAGCGAAGACCCTCGAGCAAGCTCCTGCTCCGCTTCAAGCTTCATGGCTTCTGTGGCTATCATCATGTGTTTTCAAGCGCTGTCCACAATAAAACTGTAGTTACATTGCATATAATTGACAAGTGCAAGTAAATTGCAGTCCTTCTCAGGCAAGGGACTTACAGTGCGAGAATTCTCACACATGCTTTAAAAATGTTTGAGAATTGTTGACTGAAAGTTGTGCTGATGAAAAATCAGGTTTTGTCAAAATGAAGATTTTCTCAGAAATAGTTTGCTTTTACTCTGTTACATAAAAAGATTTTTTTTTTTTTTAACTCATTGGCCAAAATTGAGAACTTTGTTTTCTGCCAAAAAAACCCAAGTTTCCTGTAAGGAAACTCTTTCTTACCCTTGCACGCAGTTTCGGACTAGCTTCATGTATATAACCTTCGTCACCATAGTGTCTGGGTGTAGCATCACACTTCCAGGAAACCAAACCAAAGACACATTTGACACGAATGACTCAGGAACTTATATAAGAGTAATGTATGAAAACATGCTGTCTTTATAAGAAAAGGGAATTGTTAGAAGTCTTTTTAAAGAAGGAGTCTCTGATCTTTTGCTTCCTGCAACCTCAGACTCCCTTAAAATCCTTTGACATGCTTCAATTTTTTTCAGCCAATCTTCTATTACTAACCTTTGCGCAGGCTTTCAAAGTGGATTCTGTCTAGAAATCCTATTACAATAAATTTACTGTATTAAAAAAATCTCAGGAGGAAATAAGATATTACTAAGTCTGACTGTTCACCATTGCCAACCTTTCATCCAACCCTTTGTTTATTGTCAGTTTATCCTGCACTTAATCTGATGTAAAGTATAGGTGCTTTAGTACAAGGACCTTCCATTTTCTTTATTTTGAGTGCCTTCTGCATATATGATAGCACATTTAAAGCACATATTCTCTCTCTTTAAAATGCTTTCCACTTCTATGATGCTGTAGAAATAAAAAAATGTTACAAAAGCTTAACTGAGAGTTGCAAGCCTATTCAGAGAATATTTCTATAGTTCTCAGTCTCCTTTGTCGTAAACAGCAATGCCAGCTTTCCTGTATTTCAGGAGAGATTGATTATCGTATCTATCTAAACATGCTGCTTAAAAGTAATGAATTAGATATTCGCAAATCTGAATAAAAAATCAGCAGTATATTAGAGCACACATCCCTAACAATATCTTGAGGATCACTTTCTTTAACTGGAAGTATCTTAGGATCTCTAATACCTACTTTGAGAGCCATCCAAGGCTTCCAGATCGACAGGCTGCTGAGAGGACACTGTGAGAGCAGCTCTCCCCAGACCTGCAGTGCAGTGTCAGCGCTGGCCTGGAGGTGCAGCGGTGCTGAGACACTTCAATTTACAACCTTGAGGTCTAAAAGCAAGGCTGCATCGAGTGAGCTGCATGGCCATGACCAAAGGGAATGGGACAGCAATGGCAGCCAGCTGGCCTCCTATTTATGATGTGGTCCTGGCTGTCCGCATTACTGTAGCTCCAAGCAGGAAAAAAAAAAAGTGTATGCTTTAAATATCTGGCTGCAGAAATACAGGAAAAAACTTATTAGTAGAAAAAGATTTTCATTTAGCCCAGGGGGAGGGGGCAATGCAGTGGTTCTGTTCCAAACATACCTCCTTCCCCTGCTATCTAGAAGACTGTTATGCAAACCAAAATGAAGCGGGCTTTCCAGACGAGTCCTGTGCTGATGGCTAGTGCGGTGGTGGTAGTCTTTTCACTTACTGGATAGCAGCTGTTCCACAAAGCATTAAATGTTTCAGCATTTTTTCAGACGTTTTTCTGCTGCATCAGGTTCGTGCCACCTAGTGGTGACAGTCCCACCGTGCTGCGTCCCAACGGTAGCGCACATGGTGGTTTTCACATCTCTTCATGAAAACAAAATAATAATCAGAGTATAATTTCACATGACAAAGCACAATGTCCTAGGGTAATAATTGGTACCTTGGATGCTCTGTTAAGTTTTGTCTTTCACTTCCAAACTGCACACCGGCCCTTAGAAGGCTGCAGATGATATCCCAGACCTTGGTGAAAGAAAATGCCAAAGGCAAGCATTAACATCTGTAAATTTGCCTGCCCACTCGAGCTGGCTTCTGCCTGAGTCGTGAAGCCAGAGGCAATGCAGTAGTAAAACAGAAGAATAGAGAAATGCTTCACTTGGGCAGTTCTCACTCATTGAACTTCTTCATTCACCCAAGTTATCATACAGTTGTCAACAGTCTATGCATTGCCTGGAAGCCCTGAAAGGTATATCTTAAAAATTAGATGTTTCTAAATTGCTTTATTTAAATGATCTTCTGTTTCACTTTGATTTATGATTATTGTCTAAACTTAACTTGGAATAGATCAGCTTAAGAACCACTTGTCAGCAAACCTGCATTAAATTTTAAATTAAAATTCCTCCATTTGTCTTTGTTCCATGACATTTTCAGCCTTGCTTAAGCAAAGTACTTTTGAAGATTTGTCATCTTTTTGGTTGGACAATTTAATTCAGAGAGAGAGAAAACAGACCACATCTATCCATATTGCAGCACTGGAGTTGTACCAGGAATGAATCTGGACCAGCAGATTTATTGACCAAAACACAGCAGAAGAAATTGTTGACTTCAATCTTTCTGCATTGAGCAAGCCACAGAACAGACTGCAGTTTTAATGAATAGATTGCAGTGGAAAATTTCTAGTATTGTGCATTCATGTACAGGTCAATGGATTCAGGCCAATACTGAAAAGTCAGCACTCAAGTCTTCAGAGAAACCGTCGTCATGCCATAAAATCTGCATTGTCCCCATTCAGAGATCAAAGATGGGACTTGGCCTGGTGAGGAGGTCGGAAGCAATCCGAAACCCTGGGCTGCTTTGCAAATCACTCCCCAGGAGCACAGAAGAATGTGCTGCTTCTGCTACTCTTTTTTGGAAACTGTTAGGAGATTAGCTTTAAATTAATACGAGGATCTGCTATGAGTTCTGACAGAAACTGTTGACGAAAGCTCTTGCTAATATGTAACCTTTACTCCAGCACCTCAGTAGCTGGTCCTGCCCTCTGTGTGATGTGCACTCCTTGGTCTCATTTTCTGCCGTGCCTCCTTTTTCCAGCAAGTCTTTCTGCCATTGGGATTAGCCAAAGCGCCCAGGAAGCAAATACAACTTCTGAGTCTAATAGAAGTGACACTATGCCAGTAAAAGCGTTTTATCAGTGCTTCTTAAATAATCCAATTCAAAACAGAATGAGAAGTGTCTGAAGAGATGAGCCACGCTTCTCAATGAATGTATAAAATGGATTAGAAAAGCATCATTTGTTGAGGATTAAATATTTTATGGACAGAAGAAATATGCCTTCTTTAAGATGTCTTAATAGCATGCTTTCAGTGTTCAGTCAGTGTCGGGGTGGAGCAAGTGCAGATGTAAAAAGATTAGGAGGGAAATCACTTGGAAAAGCTGCTGCATTAGAATTACATTTTAAAGTCAGGACAGGTGTAGCATGTTATGACAGAAATCAACATTAACATCTTCTTTAACAGAAAATTGTTTATTTGAGGATGACTGTGTCTGGGAGGGAGCAGGAAAAAAAAAACCCAAACAAACATCAACTCTTGAATAGTTTTTCTAAGCTTGAAATGGCAACAACTTCATAGAGACTGCCAGGAGAGACCCAAAATGTAGAGAAAACAAAACCCCCACCATTTTCTCAAATAAGACCAATACACCAGCTGTGATAATGCAATCACGCTGGATTGCCTTCTTGGATCCTGTTGCTACTGTTCAATTAACACGTCAAATGATCTTCTTTCTGATATTATTTTTAGAGAGTCTAATTTCTGATAGGACCAGAGCAGACTGAGACTCTCCTGTTTCTTTTATTCCCACCCCCCAAAGTAAATTTTCTGGAAAATTTGAAGCTTTTCAATTGGAAAATTTAGATTTTTTTTTTAATCAGGTGATTGCACATGCAATATTCATCTACCAATTATTTCCACATACTATTGTATCCACCAGAGAAAACACTTCTTGGCAGGTTAAGGCCACACTAGAGGCTACATGTGGATACACAGCTAAGTATTTACTACTGTTCAGCAGTGCTTTGCCCTGGACACTTTTCTCCAAATATAAGGTAGGATATAGTTATTCTGATTGCCTTGGTGGCCACAGCAGTTTTGCAAGGGGATGCTAATTACTCACAGATAGCCTGTCTTTCCCATGCTGCTACACTGGAGGCTGTGCAGTCAGGGAGGTATTCACACATCATAAAAAAAAAAAAAATGAGGACCAATGGGGTATTCTGAAAATGTTAACCCTACTTTTTCATATCTGCAAATCCAAGCCCAAATGGAAATTCCAGCATAAGTCAGCCAAAAGAATGAGTTTTTTTTCCCCATGTATTTCTATTTTAAAACTGATATTTAAAAGTCTACCTACTACTCACACAGATACTTTCTGCAACTTTTACATTCTGGTGAGGATGAAGAACTGCTTTGTTCTGCTGAGAGCATTTCAACTTGGTTATGCCACCAGAAGTGGTGGAACATCTGCCTGAACTAACCTTTAGAAACAGCTAAGTACCACCACTGTTGGTTTTAACTCATGATGATATTGCTCTTTACATTAATGCTTTTACCATCCCTGTCTTCAGAATGGCTCTTCCTCCTTTTGAGGTCATCAGGAATGTTGTTCCTTACGTCATCAGGACTTTCCGGACATGACAAATGCAACTTTATCTCTTCACTGGATATCGCAGTTGAGGGCTGGATTTTCACAGCTCGCTCCAACTGATCATGGTGAGACCCAGCACAACTGCAGGTGGGGAGGTATACCTTTTGATCACAAAACCTTTTGCCACCATTCCAGATTTCAAATTAAAACACTACAAAATTTATTCAGATTTTACCTGGGACAGTCTATTTACCTGAGAAAAAGCTTTATCAGAATTCACAACTACAGACTGCTCCCATGAATTACATCAAGCCACTGCTCATATGGGCCAAGTTCAAGCCACTAGAACATAAAAGGTTATAATACATAATCCTTTTTAGATCTGTTAGCAGAGATGATCAGCCAATGACTCTATGTCTAGATCTGGCCTGCAAGGCAGTTAATGTGGTCTTTGGAAATAAAAGAGATACCTTCAGCAGACTGTACCTCTGAGGTTGCTTTGTTGATTTCAGTGGGAGCTCCTTATGAGAAGGAAATTGCAGGATTTTGTTCCAGGTACCGTCATGGATAGAAAAACTCTAACAAAATTATCTTTGGAACTGTACCACCGCAAGTCAGCTAGGAAATGAATCTAAGGTATCATATTTAATTGCATATATTTTCTAAAAGCTGTTAGGTACTGAAGGCTCTGGTTTATCTGAAATTGAAAAGGTATCCAAGACTAAATTGACTGAAACTTGACTTTTGGGCACTGAGACTGAGCAGCTGCGATAAGGACCAGATTGCTGTTTGGGTGGCATTTTCCTTTCCAATAATATTAAAAACTTTAGATTTTGCAAGGAAATACAAGAAAGCATTGTGTTTGTGCAGACCAGCTGTAAACATGGAAAGGCCCACTGTGCTCATTTTGTAAAGGCCCTGAGAGCATCCCCCCCACTGGGAGGTCTGGCTGCCAGGGCTTGGGGACAACACAGAGCCAGTGCAGCCATGGGAGAGACCCCCTGAGCAGTGCTACAGGGAGGCTGCAGCTGGGACCCACCCCTGTCCCCGGGAGCTGCTTCCAGCTGAGGCCGTGGTGCTTGGTCCCCACCTGAGCGACAGGTCCCGGCCGTGCTGCTGCCCAGCCCCAGCCCTTTCCCGCACGGTGGCTTTCCTTTAGCTGGGAAAGCACAGAGGCAGGATCAACCACACAAATCTTGCATTTGGCGAATCCCACTTAGCAAGTCCACAAAGAGCAACAGGACCACTGGGCCTCTTCCCAGGACCACCAGGCGTAGGGCCAGGCTCAGCCTGTAGCTCCACACCTGCCTCCGCTGCAGCCGACCCAAAGACTGATGATGCTATCTCGAGCCAGAGATGGATGAGGCCCTTCAGGAACACCCTCAGCTTGCTCAGTTTCTCTCATGGGCATTATCTGGAGGAAATAATATTCTGAAGAAACTCAAGATATGTGTGTCAGTCATATCTGCCTTAGGAGTGATTTCATGATTTTGCCAACAGCTGCTTACACAAAGTTCTATTAGAATGGTGTCCCCAGGGGCTGCAGACGGGGAAGATGGTAGGAAACAGCCACACTGGTAAATATTAGTTTTCTTTCTGCTCATATGTATGCCAGACAGAAGAGAGGCTGAGACAATCAAGAAACTTCAGTTTTAGTAAGGACATGCTGACAAGACCATTAAGATTTGATTTGTGTGGCACTGGATCACCTACCAATCCAAACAGATGCGGCAGGAGAACATGATAACACTTCTGGTGAATTATCCAGAGTATGCAATTTGGTATTTATACTGGCTTTATATTTTCTTAGGGGAACTGGCAATATCTAGTCTGGCATAAAACTGGCGTGCTATGGACAGAATGCACTCAAACCAATATAAACCAGAACATTTTTAGCACATAAAATCATGTGCCTGTGGCACTTTGCACCATAAGGCTGCAGTGTGTTGGTGCAGTATCCAGTGCCCTAAAATGTTCTTGCATATTGCTTAACATAATTCCAACTGAAAAGCTGAGCTGCAGTAACCAAAGTCTTGTCTGGAGCATTCAGAAGCTCTCATCCTTGTGAACAGCCAGAACTGTGTGTCAGAACCAGGTACAAAGTCAAACAGATCCCTTGCAATACCTAAATACAGCTAAGAGACACGTATATCAGCTGCTGTATGTACCTACTGCAGACAAACGCCAGGAGAACAAGGAGCAATTCAGCCTGGCGCTAGTCCAGAACTATGAGATCCTGCCTACTTGCAGATTTGTGTTGGGCTATCTACCGAGGGCAGTTAGAGGAGATGTCCTGCTTACTGGATTTACTGGCACTCTGGAGGAAAAGTTTCTACATTTGGCTTTCACAAACTTTTAAAGCCAGGTACTATCACTGACAGGGACATTGGTGGCAGCAGTGGTGGTGGCCACTGCTAGTGACAGCAGGTCCTAACCTGGCTGCAAAGTGTACATACTACTTGAGAAGAATGCATGAACACAATTTAAGAACCTCTGCTATGCTACTCTAATCAATGCCTTCACATCACCTTATTAGAAGGCACTGGAGCTAGTCCAATAATTGTGTGCATCAAGTCTAGTTTTCCTAGACACAATGTAGCTGGCACAGTAATATATAACAATTTTTGTAGTTTGTGGATAAATGTAGGTTTGTACATGCAACTGCTGCAGCATTATTCTTAATTCTGTGGGCTGGGAGGAGTCAGAAGGGGAAAGGCACCCATTGAAAAAGGCTGAACAATCAAACTCTGGTCTGTGTTTAGTACAGGTATATGATCAAGCTGTACCAGTGAAGGGTTGCCATTTGCTGATACTTTGTTTAACAAAAAGTGAAAACAAGAACAACAAGGACATTTGCACTGCAGTTTCTGGAGGGTTACTGGTTAAGATGGCAGACGCAAAAGTTGGTATGACTCAAGATCTTGAGAACTGCTGCCAATTCACAAAAATAATTCTGTGCACTTCTGTGACAGAAAACCATCACCGTAAGCTGCTGCGGTGACCGAAAAAATGCGCTCTACAGAGGAATATGCAACTTCTCCAGATGCCACCAGTAAGGGAGAGAGGGGGTAACAAACTATCTGTCTGGAGCCAGCTACCCCTGGTATCTACAGTGGATGAATTCCTGATACTGATCTATGCAAATGGCACTAATGGCTTTTCCTGCAGCTGGGTGCTGAAGTTGTTTCCCCTCTGATCATACTGTCCCCTTCCCAGTCTGTTCTCAACTATGTTACAGCTACTGGTACAGTGTATTTCAAGTTATTAATAACATTTCTTTGAATATTTGTGCTATAAAACATAGAGGTTTTTACATATTTTTTTTTTCAAAACATGACTCAATTGCATTATCATCTTTTCTATAAAGAACAGGTAAGATACAGATACCAGCACAGATGACGGACATTGTGGCAAATTGCACTGATAGATCATTATTACCAGAGCAAGAACAATTTTAAAATATTCCTTTACCACAATGTTGCCAAATGAACTGTGTTGAGTTAGACATACAAAACCTGAACTTGTTTGAACATTTTCAGCCTGTCCTACAGGGCTGTTGAAATAGACTCCTGTCTGTCCACCACCTGAAGGACGCTGCCAGGAGCGTCAGGGAAGAGGGAGAGCCGCTCACATTTGGATTCAGTGTGGCTAATTCCCACTCCCTTAATGAGCCTTCCCTTCTAAATGGCTATGAGTCAGCACAACAGTGTGATTTCTTAATGATGTATGTATGTAGTGCCAATAGTGTGATAGCAGATCATTGCTACAAGCAGCATGTAGATGAAATAAGAAATGAAAAGAAAAACATCAAAAGTTTAATTTAACAGAAAGTTCGGCATTTCTCTTACAAAACCTTTCCTTAATACACCATAGAGAGTTTTGGCCATATACCAGATGGCCCTCTACAGTGACTATTAGCCTTTTTGCCTTCTCTTTTGAAGCTGAACTGCATTACCTCGCCAGCACAGCTGAGCCTGCCAACCCGAGCTGTGAGATACCCAAGGCCAAGCTCACATCTCTCCATCGTTACGGTGCAGTTACCAACGCATGGGACCATCCTGGGATTACACACATCCTGCCAACAGAAATTACTCCCTGAGGGGTTGTCATAACAGATTATTTACACCAGCATTGCACAATTTTGCTACTGCAGTGTGTAAATCTTACGCACCTTTAAAATCAGAAAGGAGATTATTTCTACATTGTGAACAGCCATGTAGACTGGTAACAAATGAGCGTGTACAGCTGCACAGATATCACAAGGTAATGCCCTGTGCTTCCTGCAGAAACAGAGACCACTACTGTTTATAGCAACAAGTTGGGTATATGCATCTTTGCTACAGGACGAGCAGCTGTGGTTTCACTGTGCTCTCCAGGCAAACATTAGATCAAAATTAGATCAAAATGACACATGCTTTCCTACTTTCCTTTTTCTTCTAATCTAAGAAATGAAGTTAGCCACTGTCACCCTTGCATCAGCTTCATGCATCTGAGACACTTTGTTCTGTTTCTGAACCTGAATTCTATGCTTTTTAAGAAATATCTTGTGCTTTTATAATCAAAATAAGCTCATGATTAGCAGATACCAAACTGTGGTTAGGAATTCTCATATTATTCTCACTTTAGAGAAGGAGGAATGACAGAAAAGCCAAGGATGCTGATTCCAAAAGTGGTCTGATCTGAGACACTTTGGAGTTTCAAGATCACCCTGAGTTGCTACACACGCCAGGAGCTCTTGGTTATGGAAAGCTCTGCTGTGTGTATCTGGCCTTGGGAGAGTAAAAAATGAAGTTCTCAAAGGCAGCAGTCACTTTTGACAGTTTTTTGCCCTAAGAGATTGTGCACAATGCACAAAAAGTGGATGGTGGGCTGGGAGTTGGACCTGTCTATCCACATTTCATGTTCATTTTATGACCTCTTTTACGGTTAGAAAGATGAACTACATAGACTTCTCTGTGATTCAGAATGATATTGTATCAGACGGATGGAGTAGTTTAAGATGATAACAGCTAATGCTTTTGCCAAGCTCAAGAACCATCACTGAGGCACGAAGCCAGGATAACTTTGAATTCAGATCCCTGTAAGCAACAAAACTCTGCTCTTTAATGACTGCTGGATCAGCTCAGTAACCTGAAAAAGGGATTTAAATGAGTACCAAAATTAAAGTCATTTTAACAGTGCAGTTTCTAAATGAGTTGTAAAATAAGCTGGAACAGGTTTGCATGAGAAACATTTGCTATTCAGAGTAAAACTATGGGACTTGAGCCAGGCCAGCTGTGCTACTGCTCCTCCTTTGCTCCTTTACCAGTAGGTGCCAGAGGCTACAGACTCTGGAGGTAGAAAAACACATTTCATTGCTCTCAATTTATTTCCTCAGGCTGACACATGGAGTTGACAGGCTCAACGGCAAGCTGTGTCTAGCCTTTTTTGGCTGGAGGGAGGATTGCTGATTCATCGTGCTTTGAGTTTTGGCAGGAGAGATCATCAATGTCAAAGCAAAAGAAGAGACTTTAGGTTATCGACTCTTTAAGGCAGGGCTGCCTGTGGTATATAAGTTTACAAGCAGCGTGAGAAATGGGTTGTAAAAAGGTCCCCATTTAGTTAGATGTAATAGACAGTTAGCTATTCACAGGCTCATGTTCAAGTGAAGGGTGCTCAGGGAAAATCTAACTTAAGCACTTGAAGTCAGGACTCGAGTACTGGGGTCAATAGACAGAGAAAGTCAAAGATAAGGGTCAGGATATGCAGCAAGATGTAGTGAAGCTAATGGCCAAACAAACAATGTGAAAAGAAAACTATACGAGTCACAAATTATCCATTTGAAATTATACCTATAAAAATAATTTTCATATGTGGTTTAACAAGAGAAACCACATCTGTTGATTCATTTGAAGAACAGCAACAAGATCTAAATCTGGAGTAAGTATCAGTAAGGCAAAATAAAATACTCACATTTGCTTTATAGAAAATAAAGGAGGAAGACGGTCAGCCTCTCAAGTTTTACAGAAATGTGAAGTGACATGAACTTGAAACTATTGAAATGTGTTATGTAGCAACACAAGCTTTAAAAGCTTATTTTTATAAACAATGGGATCCAATAAATAATACAGACCAGTTACCAAGAGATGGACATTTACACCAGTCCCAGCTAGATAATTTTCCATAAACCTGGAAACAACCTTTTCTGTCTTTTCAGGGTCATGAGCTTGTGAATGCACTGTAACTTTTTCTACACATGGATCCACTTTTATGATTTAATTATTTATTCATCACTCATATGAAAATATTCTTACCAGCCTAAGCATTTTAGCATTCTTACATCATATTACCTTGAATAACTGTGTGCTCAGTAATGCATATACATTGAAGTAGCTAGTGTACATGAGCAGTGATCAAGAGCATGAGGTAAAGATCCTATAGATCGGTGGTTGATGTATTTACTGAAGGGCTTCCTCCATATCAGCTATTCCTATCTTTTAGCTATAGGGAGAAGATTTAAAATGCAATTTAAATCAACCAGTGAATACAGAGGAATGTTAATTTATTTTGCTTTATCTTAAAAAAAGGGGAAGATATTGTTAAGAAATATAATATCCTGCATTTCAGGATGGTGTGGTGTCATGTTACGTTTCTGCATTAAAGAATCAAATCCATCTCCAAATTCAGACAGCCCCAAACCATCTATAAATGCATTATTGTAGTCTGGGTAATTGGAAAACACCCTAAAAACATACTGAAATTATGTTTGGCCTGGTTTCCATACATATCAAAGAGAAGAGATTCCTGGCAAACCCGTAATCTGTATTTTGAGCAAGGAGTTTGCCAGCTGGCTTTCCACATTCTGTAACAAGTTTATGCATTACTTTAGAAAACGTACTCAACTAGACTTGATTGAACATTATGAAATAAACCACTGTAATAACAAAACAAACTACTTTACTTGGTAGGTCTAGCAGTTTCAAATGTAATCAGCAATCAAATTATAACAAAATTATTGTCTTGATCTTGAAATTCATTAATAAAGATGTGCGAAAGTTGGAAACACTATAAATGCAGTGCATTTACTTCTCTTTTCCCCCCGCTGTTTACGTTGCAGAAGAACATTTTACTTTCCTTGCAAGCCTTTCATCGCAGTTTGGTGCTCTCTTCTCCCTTGCATTGATGGTAAGAAAATTGTTGCTCACCTTTCATACAGGGTCCAACTGGACCTAAACTCCACTTTAAGTCAGTGGGACTGGCACCGAATCATTCCTCCTGTATCTGGCAGGGTGCTTTGCAGACACAGAGGTGACAAAGCCCTTGTTCAAGAAGCTTACGCTGCACTAGAGGTATCAGTGACCAGCAACAGGCCCTGCTAAGAAAGAAGACAGGGAGATCAGCAGCCGTGGGCAGAGGGAGCGCAGATTCCCTACGCCATTTCGTTTATTGTCTCTAACCCCTTTTTTAACCAGCCTCTCAGTTCTTTTTAACTCGATACAGTCACACAGAGTCAGGATGGAGATGAGCAGTGTGAAGGTGGTCAAAAAAGCGAGCCCCGAGGGAAGATCTGAAGGAGCAGGTGGATTAGGATCTCCCGACCGCACCGCGTGGTGAGGGCGGGTGAGGTGGCGAAGGAGGATCAGCAGCTCGCACGCCATCAAACAGCCTCCAGAAAGGTAAGGGAACTTATTTTCGCTTTTCTAAACACCATTTTTATAACAACATAATGCTCCAAGCGAGGCCGTCTGCTTTTTTTGTTTTTTTAACCAGGCATCCAATATTCCCCCGGCCTTGCGCGACTGACACGCTGGCGAGCTCACCCGCCTCCCCACAGCCTTTCTCCACACACGCAGCACCGGTGATATAGCCCCGTTATCCCGCCGCGTGTCGGGGAAAAGGCTTTTAATGTGGCTAATACGCCAGCTGCACCCTGCCAACAGCTCCCGAGGGCCGCACCCCGCCGACACGGCCCGCGCTGAGAGCACCCTGAGGGGAAGCAGCAATGGCCGGGCGGGGGCCGCGGCGCTCCCCGCCCCCGCTGGGCCGCTGCCGCGCAGGCGCCTGGCGAGGAAAGGCGAGGCGGGCCAGCGGCTTTGCCAGGGGAACGGCGGTGTTGATGGTAGCGGCCCGGCAGCCCGCGCTCCGCCATGCCCGTGCGCTTCAGGGTGAGGCGGCGCGGGGCTGCCCGGGCCGCAGCCGTGGCGGCGGGGGTGCGGTGCGTGTGCGGCCCGGCGGGGCCTGCGCTGCGCGGGCGGGCGGGGCCCCGGGCCGGGGCGGGGAGGGGGCCCGGCGGATGGGGTGGGGTGCAGCTGTTTCTGGGGTGCCGCCGGCGAAGCGGGAAAGGGGAGACCCCTGCTCTGAGGAGCGCCGGCTAATAAAGAAACTCCAGTCATGTGGGTGACTGAGGGTTCAGGCGGTGTTTGTTGCTGAAACTTTATTCACTGACAGACATAAGTTTTTCTGCGTTCGTTTTGGTGCATGAAATTACTCCACGCTTCTTCTGCAGAGCAATCAAGTAGTTTTTGCTCCTCCGTGGGGTGGATGGGTTGCAAAATGCAGAGCAGCCTGCCAGCTTGGCTGAATCCTGCAGCGGCCTTGTTGGTGTTTTTCCCTGGGAGATGTGTCACCAACAGAAGCAGGATATGCACGGGTCACTTGACAGACACCTCTCTGTTTGCTGCAGGGGCTGAGCGAATATAAGAGAAACTTCAAATGGAAAACCCCAGAGTTCTGTAGCTCATCCCAACAGCAGAAATCCTTGTGGGCCGGACTTCGGTCGGATCAGTTTGGTAAGCGCCCCCGAAGGCTGCCCCCTTGGTTGCAAACCGCGGTGCTGCCCGAGCTGGCTCGGTGAGGAGGAGCCTGGGCTGCACTGGGCCTTGAGGGCTTTGCTGTGAGTGGGTGCATGGTCGCAGTGAACTGGTATTGTTTGCAGATTGTGCCCTTCGTACAGTTAAAAGTGTATTCCTGGTCATCATTTAGAGTATGTTTTTAAATACCATATTCTTTCTGGCTACACTGAAACTTTCTCTGAATGCTAGTGCTGTTTATATGGAACCTGAAAGATGGGTGGTTTCTGACGTGCAGCGGAAGTTGAGTCCTAAACACGAGGCACAAATGCAGTGTTAACCCATACAGGGAGTGTAGAAGGAGGCATTGGGTTACCTGTGGTGCATGGAAACAGTGAGTAAAATTCCGTATTTAAGAGGAGACTAACTTGGGGCAAAGTTAGATAGCAAAGTGAAATTGTTATGAAGAGTAACAGAGACAGCTAGTGGAAAAAAAAGATGAGCATTATATGGAAAAGCTTATGATGCTGTAGCCTAGGCGTTAGGAGTTGTAGACATTATCATGGCAGGAAAATGTGGGGTTGGGAAGTAGAAGACAAAGGAAATAGTGTCTGGATTGAAAGGCCTGTAGAGAGTTGAGGATTAGGAGGAAGGTGGAGAGTGATGCAACTGCAGTGCTTTGAAAAGGAAAAGGAGCAGTAAAAAATAGGAATTATTGTAATGGCACAAGACAGGTTAGCAAAATTGTGCAATTCAGTGCAACGGCACTACCCAGTCAGTGTAATTAGAGTAAAATATATTAAATCCTACAATATGATAAGCATCCTAAATTACGGCCTAGTAATTAAGAGCTGACTTCTGGGAGTAGGGTTTGGTTTTGGTGGAGATGCTAGACGTCTTAATAAATAATTTAATCTTGCTAAAGATTATTCTTTATTACTGCTTTTTTCCATTACTGCAAAATATGTATATTTCTTTAACCTTGCTTTCCCTAGCATATGACTCTGTGTGTGGGTACCTGTATTAAAGAGTGTAACTTCCACGAATTCTGAAACACCTGAACATCCAAACACCTTACTTCTTTTAAAAATTGTAATCTAGGCTTCCATTCCAGTCAAACTAAACTGCAAATTTTACAAGACTTGCAATAAAGTCGTGAGTTAGCAATACAGTTTCTCGTCCTCCTCATGTGGTAGTGGTATTTTTGTGCATGCTGGGTGTTGTTTTCCTACATTTTTGTGTTCAGTTTCACTTCTACTTCTGGCTGCTTAACCATCTGCATCTTCAAATGTCACTCTTGCCACCTCATAGGACTTGCAGATTGTTATTGATAATTCACTTATGGTTCTTCCTGTTTAAACACGTAGTTGGCAGTTTTAAGAGTGACTTGGAACATCACCACAAAAAGTTAATAGCTGCAGGTGCTCTGAATTCCTTCCTGCTACTTTTCCAGTGTTTTTCCACTGGAATTTTGTTGTACCACCTGTATGTGTAGTGACATCCAGACATTCTGTATACCTTTTACCATAGGTGGTTCTCTCTTTCTACATTGCTTTTTCATGAGAGAGGAGTTTCTCTCCTGGAAAGTGTTTCTTTCAGCCAGTTAGGAGCCTTCACTTATTTTTCCTTTGCAGTTGAGCACTTTGCAGTTGGATTATGACTTCCCGCTTTAAATATGTTGTCAGTCAATTCTTCTTAAAATGGTGGGGTAATTTTATTTTCAGCTGTATGTGTAAAGGCCAGCAATTCTTTAAAATAACTTGGTACTTGCTTTTGTTACATAGTCTTTTTACAATTTTGGAAGTATTTTTGTGTTTGTACTGTAAAAAGTCACGAGCTATCTGAGATGGTTTTAAATCACAGTCGTATTGGATGGGGGTCTGGCACTGTCCTGTCACAGTTGGTGAGAACCTGTTCAGCCCGGGATATTGCGCACATGTAATGAGAAGTGTTCGTGCAGGTCGGTTATTCTGTGTCTGTGTTAACCACATTCTTTTCACTGGCTGTGTTAATTTTGTAGTTGTTGTTCAACTCCCAGAATCAACTTGCAAAAAGATTGTTTTGTCACCATGTTTGCTTTATAGGGTTTTATCTGACTTGGTCCTGGGGCACCATGTTCCTGTCTCTCTTTAGTGGAAAGGAAAGGCATTTGCAGATAGGGAAGAAGACAGAGTTTCACAGCCATGCTCGTAATTCAAAGGGTGTCATTGCTCAAAGATACTAAAATAGTTTTTTCTAATAATCAGTTATAAGATAAACTTTCAGTCAATTCTTGTAATAGAGTGACATCATATCTTTAATAGAATGTTTTTGTTAAACCTAATACATCTTTTTCAGGAATCACAAGAGAACCAAACTTCATTTCCAAGAGAAGGGTACCTTACCGTAATCCACAGATTTCAAAGTCCTTTGAATGGACAGCTGATTGTGATTTGAATGACCCACTTGAAACTGAAGCTCTTAGGACTGCCGAGTTGCACACAGACCACAACAACAATGATGTGAATCAGGAAAAAATTGAAACGCCAGAAGGACCCAGACTCCCCCCAAAATTTCAGTCACATTCAGTAGGTTCAGAAGGTGAAACAGCTCTTGCCCTTGCAGAAAACAACATGAAGAGATCACCCTCTGCAGCGCCACCAAATAAAAATGAAGCATTTACACCTCCAAAAAAAGAATTAGAAAAAACAAGTAATGGGGTAAGGGAAGGTTTTGGGTTTTTTTAATTGCCCAGTATAAAAATTACTAGTGTGATGCTTACAGTAATTTAATGCACATACACCAGCCTCTGTTGTCTAACTCTCTCCTTAGTTCTGTATTTTGATATTTTATGTTGTGGCTTCTCTGTTGGGAGAATAGTACTTTTGAGACCAGTTTTGGTTCCACTTAGGTCAGTAGGAGCTTACCCTTCATATGCCATCACTTTTGATTTCAGTTAAACAAGGATTTAGCGTACAATATATAGACTTTTTGGGGTTGTTTGCTATAATGAGAAAATCTACTTTCCACTCATTTAATTCATACAGCCAAAACCCAAGCCATTGGTTTGAAAGTGTGCATTGAAAGATATCTGACTTGCAAAATATTGGAGGAAAGGGAGCAATCAGCGTTGTGTTTTTTTTTTTTTTTTGTTGTGTTGTCAGCTTCACAGAGTCCTTCAGAGGAAAGCAGGCATGAATATTTCACGTTTAAATACTTTCCCCAGAAATTCTGAGTATCAAAGCCAGTTTGTTTGGAAGAGTCCTCATGAAAAGTCACCTATACTTGCAGCTGAACAGGTAACTTTAAAGAATCCGAAAAGTGAATGAATGCTTTCTTTTATGTATCAGCAAAGTTGCTTACCTTTGAGGATTTCCTTTTTTCCTCTTTAGGCTGAGGAAGGACAAACTGGAATGTAGTTACATTATGTTGTTTTTTTTTTTTAATCTCAATATAAAAAAGTGCAGTATAATTAGATTTGTTTCCCCGTATTCCTTTTTTGTAGTCAAGTCTAATTACTCGTTCTCCTTATCCCTGGTTGTATTCCATCCTTTCTAATGGAACATTTTCTTCTGTTTGCATTAATTTACCTTAGGAGCTCTAAGATCCTACTCAATGTTACCCTTCATTGTTATAATTTTTATATTATCTAGTATATAGCTAATCAACAGAGGAATGTTCAGGTGTTTTGTGTTGTAACAACATTTCTTTCAACTGAAATAATTCAGATTCTACTATTTATTCTCATAGTCTTTTATGAGTTGCCACAGTTTCTTATTCTCAGTCTCCATCTCAGTGCACGTGTACTTCTAAGCCCTAAAGTGCATCTCAGTAGTGTTTTTTTCTTTCATGAGAACTGCTTGTATTTAAAAAATGGAGTCTTTGGATTTTAAGATGCTCTTGTGGCATTTTAATGCGTCTCATGAGTTTTTGTACTTTGTAGGATTGGAAATCCTGCTATTTCTAATCAGACCACAAAGAGTAACTCCAATTGTGAGACTGTTGTGTTTTCATTCACTGTTACTGGGAGCAGGATTTAGGAGACTCAGTCCGTGTTTTGATCATGTTACAGTATAAAACAGGCACTTCTGCTTTTATTTTGTCTTCTGTCTCTTCACTGGGTGCATATACACTAATGGGATTACTACAGATGATGCACTCTGTTTTTACCCCACAGGTAGCAGATCTGTTCAGTAACAGCTTTCAGAGTCAATAAATGTTAATAACTAGGATCAATCGCTATCTTTTCTTTTTCAGTTGGAATTCCAAGCAGGTGGACTTGCTATGAGCTATCTATTTCTCAGCAGCTTCTTATCCAAGGAAAGCTCATTGAAATGCATGACAATAGTGCAGAAGCCACCTTATGGAAAATTTTGTGAAGAATTCAATTTGTTTTTATGAGAAATCAGTTTGATAATTGCATTATTGATGCTTGTGTACATTGTGCTATTTCAGAAGAAAGACTGAAATCTGGAATAGCAAAATTTTTCATAGTTTCCACAGAATAAGAAGCTGTAAGAATAAGTCTGTAGGCACTGTAAATCCTTAGATAAATAGAACTTGGAGAGAATTTAAATATGCATAAGTGTTTACAGGTTCTCAACTTAAAATTAGAATTTCATGATAAGAATTATACCTATTAACAAACTTATTGTTCTAATTGCTGTTGATGTGATGGAGAATATACCTGGATACTGAATAATGACAATACCTTTCCCTTGAAGGTTCTGTGAAAATATCAAAGTTATCCAAGTTAGGTTATAAGTCAGACTAAACTACCATAGCAAAGTTGGGGAAAAGATATGGTTATGACATATAGTATGGTCTTTTAATTCAGGATCCTATGAGGAGATGATACCTGCAGGTATCAGGCAAATTCTCTAATTCGGTTTTTAATACGGTATTGACTGAAAAATAGAGGATAGCTCAAATGTCGCAAGCCCTAAGCATCCATTTCTAAAACACAGAACAGTTGTCTGCTTATGGACTGGGTGTGTACTGAGGACTCAAAGGGAAGTTTATGGCATACGTTTTAAAAAATGTGATCCTACCTACAACTCTGAAGGTGAACTGTCTTATGAAATAAACAAAGTGTCTGCTAGTGAACTTTAGCAAGAACAGCGTTTGACCACAGGTTTAACTATATCTGACTCGATCACTTTTAAATGTATTTTTATCAGTTACTCTTTAATTTGTCCTAGAAGTCAATTAGTCTGCACGTGCTGTAGTTATACACATGACCATTTCTCTGCTCGTATGTGAGTGCATTTGCATGAATTGGTTAACCAATTTTGAAAATTTAACCTTAAGGTAAGCAAATCACACACTTCTTTGTTGTTGTTTTTTTCCCCCCGCAAGGTTATTTGCCACACAAGTAAATCCAGACCTCCGTTTAAATCTCCTGCAATTACTTCTGAAACTGCATATGAGAGAAATGTCAAAGAGTCTCCTCCTGTTAAGGGTCCACAAGAAAGCGGTGGTTCAGAAGAGAAAGAATTTATGGTTTGTGAACAAGTCAATATTTCTCTAAAAGAAAGGCATTAGTATAATTCTATAATTTTGATTCATCTTTTCTGTAATGCAGGCGTAGGCTTATTTTGAAATTTTTTAGTTATATTTTAGAGCTGTTGCTAATGACACTGGACTCAGGAGTGGTTTTGTGATAAAAGACTGAAAATAACACTGTACAGCTCTTTCGATCTTAGGGGTTTCTGTAGTTTCTGTAGTGCATTTGTTCAGTTTACAATGACATTTTAAGTGTGTTTTTTCTGTCACCTTGATTTATGAGTTTTAAGGTGTGCCCTTTTTTTTTTTTTAAAAGTTGAAACTGTTTTTAGTCATTAGGATAGTTTCTGAAATCTAAATCTCTGATTTATACTCTCATTGGTATCAGTGTAGTCTCTTAATATGCAGGAGGGCTGGGTGGGAGGTCTGGAACTTTTTTGGATCTCATAAATCAGACATAGTGTAAAATTTTTAAAAATATTTTGATGTATGGAGGATGCCACAGTTGTAACTGATTTTCAGCCAATATTTGTAATTTGAAGAAATGTGGAGGAAGGGTTACAATTAATTTCCCTTTGCCTTGATAAGTTAAAAGGTAAGTAATTGTATTTAGCACAGGGTTATAACAGGACATTGTGTAGCCTACATAGGCTCTTTCACTCAGTTCAAAACGTTATGATGTCTTTTACGATATCAGTTTGCCTTTGTGAGGCCTTGCATTTTCTTGTCTTGCTGTTGGCTTGGAGAGACTTAAGTGGTCTTCTAGGAAACACGGCTGTGTCAGTTTTACCAGATACATTTAATGAAATGGAGTTGTTTCAGACTGAGACCTCCTTTTAAAATAGGCAAGAGCAATTTAGATTGACCTATTTTGCAAGATGGACATATGAATGTCTATTTTTGTAGCAAGCTGCCAAGTGTAGTGTTGTCTAAATTCCTGCAGGTTAGCTAACCATCCTTCAGGTGGAAGGACCACATATGAGCCTCTTCAGTATCCTTTTCTGTTCCTTGATAAGACAGGAAGAGCCATTGTTCAGACAAGGTGTTCACTTGGATCATTGGTGAGCAAAATGCGTACTTAACGTGGAGTGCCTGTGGCTCAGTTTAAGCCGTTGGTACTTCTGAGGTTCTTAAAGATGATTGTTGGCTTGGAGGCTTTATTGGTTAAAATTCAGACTTGCCCAGTGCTTTAAGTCTCATCTGGGAGTGAGGAATATTATGTCCGCTTTTATCTGTCCTAGCAGATGTGAAGAAAGTTTGAAAGGCATGAGGCTTTCAGGAAGCATTTCTTTGTTTTTAATATTGGAAATTCAGGTTCTTTTTTCCCCAAGAGAGATAGTAAAGTGATGGAACAGAAGGTAAGACAAGGGAATTTTGGTGAAAGTCTCTGAACCACTCTTTGTTTATACCAGTATTCTTCTCTGATTAACATCTTGAAGAAGTTTTGGGGGATTTTAGTGGGCTTTTTAAATTTTTTCCTTGAACTTGAACAATATCTGTGAAGATTTCTAGCAGAATCAGAAATCATGCACGAGATTTCTGAGAGAATAAAATAAGCAGGAAAAAAATATCTTTGATGTGAAAATTGAACAAGTTAATATAACCCTTTATAAACCAGAATGGAAGCAAATGAAAAAATTGCCTTTTGGTTTATTATACATTGGTTTATATTGCTTGATTGTAAAGCTAAGAGTTTTTATTTTTTAAAATGTATTAAATATTCCAAAAGTATACCCATTAAGTCTTACATAACTCAAAATGCACAGATATTGTATTTTTTATTTCTGTGTTTCATGTTAAATTAATTTTGTGAAGTGTACGAAATGGATCATCTGGCTAACTGAGTGTTGCACTCCAAATCTTAGCTTTGGCATTTTGCTAGTTTATTTTTGTATTAACAAAGGAACGTAATACTCTTGTTTGTATTAAATGTGCAAAACAGTTAACACTAAAATAAAATAAACTTTTTGCAAAAGCTTGACGACAAGAGGAATATGAGGATTTTCAGATTGTTAGCTAATTTGGTATTTTTAAAATTATCTTTGCCTTAGAGTAAGAGGGAAGAACCGTTTCAAAAGCCAGCAGAAGATGCAGCAAAACAAGGGAAATCAGAACAGAAACATCCTAAACAAAAAAATAAGCAACATGTCAGTCCAAAGCCCCTCTCTTTACATACAAGTCGTGGGTATGTATAAAATAGGAAAACCTAGCCTAGCGAATAGGTGTACAGCAGCATAATATGTAGAATGGTGAATGATGGACCTTTAACCACACCATGCTACAGTTGCAGAGGCAAATGCCCCCTTTCAGCGCTGCAATTGAGCTTCCTGTGAGTACATCTAAACCTGGTGTTAATTTCCATCCCCTTCTCTGGGCAGTGGTAGCTTTGTAAGCACACTCGTTCAGTTGAACCTTCTGATGCAATAATAATGTTATTAATAAATTTATAATGAAATAAATTAAATTGGTGCAGTGCTGCTACTAAACTTTTGGCAAGTTCTTTGAAAGTTGTATTCACCTCTCAACCTGCTCTCTTATGCTTACTCCACACTTTAAAACTGTGATGATTGTACTTAGAGTCTGCTTTTTCTAGTCCGTGCCACTTTCTGTCCTAAACTAGCAAAAGCAAACACATGAGGTAAAAGGAAATAAATCTGTCCCTTTAGGGTAATCTGACAAGCATGGAAGTAAAATGAAAATGTATGTTACTGAGGGCTATCCAAGTATGTCTTTCTTCTGCCACATATGTACATTGCAGGAACTGAACTCACGTTTCCGTTTTCTACACATCTGAGATATGCCAAGAGAAATAAAAGTCTGTAACGGATGTAGGTTTAAGAATACATAAATTAATCCATCTTTACTGTCTTTGTGCTTAATGTGTGTCCCAGTGATTTCTTTCATTCACATGTCTTTCTGGCAGTGTTAAGGCATTAGATTAAAGATGGGAGAGGAGACTTACCTAGGTCTGAATGCTCTTGGATACTGGGAGATAATTGAAAAATGATTACCCAAAATACAATGAAATAGAATTGCTTTATGAAAAAGTGAGTGTATATAATATAATTAAAACCTTTACCTCTTTGGTTTTTGTAGCTGTTTGACATAGATCATTTTGCAGTGAGTAGTGTGTAAAATTCTTGAACATTTGCCATGTCTTTTTTTCATTCAAGGACAAATTTATGCCTCTTACACCTTCAGTGTGGTAGCACAAGGTAGAAGTTTCCAAAACAGTCACTGGGCAAATAACTGTCAAAATGTGCAAGTTCTCAATATGCAGACAGGACTGTCACTTTCTATGCAACCTACATTGCATGGCCTGCTCATGCAACAGAATGACTGTCATCAAGGCCAGTGATGTGGTTTTGAGCTAATCCATTAGTTTTGCAACCAAAACTGAAGGAATTCTGACAGTTTCAAAGAAAGGTACATATGGAGAGAAATTTTGAACAAAAAGGGGTTTTTTGCCTTGATATTTTTCTTTTTACAAGGTGCATTTTTTTCTCGGACTTCAGGCTTTTAGGGTCTATTTCTGAAGAACTGAAAAAGAAGGCTTTTTCACCCAGTGCTGAATATATGAAAATCAAGTTAGCCCTGTTCTGAATGATGTTAGTTTTTCTGTGTATGTATGTGTGTGGCAGAAGGGAAAATGAATCCATCTTTTTGAGTACTGAGGCCTTTTGAAGATCAAAGCCAGTCAGATGTAGTTAGATGAATCATGCTGACCACTGTTCTGATAGTTGAGTGTTTCTAGCCCCCACCCCACCCATATTCAGAGCACGTTTAAAGTGGAGTTCATAGACAGAAATGTCTCGGACACATTAGTGACAAACCAGGCATTTTTATCTAAATGCACCTTCATCAGTGACTTAAACCAAGATGCTCCACTTTGCGTTGAAGTAATTGAGGCTTATGTGTGTATTAGTTCTGCTGATGTGGCTGTCAGGGCAAAAGCTTCTGTCAGAACTGTTGTGAGGAAAAAAACAACAGGAGTAACTAACTACTTGAAGAGCCACCAACTGTGAATGAAGTTTTTCACAGGTTTCCTAGTTGTGTTGGTGTGGATAAGCTGTTTTTCAAAGCGTGTGTTTTTGACTTCTCAGCCTGGCACTGAAGTGCAAGTATACTTATGATTGGAGACACAACTTTAAAAGTGCTCCTAAAGAGTATTCTGGATATCAGACTTTACTCTCTCTGTCTTTTTTTCCTCTCCCCATTCTTGATTTCTTAGGAGAATGAACACTGAATATAGGTCAAAATTTTTGTCTCCAGCCCAGTATTTCTACAAAGATGGAGTTTGGTCTCGTATCAGGAGTAAAATTCCCAGCCAGGTGAGTATTCTTAAAAAATCTGAAGCCCAAATATGCTTTGTATTTTGATTTTTATATGCAAAAAACTTATCAAAGTATAAACTTGCTGCATTTATAAGATACAGTTTTGAGATTGTGATGCTAATGACTCAAACTCCCAAAGGGGAGTATACAAAGAAAATTAGGTTCTGACAAGCCAGTATAATATTTAGTAAGAAAAAAAAGAGACAGTATGACTTAGAGAATATATTAATGTGACATACAAAGTGAGGGAGGAGCTTGGTTTCCCTCACAAATCAGAATCGTCCAGAACAGTCTCTTGGAGCAGGTAATTGTAGCATTGATGTTCAACCCAGCTGTAACAAGCGTAAGTGTTGTGGTTTAGAAAGGCCAGAGGGACAGTCCTTTGTTAAACACCTGGTGGGCTGAAGCAGGGACAGGGAGGGTTTCACTCACCACTTAGGCTCAGGGGCAAGAAACCGACATGACTTGGGAAGAACAAAAAAAGCCAGTTGAATTTATTGACTATTTACAACAAGAAGCAAGATACTGAGAGAGAGAAACTGCATCTTAAATAGGCACTTCTCCCCCACCCCTCCCTTCTTCCCAAAGCCCAAAGGCTTTGTTCTGTACCTTATCCCCCCCCCACCGGCAGTGCAGGGGGGGCAGGGAATGGGGGTGCAGTCAGTCCGCTGCTCCTTCCTCCTCAGGGGAGGGCTCCTCACAGTCTTTCCCAGCTGCAGCGTGGGGTCCCTTCTCATGGGAGAGTCCTTCTCAAAACTGCTCTGGCTGAGTCCTTTTCCACATGGGGCCACAGTCTCCCAACGACTGCCCGGCTCTGGTGTGGGCTTCTCCATAATTCCTACATGGGCTCCTCCACGGCTGCATCTTCTCATGGGCTGCACCAAGGGACAAACCGTGCGTCACCATGAATCTTCACCACGCTGCAGGGGAAATTCTGAGGGGAAAACCTCCCTCTTTCTTGCCTCCCTTCTCTGACCGGAGTGTCGTGTGGTCCTTCCTCTCAAAATCTCGCTTCTCTCGCCACTGCAAGTCTTCATCGGTTCTCAAGGAAACTGACTCTCGGGCGAGCCATGGCAGAGGCTTGGGCTACGGCAGGTCGGTTCACAGAAGCCGAGCAGGCGGCTGGGCAGCTGGGCTGGTCCGCCCGAGCCGGGCCCTGCCACCCCATTGTTCTGTGTCCCCTCTTCAATATGTTATTCGCAGAGGCGCCGAGTGGCTCAGCCCTGGCCTGGGGAAACTGACCAGCCCTGAAGCTGGGGAAACTTCCCGTTGTTTCTCGCAAGGGCTAGACTGGTGGTACTCCTTCCCCCACTCCCCTCCACCCCCCTGGTGACTAAACCCTTGGATCCGGGGGGGTGGGCGTGAACCCTTAGCAGTTACTTACAGGGGCCACCAGTGCAGCCCCTCCCTTGCTGCCAGCAGGGCTGGAGTCCAGGGAAGCCTTTAGCATCTGCTTACAGGAGCCATTGCTGTGGCCCCTCCCTGCTGCCAGACAAACCCACCACAGAAAACCACAACAGTAAGTTTTCAAAATGTAGAATTAGGTGACAGGAGATTCCAAGGGAATAAAGGGGAAAGGCCAACATATGTTTCAGCCTAGGTCAGCTTGATAGTCAAGATCAGTTTATTAGCTTGCCATGCTGAATCCATTTAAAGTAGTCAGATGAATTCAGTCATAATCAACACAAATTAAGAGTTTCTCTTGCAAGTTTGTAGTTTGTTCCATAACTGTGATCAGTATTATACTGTATAGGAACTCATTTGACAAAACTCTGAAAATGCTTCAGGACTGTAGGATTTCTGAGCAGGAGTGTTGAGTATGGTTTCCTGGATTAGTCAAATAAATTAAAACCATTAGCCGTGTACTAAGAAACTGCTAGAGGTAGTTCCGCAACCGTCAGATTCACTGAAGTGACTTAGGCTTCTCCGAGCTGATACAGGGAGCCTTCATGAGACACGGTGTGTTGCTAAATGTGTGTCAAATACTTGGAAATATGAGTTTCCTCATCAGTTGGCACCAAGCTGTTGTGGAAGATAGAACTGGAGCGCATGGCTCTAGGGTTTTGGGCTTTGAGATTTTGGAAAGAAATAATGTTCTCTGGGAATTGTAGTAGTGTGGTAGCACTAGTTCTCTCACTGGACTTGATCTAACAAGTAATTTTGTTTCTCCTTTTAGGCAAAAAGAATTATCTATTGAATATGTATGAAATGCTGAATGAGAACTGGGTCTCAAAGTTTAAAGTGTATTGTAGTTTGAGATAATTCATAATCAGATTTTTTTTATGCAAGCGTGAGATAATCCAGTCTGTGAAAACAGCCTCATGAGGATGTTAGAAGACTAAAAAGAAGCAATATTTTTCTTCTTTATATGAAGATACTGCAAGTGGAGGATGAGTGTTCTGCTTTACCAGGCAGGCTCCATTTTAAGTCGTGTTTGAGAGATGTAGGAAGCAAATAAATGCAGCATTTAATTGAAGCATATGAGAAACCAAGAAATTCCTATACAGTAGATATATATTTTGTATGTGTCTGGCTTTTCGGTGGAGATTTTCTTGCTGACAAGGGAATTACAGAGGAAATTAGAAAGAAGTCACTTGGGAGTAGGCATACATGAAGAATACAGAAAATAATTATTAGGATTTTTGGGGCCTTCTAAATGAAGGTGTGCTGGGTAGCTGGAAGAGCCAAATTCATTTCAAGACTGTAATAACAAATGTTTTATTGATTATAAATATGCTTAGATTACATACACATTTTTGTACCTACATTAGATTCTAGTATGAGTTCATGTAGAAGAGACCTTTATAACTGGAATTACCTGAATTTCTCCTTTCTCTATTAAACTTTAGATCACATGCCTGTGAGCATGTGTTGTGGTTTAACCCCTGCCAGCAAGTAAGTGCTACATGGCTGCTCAATCACTCTCCCCTCAGTGGGATGGGGGTAAAAGAAGGGTAAAAGTGAGAAAACTTATGAGCTGGGATAAGGACAGTTTAAAGCAAAAGCCATGTGTACAAGCAAAGCAAAACGAGGAATTAATTCACTAACCATCAGCAGGCAGGTGTTCAGCCGTCTCCAGGAAAGCAGGGCTCCATTATGTGTGATGGTTACTTGGGAAGACAAAACGCCATCACTCCAGATGTCGTCCCCCCCCCATTTCTCCTTCTTCCCCCAGCTTTGTATGCTGAGCATGACATCGTATGGTATGGACTATCCCTTTGGTCAGTTGGGGTCAGCTATCCTGGCTGTGTCCCGTCCCAGCTTCTTGCTGTCGGGGTGGTGTGAGAAGCAGAAAAGACCTTGGTTCTGTGTAAGCACTGCTCAACAGTGACGAAAACAACCCAGCGTTATCAACACTGTTTTCATCACAAATCTGAAACATAGCCCCATGCAAGCTACTCTGAAGAAATTTAACTTTATCCCGGCCAAAGGCAGTACAGCATATCGAAAGTTTTGCTACTAGACAAAGAATAATACTTAGCTTGTGTAAATGTGATACTGTGTAGGATTTTTTCTATAGAGAATTTTAAAAATTTGCTATTGTCTTGTTAATATTTTCATATATATTGTTGAGGATTATAACTCTTCAAAAAATAAGTTTTTTTGTGGGTGCAGTACTGGTTAGAAGAAAACCAAAGTTAATTCTTAAAACCTCTGTTAATGCAAGAATAAAAATTCTGATTTTTATTCTTGTGTTGGCCAGGCTTCCCCCACCCCCCCCCTTCAGTGTTTTTATTGTAAGAACTACAGGATGGGATCCAGTGTGGCTAAAATAGTAGGACTGAATAAAATTTTTTGTTCATGGTTGAGAGATAAGAAAGAATCTAGCCATCTGACAAATATGCAGATTAATGAAAGTATGCGTAACTTGGAAAAAGTGCCAAGTGCATCAGGTTTATGCAATTTTATTCTAAAGCAACAAAGGTATTTTGGCCATTCAAAATATAGGCTGCCCAGCAGTCGTTTTGGTGTCTACATGATTCCATACCTGTTCCCATACTAATGCACTGACACAGAGAGAAATGTTTCTTCAAAGCTGTATCTAACCTCTGCCTCTGATGAGTTATTGAGACTCACCCCTGCTGAAAGTGTCTGCAGAACACCTTTTGCATAAGTGATTAGATTGTAAGCTCTGACTGAGTCTTGTTTCTCCCTTAGTTGGGACCACACATGGGTAATTTTGGATCCAAAGCAGACTTTCTGAAGTTCTGAGCCCAAACAGGCAAGGACTGTAATAGAATCCTGGTATGACCTTAGCTGTAGTGATTACTCCTAGGCTGCTTGCTACTCTACAATACATTATTAAGGCTTGCTTTTCAGCAGTCAAATGAAAAAAATCTCTTTGAATTATGCTTTTGAAAAATTAATGCAGGCAATTCATAATCACAGTAGGACTCTGTGGCCTGTGTCCTGCTGAGATAATGCTGCCCAATGAGTCACTGAAGGAGCTGGTTGTCCTTTGTACTTCTTCACAATTCACTGGAGCCGTAGTATTCTTCCTCCCCCTGGAGTGTCCTGATGCTCTGCATTTATATTCTTTCTGTTGTGGCTATCATAATTGATTTTTCATTCTGCTACTTAAAGTGAATAATCCAGTAGATCACTTGCACCTCAAACTTTAAACTCTCCTCTTAAAATGACAAGTATATATTTTTAATGGGCTATTCTTTGGAAGTTTAGTGGGTCAAATTGTGGTACAATAGCTGGTGGGGGCTAAGAGGATTTCCATCTGCTGCATACGGTTACTTTTAGTGGGCTTAGCAGAATTTGTCCCACTTAACTCTGTTCCTTTCAGGAAGAACGATGCGAAGTCTAGCATGAAAGAATAAATAAGAAAAGCTATGAAAATGTGCTAGAGGAAGTGTCAGTATTACTTTCCTGCTCTTTGACAAAATACTTATTTCCTGTGAACCATTTTTTTTAGTGAGCCAGAATTCACGCAACAGTATCTCGAAGTTATTTTTGATCATTTAATCATAGAAGTTTTGTTGTTGCCTTTTCTTCCTGCTCTATAATTGTGTTTGGCTGAAGGACACAAGACACTGTGGGTGTTGAAATAGTTTTAACCATAAAAATGATAGTGTAAATTCAGCAGCATAGTGTCTAAGGAGAGGGCTTATCACTTTTTTGAGACTAAGCCCAACATCTAATTCTTAACAGTTACTGATAGCCTAGAAGGAATGATTTTGGTATTATGTCTTACATACAATGGCATCAAGCGTTCTCATGTAATCATCAGCTCCTCACTGAGATAAGGTTAGTGTAGCTAGAGACAATTGCAATGTTCACAGCATACAAACTCAGTGTTACACATACACATAGATCTATTGACCTGAAATAACCATAAATCACAGTGTACTGAATGTATTTTTGAGCGTTAAGGCTTAGCCATCTAAATTAATTTCCTCAAGGTTAGCAAAAACTGGTGAAATACTAGTGATGATGTATTTGTTTTACAGCTCAGGGAGGCAGCATAGAGCTATGTTGACAGGTTTTTAGTATTTAATCTCTTACTTAGACTGAAATAAAGTTACAAGGGTGATAATAAATGTTGAGAGAAAAATAAGAAATTTAAAAATAATTCTGTATTCCTCTCCTTAGGCATCTCAAAACACCCTAAATTCCATGTGGTATATGGAGGTTGGTTCCATCTAAGTTCCTGTTTCCATATTTGTAGCACTGTATCTGAGCACTGATGGAAAAACTAGAATCTAGCACTAAACTTATTGATAGTTGTTGCATAACTTTTTGTACCATTGAATGAGTAATTGACAGTTTTGCTTTGGCTTCATGGCTCAAACATGCTTACTAAATATACACTTTTGTTATTTTTGCTTTCTTTTCATTGCATTTACTGCAGCATGTGATGTTTGTGCTGTGAGTGGCCCTATATTATGAATTGCTGCCATTAGCTAATGCAAATACACTATAATATTGTAGCCAATTAGTGAACTTTAAACAGACGTGCAACTTATGAAACCTTGATGTGCAGGTGAGAGAACTTCGAGAAAGAGCAAAGGCTTACAGGCAACGAGTAGAGGGAACACACTTCTCCCGAAATCATCTCAATCAGATCTTGTCTGATAATAACAGTCTTTGGGATGTGTCTTCCAATTCCAGTTTGGAAGAAGGCATCAGCAACAACATCAGAGCACTAGATCTTGCTGGGTAAGGTCATCATTCCTTCCTGTTACTCTGTAGCTTCGAAACACAGCAAATTGCTGAATAGGGGCTTAGCATAGCTGGGAGATCTGTGTCAAGATGCTATTGGACAGGGTGCTAGATAATCTCATCTAGGCGCCCTTTCCGCAAGAAACGTTGGACAAGATCTTTCAAAGACCCTTCCAGCCTAGGCTGTTCCATGATTCTATTGTATGTAAATTCTCTAGAACAGATGAGGGCATTTACCGTTTCACAGATTCATCAGTTGATCTGTGCTCAAATTGAAAATGAGGCACAGTCCAGTCTTCTGAAAGAAGAGAAAGTTACGCCTTTATAATTCTCCACAAATGCATATTTAGTGAGGCAGCCTTAGACTCATTGAGTCTCGAGTAATTTTGTACTGAGTCATACTGAAGTAATATTCTTTTTTCCACTGGAATGATATGAAATATGTTTTGCCTACTCAGATGTTATCAATGTTCTTGTCAGGATTAATGAACCTTGTGGTTGAGTCTTAGACATTGTTTAGTTCTGAGATGAAAACTTAGAAAACTGGAATGGTGTACATCCATTTTTCTCCTTTCTTTGAAGGTCATCAGAATTGGCAAATATTAAATCCCTTGCTAGCAAAATTCAGAGTTAGTATTTTAGTAAAATTACAGGCAGCTATTGCTGAAGCAAGGAGGAAAAAAAAATGCCATTTGTGTCTTCTCTTAGATTTGATATTTAGAAACAGTGCCTTGGGTGCCTCTGTCTGCAGTCCTCTTAGACTGCCGTATGCGTGTGGGAGAGGTCTACCATTTGCATCACTGTAGCTCTAATAAGGGTTGGGGGATGACAAATAAAAGAATATTTATTACACTACAATGTGTGATATTAAGCATGGTGTAAATTTTTTCGGTTTACTCGTTTGATTTTTACCTGTGAAATACAGATCCTTTTACTGATCTAATTTCTGTGCGGTGGGCTAATTTGCACTGATTTCTGTGAGCAGTTGAGCGTTTAAGACTGAAAAGTTGTGCCTAACGAGAGGTCTTCTAAGCTGCTTGACTTTCAAAATTGTGCCCTCAGACAGTCCCTCTTCATGGATCTACTTATTTTTTGAGCACTTCTGGTAATTGAACTTGTTAAATTGGAAATAGAGCCCTAATTTTACATTCCATTTTTGGAAATAGTAATCCAGAAAGAGAATCTAGTTAGAAATGTATTGTGCTTAAACATCAGTTAAAACTAAAGTGGAATTTTGACCATTCATCATGTCAACTGTAGCGCTTTTTAGTATCTGAACTGTACTTTTGGCAAAGGATTGAACTGGATGGATGTGTTCTACATAGATATGTGTGTATCCCACAAATCAATGGTATGAAACACTGCTTTCTTTGTTACCTAGCGTTTCTGAAAAGGAGATGGCACCAAGCCCCAAAATGCTGCAGCAGCCTCACTCCAGAGAACAGCCACACCAGGACGGCACTGAGAAGAAAGACATATCAAGTGCTTTAACTGTTCCAGTCAAAAGGCGTTTAGTTTGGGGTGAGCAAGAAGGTACTGAAGAAAGGGAGAACTGGCAGTCAGTAGAAGAGGGAGAAAAACAAGATGAACAGGCTGCAGTCGTGGCTCAGCAGTTAAAAGAAAACAATAAAGATGCCAATGAAGATAAGAAAATCGAAGGGTAAAACTGAGCATTTTTGTGGTGTATATATATGAATTTTTCCTCTGCCATCTCAGAAGTATGTAGGTTAACTAATTTTTTTAAAAAATCAGATTTACTTAAGAGAGTATAAGTTGGTGTGACACTGTTTTTTTTTTTAAAACAGTTTATTAAGGAATTAGAAAGTGCAAGACATTTTGCTGGTTGATGGAAATGGATCTATCACCAAGAATACTGGATTTCTAACTTGCAAGACAGAAGTTTGTAGAAGCATGAACAATTCTAACGTTTTTTTCTAAAACTTTAAAATTTACAGTGTAGGCCTCTCAGAATGCACTGTTCATTACACAGCAGCCTAGTGTAGTGAAAATTAAAGTTTACAATTTGCTTCAAATGTACAGCATAGGATTGATAGGACTGAAAGGATAGAATACATGCTAAACTTGTGCTTATGCATCTGTTTTCCTTAAAAAAATTCCTGGGCAGAGATAAAAGACTTGTGAGAAAAAAATAGCTAGCAACCCATAATCACTGATGATTATGTTACTGAGCATAGGTGGGGAAAAGGTGTTTAGAAATAATGAGAGATAATTCAGAATGTGTATTGTACAGTGCATAGAGCTGTATTTTGACAGCTGAAAGATGCAAATTATATCTAGTTGCAGAAGCCTCTGGCTTTTTACTGTGCAAGTTTTGCATATTTTTTTTGGTAGAATAATATTTTATTTTGATAGATATTGAAATCTGAATAACTGTGGCCCTTGTTACCATACCATTTTGTATTCCTCATTGGGTTTTATCTTTGGTATTGCAGCATGAATCTAAGGTAAGGAATTGCAATTGTCTCCTTTAGGGATAATATCGTATATGCAAAACCCAGACAAAGAAGGGTTGAGATGCTAGACTCAAATAGAAATTAAATGCAGCTTTCAAAACTATCATCCTGAAAACCTTCTTAATTCTTGAGATTATGTAGGTTGTAGATGTGTCTGACATTGAAGATTTTCTGTCATTTTGCAGTGTGACTGTGTGTGTGCTGAGATCTGCTCTGGACTTTGCTGTGCAGAACAGCTTAACGTTTGCCTGTTATCTAAGCCTGCTTGAGAGCTAGAGAGGAGGCATTCTTTGCCTAGATGTCCATTCAGCATGCATGAATAGGTTCAGGTTCCTTGCACAGTGTGGGTATGCTACCTCCTCCTTTTGAAATGCATCTGGAGGAAGAAGGCAGAAGTGGTAGTGCTGATTTATTTAATAACCTGAGGGCTAGAGTAGTTACGTAAATGTGGAATACTTGGTTTCTGTTCCACCACATTGACTGAAAAGAGTCAAACCCACATTCCCACCTCTAAGGTGGCAACCAGGTTCAAAGTTTTTCTGGGTCAGTACTCTTTACAGCCCTCCTGTTGAGTCTCTGCTGCTGTGCAATGATACGTTCGAGGTTTATTGGGATACAGGGAGCCTGAATTTGCAGCTTGAGACCGTTTATGTATTTTATCCAGTTACATAATAAAATAGAGAAACTGGGGCTCTGGGGCTAGAATCCAGAACTCCCCATTGCAAGCAGATATTTTTGCTACAGGCTGTTGGTGTTTTATGGCCCTAACTGTCTTGCCTTACGCTTCATTGTAGTAATGTATTAGAAACAAAAAGCTTGAGTGCAAGACTCTTGAGTCCTTAGCTAATCCTTTAGTCACTTCTCATTTTTTTGCAGTGAGAATGCCTTAGTATTGAATTCTTCTGCATCTGTGTCGGATTCTTCTTCTGTATCCTCGAGGGCAGGTGGCAGGCTTCCTACTCCGAAGCTGAGAGTGCTTGGTGGAGCTCAGAGGACTCATCATGATCTCACCACCCCAGCTGTTGGTAAAAACTTTTAAATGCAAAACAGTATTTCAAGAACTAAACAAAAAAAAAAGACACGTATGAATTAATTTAGTAGTTTATTTAAGGTGATAAAGCATTTTTCGTCTTCTCCACTACAACAGGAGGTGCGGTTCTAGTGTCTCCTCCTAAATTGAAGTCTTCATCTTCACAGCAGAGAACACGAGGTTTAGGAATGGACCCTTCTTCAGCTAATCAAGGTGCAAGAGAAGCTTCAAAAAGAAGGTCCTTCAGGGTGAGCCAGAAAAGAGACTTATCATTCTGCATTTTAGGAATGTGCTTTTTAAGCAATTGTGAATAAAAATTGTTTTTCTTGTGTTGTTATTTATTATTCTAAGATTTTCAGCATCTGTGACTAAAAACGGATGAGGTCTGAATAAATCTTTTTTTTGGAGTATCAAACAAAGTAGTTGAGACTATTGGAGTGAGACTGGATGAGGTGCATTTTGACTTTTTCTGCTAAATGCACAGATTTTTTTTTTGTTTTGTTTTTAAAAGCTGCTGTTAGGAGCTGTTGATTTCCCCATTAATGTTACTGTAGCTTGCTACTGACGTAGGGCACAGCTCCAGTTTCCTTGACTTGAAAGAAGTTTAAGGAGAGGTTGGGTGCCTGTGTACAAGACAGGTAAATGTGCCATATTAGTTTCATTCTCCCTTTCCTTTATTTTTGTGCTTCTTTTAGTTTGCAGCTTGCACAGTTACTAGAAGAAAAATAGAAACATTTAGGAGTTTAACTGTCTTCCTCTCAAAATTGTGGTTTTTTGTCAAGATGGGTTTAGTCTGCCTTTCGCTATATGCATCCTCTGTAGTAACTTCTGTAATAGAAGCACTTGCGTGAGGGGTTGATTGTGGCTGTTTAAAATCAAAGATCACAGTTTTTTGCTGTGAAGAATAAAAGCTTTTGGTTTGACCTGACTAGATTACTTTTAGACCATGTTAAACACTTGTTATTAGGAATGTATTTTCTTTAAGCTGTTTTACAAGCTTGACATACTTATTCTCCCCAGTACCCTCCTGAGAAGTGTAACAGTGTAAAGCTCATGCTTGCTGCATATGTGAAGATCTGTACTGGAAGGCTGTATATAAGATGTTGGGGTTTTGTGTTTTGGGTTTTATTTTCTGTTGTGTTTTAGCCTGATGTGGAAGTGCAAGCTGGTTCACTCCTTACCTCTCCACCTGCTGGGCTGGGAACTTTGGATCCTCTGCCGCTCAGGCAGGATCAGCGTCCTCCTGACAGTGTTTCTGATGAGCAAGTTCCT